>CM031238.1:103512880-104070380 GCA_018340775.1 Taxus wallichiana var. yunnanensis
GCATGTAATAATAGATATCTCTATTAATTCAAAAACAATACATGTCCCATGTTCAGGATTACCTATTCTAGCTTCAAGCTTTTATATGTAATGCAGGGTGTTTCCATAGGGCAAATTTCTCTTATACTCATACTTTACTTTTGTCTTCTCTTAGCTTTGCTGATTTCCTCCCTACATTTCCTCGTCTCTAAGTCTCTTCAATGTCCAAATTTGATCTTCCCCGATCATATTAGTTTCCCTCTTCTTTCCCCTACACCATCTCTTCGTCCTTCCGACTCCGTCACTTACTTCAATTGGGCCTTCTTCTTGTTTCAAACATCTTTCTTCGTGACCTGGCTGTGCTCAAACTAATATTACAAATCAGCAATCTCAGGGCTCGCTCTTAAAATAGTGATCATCAAGTCAACACACAATCACTTTAATTGAATGCAAGAATTCATGCTTAATTTATTCATGTAATCACGTTAAAAACATCCCGGAAGTCAAGTTCTAAGTGATTGATCGAAATAGTTCAATATGTAATTCATCAGTGGGTTTTGTGGTATAACTACTGGAGACTACAAATATGTCCTTAAGAAATTCAAATTTACGTAATGAATCGGGAAGAAAACTTTTTAAATCAAAGCGCAATATGTAAAGAAGTAATGGATTGTTGGTTCACCACCATGAATAGAAAGTAGTGGGCCATCATTTTACCGCAAAACATATGCCGAAGTAATAGAAATTTCATTCACCGCAATATGAAGAAGTAGTTAGAAGTTGGATCAACACAATGAGTAGAAGAAGTAATTGCAATATAGATCAACGCAAAGAGTATTATTTATGGTTAGTTCACATTATTTTACTTATTTTATAAAAAATAAGTAAAGAACATTCAAATCAACGCAAAACTATGAAGATCATTTATGGCCTTTAAGATTACTCTACTTTTAAATCAAGGAAAATAGGCAATTGAATCGACTCAACGAATAGAAGTAATGTTTCATGGAGATTTTATATTACTTTACTTTATTAAAAAATAAGTAAAATAAATTTCAATCGATGCAATGAATAAGACATGCTTTGTGGGTGATTTTATACTACTTTATTCACAATGTAAAACAAGCAAAAGACTTCACTAACGTGAAATGAGTAAAGAGACTTTAAAAGTAAAAATAAGTGCCAAACTACATGGGCAATGAATGGGGAGTATATTTTATGGTTTTCTTACTTTTACTTACTTTTATCAAAAATCAAGTAAAATACAAACAAATCAATGTATACAAGATATGTAGTAATTATTCCAAATGATGCAAAACATGAAAAAAATTAGCTTTTTTATGCAATTCAATGCATATTTTTAAACAACTATACTTATGTTTCAAAGAAATGAGTAACTATAATCATCACCCCGCAAAACCTAAGGAAATAATGACTCCTATTTTGTGGTTTTAAAACACCACTTTAATCACATTATTAAGACATTACATTCAATGTAAAATAAAAGTAGAGACCATCATTTCAACGCAATACAAAACTAGTGGGAAAACATGGCTAAGGGCAAAGGATAATCCCAAACTACTTTACTCGCGCTTAAAAATGAGAGAAGACAAATAACCCAAAAATCCTCAAAAATGAAGAGGGAAAACATAAAACCCAAGGCACAAAATGATAGAAAATTCAATGTCATTCTATTAGAGGTAACAAATGAGCTTGGAATCATAACCAAACCCTAATCCCAACTAATAAAACTTAAACTTTTTCAATCATTAACAAAACAAAAAGGGAAGAACAAAACCAAAATCAAAAACAAAAGCTAAGAGGAAATAAAAAAGGAGGGAAAGAAGCAAAATGATCTACTAACCTTTCCTACAAATGGGTTAGAACTACCATGCAAATTCTTCCACAATCGATCACTAAGTTTCTCTAGATATACCAGTCAAGAAATTTCTTCCATAAGAAATGTGTGGTTCTTAGGTGGAATTACTTAGAGATTTAATATCCATGTCATTAAATTTTAAACCGTATGAGTACCTATGTCATCCTTCTCTTTATGTGGATTTTTAAAACGCTCTTTACTTCAAAATTTTAAAAAGTTAGTCAAGCAGCCCAATTCGCTAATAACTTAAGTTGCTATTTATGTGGTATTTCAAGATTAATTTACTATTTTATATTAATATAAGTAAATCTATTTCAATCAACGCAATGAAAGGCTAAGTAGGGGTTGAATTCAATGTGTAATAAAAGGGCTTAGTTTTGTGGTGGTTAGAACTTTTTTACTGTCTTAATAATAAGACAAGTAAAGCATACTGGAAGCTAAGCACAATGAACATAACAATTAAAGCATGTGAATTTTAAAGCACTAAACTAAGGAAATAAAGCTAGTTCTATGGTGTTTTGAAACTACTCTTACTTGATCACATAGCACTCCAAATCAGCATAGATAAAGAATTTGAAAATCCCAATAGCTTTAGGAGAGAAATTTTTGACTTTCTAAGGATTTTCATGAACTTAAATACATGGATATTTCATAAGTCACCCTAAGAAACTTCTTTGCAACCTCTTTAAGAATCATCATGCACTCCTACAACCCATATGAGTCAAAGCAAACAACCACACACATTAAAAATAAATTAGAACCACAAACAAACATGAACACAACTCATCACAAGTCTCGAAAACCTAAAATTTCAAAGGTACCCTAATATTTCTGAAAGAAACCTTGGGGGAAAACAATACCCTTCATCAACACTTCAAAATAAACCAAAATGGTCTACCCCTTTATTATCCCCAAGGTAATGGGAAAGATGAGGCCACCAATAAAATGTTTGTTCACATTATGGAGAAACTAGTTAGCAAAACAGATGCAATTGTGCATATCCGTATCTCATCTAGTCTTTATGGGCTTATCGTACTTCCATTCAAATACCTACAAGCATCATGCCTTACTTATTGCCTTGGGAACTAATTCCATTATTCCTTTAGATATTGAGCTTCCATCATTACATATATATCTCAAATGATTGTCTTGATAATGAGGAATATTATCGAGTAGTTAGACTTGTTGAGCTCAAGCTACTTGATGAAAACACCTACATGTCTTAGGTCACCTTAAAGTGTATGAAAATTGAATCAGTAATCATTTAAATAAGTGCATTATCCCTCATAAGTTTGAGATGGGATATCTTGTTCTCAAAGAGAATCACTAACACTACCAAGGAAAGATAAAAGAAGGAAAATTTGAGCTACATCATGAGTGTTAATTTTTTGTTCAAGATCCTATGTAGATCACTCACCCCGATGGTACTAAGATTCAATACCCCATGAATTTCATGCACCTCAAATGCTTCACATCTTAACACAAATGAATAATATAAAAATTAAAAAGCAATAAAAATTCTAAAAAAAAAAAAACAAAATAAAAAAACTTACAAAGAAAAATAAATTCATCTAATGGTGAATACCATGCAATAGCTTTCACAATCAAGCATGTCCTTTTGGAGAAAATTATTTTATGTATTTCTTACAGAGCCTAAAATTTCACCATTCTAAATCATAAAATCAAGTGGCTTTTTGAGGAAACATGGGACTATCTCCAAGTTATGGGACTTGAATCCAGACAAACCTCCATAGAAGGCCGGTTCCTCACGCCTTATTCCTACTGCTAAAACTACTCCTAATGCTAGAAATGAAATTATCTAGTCCTAAACTAACATTCCAAGGGACCAAGGTTAGAAAGGGCCACATAAATTGAAATCATACACTATAGGAGGTGATAACACCAAAAATAAGGGGAAATATACTTTTGAAAGAGAGAAAATGGGGAAATAACAATGATGGAGAGGGCAAAGATAATAACCACATTCCAAATAACATCTAAATTCCCATTTTCAGACAATACATAATAAAAATGAACCTCATAACATGAAGCACACATAACATACCTGCAAATAAATGAAGAGGTAAAGAGATGCAATAGATCACTAGCTAAGGTAGAAAAGAACCACAAAACAAATAATTTTATTGCTTCAAGATGATGCACAAATCATTGTTACAATGAAGGAAGGAGGTGTGGACTCATTTATGTTAATCACATCTCTAAGGCTTGCAGATCTCTAGTAACACTTCACAACACTTACAATGATTCCCTTTTATTCCCAAAGTATCTAACATTACAAATGAGCCTTCTTTACAATATATAGAGAAGATGGGAAAAAAAGAGGAGAAAAATATGAAACCTGGAATTCTTATCCATTCACTCCTAGCCAAAAAGGCTCCAATAAATGTATGAGAAACATCATGGGAAACCTTATAAACCCATTCCCCAATTATACATCAAGCTTTGAGGAAGAAGAAAATGCTCCATGACTTCATTAAATTCGCATCCCCAAATAGCTTCCTAGAAGTGTTTATTTTAATGTTGGAGAGTTTTTCAGATTTTACCACCTACTCTCTACCCCAAACCTCTAATTCTCTTGATTCCATGATACTATCAATATGTTTCAAAAGTCTAAGATCTGTAATGGAGCACCCAATCAAAAGTTAAGATCCATGGAAAGCACCCAATTCAAGAGTTATGGAGCTTAAATTTCCGGGGTGTCAAGAGGAACAAATTCCATTTTTCCTTGTAAATAGGATAAAGCCATGATTCATGAACTTGTGGCATAGTGGTCACTTCGTGTTTTGCAGACTAAATGTCTACTTCCTCCTCATTATACCACACTATCTGGATACTTTTGGCACCTCCTAATTACTGTGACAATAAAAACCCGTCCCCATGGGGAATGAGTCCCGTAGGGCCACGTGCCTCGAAATTCATCAAATCTCTACATATCAATATCCTCGGCCCTCGTATAGCAACTCGTGGATATTTCATCTGATGTGGGGAACCATCAGCCCACGCAGAACATGTCAGCCTCTCAGGATCAAATCATCGATGATCCACCACATTATAAAGGATCCTCGATTTACATCGCGGTTCCAACTACATGGCTAAGAACTCCAATTCCATCCACACCCCCTGACCCTACACATTACACTAAAATAGGCCATTTTTCATATTTTTCCATTTTTTTTTCAAAATTGCACTGGAGCTCCTAAGGCACTCAGTACTCAATTTTTCCTCCTGCACTCCAAAATGTTCGCACTATACTAAAAATAGCCCTTTTCTAATTTTTTCTAAGTCCATGAGCCAAGTATAAATCTTGTGGATCTGTGAAAGAATAAGAATCCCCTAAAAGCCAATTTTTTCCATTTTTACCCTTTTTTACTCAAAATTGGCTAAGTGTTGATTCTGAAGCATATAGAGAAGAGGAATTGCATCACAAAATAATTTCATGTGCCTAAACATGAAGTTAACTATTTTTCCATATTCCTCTATCAAACACATCAAATTGCCTAAGTCAAATATCCTTAAGTTGTCTCAATTTTCGCAAGGGGTACAAAAATGGACAACATGCACCATGGGAAGTTTCTATTGCTCAAAAGCATCTTGTATTTGGGGACATGACCACTCCTTAACTTTTTCATTCATCGAGTTCATGTTTGTGTCATACCTATTATTCTTGGCCTCGATCCAACTTTTCCAACTCTCAGATATTCTCACCTCTTATTGCACATCTTACTCGTGTTTTCTACCTATAAATAGTGTGGTAAAATCTCAAAATTAAAAACATCATAAATATCAAAGTACCAAAATATTCAGAAACATATAAAATACATAACTCCACAAAATCTAGAAAATCAAAACATGGTAAAAACCTAGAAAATCTAAAACATGGTCAAACCTAGAAAATCTAAAATAATTGTCAAACCTAGAAAAATCCAAGAAAACATCATAAACCCCTTTATAATTTTAAAATATGGTAAGACCTATAAATTCCGATAACACTTTATTAATTCAATCCCACTCTCAAGAACCCTCTAAAACTCGCTAATTTTCCTCTCCATGTTACACTTTAAATTTATTCCTACCAAGATAATCTTCGGCCTTATTAATTTAATACCGATTGATTAATCAAGCCTCCTCCTAACTCTCATGGGTCATTAGTATTAACTAATCGTCTTTAATCATGCTTTATCCTACTTCTAATTTTGTATCTCCATTATCCCAACTCATTCATAAGGCTCAATTCTTAGCTTAAACCTATAAAACTCGATTCTTGACCTCAAATACACCATTTCTTTAAGTAACCCTAATTAAATATCTATATTTAATTTCATGAAATTATTCATAGTGATAATTAACCATATTAAGTTCAAGCATTCATACCATTATGATCTCGCCTCGCTTTAGATTTTGAGTAAATAAGCTCTATTATGCAACAATTGGATCTTCTCGTGCATAAATTTTCATCACTACCCTCATACCTTGTAATAAACTCTGCTCTAGCATCATATCCACCTTCTTGAATTTTACCCTTTACCCAAGGATCACGACTACTCTATTTTATTCCAACACAAGCCATATAAGGATTTACTAGTTGTATTCTTCTCAAGGTGAGAACATTCAAATCAAGTAGAATTTTCTGTTATAGGCCTCAATAAGCTTTATTAACTTTCCCCTCATGTACCTAGACCTCTAACCAAACTTTCTCTACCATCAAAATGATCAAAATCAGTCAAAATTCTCATACGCACTCACTTTCACTTAAATGTCCTTCTTAGTGCACAAGAACCATGATCTTTGGTCAATTAATGATTAGAATGATCTAGATGTCCTCCATGAAAACTGAAAGTAGATATAAATACTCTTTTTACCATGGATGGAGTGTGCCAATTTTGGTTATTTCACTCCTTCGCTTAAGTGTCATTTCCATTACAACTTCTTCTTAACTAATCTAGCCATTTTCTAGCCCTTTCTAGTGCACTCCTCTCCTAACTCATCTTTCACTTACGCATTCATCCATATAAAGACATTTTATAGTACCCATTTATGGTTTCTCCATGTGTCAAAGTTTTAAGATTAGGTCTCTTTAGCTTGCATAGGTCTAAGACAACACATTGTCAGGAGCTGGGGGAGTTATGAGAGGGACTAGTCTAGGAAAACCCTTAAATATTTGAAACAAAAGTCTCAATACCATTTTCACAAAATTTCACCTTCATATTCCATCATTAAACCCTCCAACCATCAAACCTCACTAAACCCTACCAAGGTTTCCTATAAACCTAGTAGGGGTAAAAATCACTATAAGTTGAACAAAACTTCGTTTTAAGGGCTAAAATTTGTACCTTAGCTCTGTTTGATCCTCCTCACATTCTCATCTTACCAGTAGGGTTCAAAATAACACTTAACCTTATGTTAGATCTCAATGTCATTGTTCTATTACGAGGAAACAAGGGTTTCCTAACTCTATTACATCCTACCACTTAAATAACCTTTCCCGAGTCTTGTTAGATATTAAATGAATTTTAATACATCTATGGATATTCATCCCTTATCTAAATGTCAAAATTTCACTCTTTTGGACAATTTCCTCTCACTCAAACTAACTCTCTCTTCCAATGCAATCACTTCAATATCCTACTACAACTTGAACAATCCCATCCAATACACATCCTCACTCTCCCAAGCAATGAAATCACACAAACTCATATAAATACACAAGAATAAACCACTTACGAATCATAATTCATTCCACAAATGCATGCAAGAGGTTCAAGAACAATCTCAAATACTATATATAAATTGAAAATAAGCACAAATTGTTTGCAACCAGCTTGATCCCCAAACTCTTTCTCGACTTCTCTTCAATTTAATTATCCTTCAAATGGAGTAAGTCATTTAGTTAAAAACATAGCTTAAACATCCTCATAACTTCTTTTAATTTTGTTTTTGAATCCATATTTTAGTTACAATCATGGTTTATAAGTATGAGTTCTCATTAGAGGTCCTTACATAAGATGTCTTAAATATAACACTAACAAGCACTTTTTATGTCCCTAGACACCCTTATTATGCCTCATTTAACCCATTAAAAATCTTATGATCTCCAAGAATGCATCACAACACCCAAAACAAGCCAAAAATGGCCTTACAATTTCAAATTTAGCATTTTGGAGGGAAGTTCTCTATTCAAATTTTGAAAAGCCTATACCAACTAACTAACATGTCTAAATAAATTCTACCGAGCTTTAAGATCCTATAATCACACCTTCAAGACAAACTTGTATGTTTCCATCCTCATATACATGGTAGATTTGATGCTCTTGCATCATACTTTAGGGGTAAGAAAAGATTGAGCTCTAATGCTTTTCCTTTCTTCTTCTTTTCCATTTTTTAACATCTTCATATTCATTCTAATCTTATCTTCATCTTTAGCTTGCTAATATTTCATTTCTTCATTTCCACTCTATATTTGGTATTTATTATTCACCTTGTCTCATATTGGAGGAATGCTTCTAATATATATTCTTCTACTTCATTCTCCTCTTCTTCAATCATCGTGTCTTCCTCTTGGACCTGTTTTTGTTGTTTCTCATCTCCAACTTCATCTTCTTCATCATACACCTCTTAATTTATTGTTACATTTATTTTTTTATCTATTCTATCTTTGGCTTGTTGATCTCTTCTCTATTTTTTTCTCTTATTATCCTTGAACTTGTTTCCATCTCTTTTCCACATGATTCCTCTTTGTATATAACATGCTCTAAGGTTGTTGTCTCTTCCCGCAACTTCTCCAAAATCTCATAAATAAACTCATTCTCTTCTTCACTTACCACTTGTTGTTCTTGACTCATTGTACTCTTGCTTCCATCATTCATCTCAAACTTTAATGCCTTTACTTGGAAACATTCATGTTCACTCTACATACCTGCAAACACACACCTACACATAATGTTAGTATCACAACCTTGAGGCTTAGTTGCCCCTCTAAGTTCTTCCTCTAATTCCATCACTTCATTTTGTTCTCTTTGAACTCTACTTCATTTATCTCTACATAAGAACTACTTTCATCATGTTCATCTTCCTCAAGAGAAGCCAAAAATGATTCTATCACCTCTTCATCATCATTTTTATCCTCTATCAACATCACTTCCTTAACCAATTGGCTTTCTTTTTATCAAAACTATCCATGTCTCTTTGTCATTTCTCTTCTTCTCTCTTTTCCATGAGTACCAGCAACTGCTCTATATCTTGTCTCAGCTTTTGTGATCTCCTACCGGAACCAAAACTCTCTCATTCTCTCTAGCTTCTTCATCCTTTCTCTCTCTCTCTCTCTCTCTCTCTCTCTCTCTCTCTCTCTCTCTCTCTTCTCTCTCTCTTCCTATAGCTCAATAAATCTACCAATCCCTTAACCATATTTGCTACTAGTTCTTCTTCATCCCAATTATCTATCAAATCTGATTCATAAGGCCTAAGAGACCTCAACTATCTCTCTCTCGCATGTCTTCCTTGTTTCCATCAACCTGTCTCTTTTTGAAATCATCTTCACTAATCTTGTATGTTTTTCTTGTTCTCTTTTACTCTTATTCACTTTATTTTTCTTGATCTCATCTCTTTCTTCTACTAGTTTCTTCATCCACTAGGGTATCACATATCCATGTCCTTTCACTAGTTCCAAAAGCTTCTCATTGGTCTACCCTTCACTCATCTTCTTGAAAACTCCTTTCTTTTCTTCTTTCTTCTTCTATATCAGAGAAACTCCTTTTTTAATTTCTTCAAATTATTTACCCTATGATACTAATTGATACAGATCCTCTACAATATTCTCATTGCACTCAATAAAATCTTAGCTATAAACAACTCTAAACTTCCTTCATCTCATTCACAAGGCTCAATTATTAGCTTAAACCTATCAACCTTGATTTTTGACCTCAAACCACCTATAAAACTTAATTATTGACCTCAAAGCCATCATGCCATCAAGTAACCCTACTTAGATATATCTTGTAATGGTCATGAAAATATTCATAGTGATAATTAACAAGAGTAAGTTCAAGCATTCATACCATTTCAATCTACCATGTTTTAGCTTTTGAGTAACTAAGATCTAGTATGCAACAATTGGATCTTCTCAAGCCTAACCTTTCATCATTGTCCTCATATCTTGCAATATACTCTTCCTCGAGGTCATATCCACCTCCTTTAAGTTTATCCTCTACCTAAGGATCACCAATATTTTTTTATTCCAACATAGTCCTATAAGGATTTACTAGTTCCATTCTTCTCAAGGTGAGAACCTTCAAATCAAGTAGAATTTTGTGTTATAGACCTCGGAATGAGCTTGATCAACTTTCCCATCATTTCCTAGACCTCTAACCAAACTATCTCTACCATCCAATTGATCAAAATCAGTCAAAAGTATCATACTCACCCACTTTCACTAAAATGTCCTTCTTAGTGCACAAAAACCATGCTCTTTGGTCAATTCATTATTAGAATGATCTAGAATTACTCCATGAAAATGAAATCATCTCCAAATCCCATTTTACCAAGGATGGAGTGTACCAATTTTTTTTATCTCACTCCTTGTCTAAGTTTCCTTTTCATTACAACTTCTTCTCGATTGATCTAACCCCGTTTGGGCAATTTTCTCTCCATACTTATGTTTCACTCACTCATTCATCCATATCAAAAATTCTAGTACCTATTTAGGTTTCTCCCCGTGAAATTTTTTTAAGAATGAAATTATTCACAAAATTTCTTCCAACTTCACTATTTTACATTTTCCATTAGGTCTCTTTAGCTCGCATGTGTTTAAGACAATGTAATGTTAGGAAAGGGGATTTCTAAAAGTAAATAGGCTAGGAAACCATTAAAATATTTGAAAAGGAAGCCCTAAGACCATTTTCTCAAAATTCTACCTTCAAATTCTATCGTTAAGCCCTCCAACTATCAAACCCTCATTAAACCCTATCAAGCTTTCCTATAAACCCGATAGAGGTTAAAATCACTATAAGTTGATACAAAATTTTGTTTTAAGGGCTAGAGTTTTTTACCTTAGCTCTATATTGATCCTCCTCAAATTCTCATCTTACCAAGTAGGGTCCATAATAAGACTTAACCTCATGTTAGATATCATTTCCACTATTCTATTATGAGGAAACATGGGTTTCCTAACTCGTTATAGTCCTCCCACTTAAATAACCTTCCCTAAGTGTGTAAGATCTTGAATGAATTTTAAAGGTATGTGGATATTTCTTCCTTCTCTTAATGTCGATATTTCACTCTTTTTTATAATTTCCTCTCACTCAATCTAACTCTCTTCACATGCAATCACTTCAATACCCTCGATATAACTTGCACATTCTCATCCAATACACAACCTCACTCTCCCAAGAAATGAAATCACACAAAATCATATAAATACACAAGAATAAACCACTTACTAATCATACTTCATTCTACAAATTCATGAAAGAGGTTTAAGAACCATCTAAAATACCATATACAAATTGAAAACAAACACAAATTGTTTGCAACTAGATTGATTTCCACAAACTCTTTTGGAACTTCTCTTCAATTTGATTCTCATTCAAATGGAATGATTCATTCAGTTACAAACATATTTTAAATATCATCCTAACTCCTTTTAACCATGGTTTTTGAATCCTTAGTTCAGTTACAATCATGGTTTATAAGTATGAGTTCCCCATTAGGAGGTCCTTTACACAATATGTCTTAAATATAACACTAACTAGCACTTGTTATGTCCCTAAACACCCCTATTATGCCTCATTTCACCCATTACAAATCTTATGAGCTCCAAGAATGCATCACAACACCCAAAACAAGCCAAAATGGCCTTATGATTTCAAATTTAGAATTTTGGAGGGAAAATGCTCTATTTCTATTACTAGAAAGCTTACAAAAGTGAGAAAACCCCCCTACTTATTCAAGTCATGGCAAGAGGATAATTAAACATTTATTTTTGGGCCATTTTCAAGAGAAATATTCCTTAACCAAGCTCCTTGATTAAAACCATTTTGGATTGCACTCATCTCACAAAGGATACCACATTCCGAAGAAAATGCACATAACAAATGGAGGTTTGAGTTTATGATTTATATTTTTATGCAAGTTATTTGATTTCCTTTCATTTTCTTTATCATGGTTTATTTTCTTATTGAAATAGGTCAGGATTTACTTGGTGTTCGATCTTATTTTAATTTGATCTATTTCTTATTTACATGCATACACATCTCATAATTTTCACATGTGTGTATTTCACGTGGTATGTGATATTTACCTGATTTTCCATTCCATTGTACTTATCCTTTTTTATTGGGTCAAATTTCCCCAAACCTTTAGATTTTATATTGTATAGATGTTCCAATATTCACGTTTTCCACATTTTCATTATAGAGATCATTGGCTAACATACATAGGTATGATCATGCACTGAGTGTCAATTTTGAAGCTGATATAGCACTTCTTAAAGTACATGTCTCTGTTGTATGAGTAACACCAAGACCTACCAAGTAAAGCATTTAAATTATCTTCTTCAACTAATCCAATTATTTTGAAGTCCCACAAAACTTTGACTTCTACCATAGTACTAAAGATGTCATTCTAAAACACACTGATAGTGCATGAAATGTGTCTTGTTATCCTTAAATTTGACATGTGGAGAGGGATGAAGCTTTAAGTTCCCCATTTTGTTCCACACATCAATTGATAATATGTTAAATTTCTAGTGTTAGTATATTCCAATATATCATTAATGTTCCATTCATCTATGCGTATCAAAAAGTCTCTAGATCATGTTATTTTACCTTATCCACCTTGATATTCCTATTTTTTGTGTGACCTGTTTTTTTCCAAGTGCCAAATTTCTAATTTGATGAGATATTCATGAACTAAGCACCAAGATAACTCCTTTGGCTGAAAGAGGTCGCATACTTCCTTGAACTTATCACTTTATGTTTTGTCAAAGTTTAGATTCCTAGTGACTCATTCCCTTCTTGTATATATTCCCTAAGGAGTTATATTTCACCTTAGAGATATCAAAATAGCTCTTTAGTATCTTAAAGAACTTTATTTTCCTTCCATATGGGTAACCTTTTTCATATATGGTTTTCTTTCACCTAATAGAATCCGAGGAGATATGAAAGCTTACACACACACTCCATCTCCTTTAGTAGTGATTTTTGTATTAGTGATGGATTGGATTTTGGTGTACTAATATTTTCTTGGAAATTTATGCACTAATTCTTATTCTCCCCATGTCCTTTTCACTCTTTTCCTTTATGAGTGTGTAGTGGTTAAGGAAATCCTATACCTCATGCTCCCATTAATTATGCATGTATACTTTGGAAATGTCATGAAATATCACGATAGATCAGTGAGCCATACCTGTAATAAGTTCTTGGTGAGAATTTACCACATAAGCAACGCACCTCATCCATGCCCTTCTCTTCTACATATGTTTCCAAAATTCTTCTTTTGGTTATTCCCCTCATCATATTCTAGCTTAACCTAAGGAGAAGACCTCATGTATCTAGTCAATCACTGATAATCTATTGTATTTTACATGTGTTCATTATAGATTTTGAATATAGTGACACTTTTGTTTGGATTGCATTTCAAATAAAGGTTAAAATCCTCACATCATGGTTTCCTTCATAAATGTCACATGCCATCAGTGTGTCTTTTACGCTATGATGAGGACAAGTTGTATTTGTGTGGCATTCCACTTCATATTTTGTGTAATATATTTTTCTATGTGTCTCCTTAGAGTTACTTCTAATTAGTTTCTCCAATAAAGGTCGCCATAGATGTGATCTGAGCCTCCATGAATGGGTTGACCATAGTATCAATACTCTCAATTTTTCTCGTATGTAGTGTTTCCTTGAGTTCTTATCTTATATATTTGAAGGTCTTGTGGGATAGAGTGTGTTTGAAAGACACCAGAAACCCTCAAATGAACCATTGTGTGTTGTTAGGAAATATCCTAATTAGTGAGGTATATTATTTTTATATTTTTATTGTTGAGTTTTAAAACAACTCATGAATATTGTATTTTGAAATTTATAAGGCAATGAGTAGTTGAGAAACCTCCTCGAATATAGGGATTTCTCTCCTATAAATTTTCATGAATAATAATGAAGAATCAATTTTTGTTGTGTAAATCTACTCCACCTTTCTCACTTGGTATCGAGCAATCTAATCTAGATTTGTGATGGAAGAATAAAAGTGGGGCTTTGTAACTACATAGTTGGATTTGTTTCTTGATTGATGAGAGATTAACTTCTTGAAATTCATTCGCAAGTACTTCTTGCACAATTTTTTAGTTAGGTGTGAGGCGACTTGAGGCTTTGAGTAATGGTCAAATAATATTTTGTGAAGATCGTGGTGTGGAATCAACTTCTATTCTTTTGTTGTCGATACTCATCATGTCTCCATCTCGATATGCTCTACTCATCTATGTAGATGGAAATTATGTGCAAGTTTGTGGGTAATTATTCGTGCACTTCGCTACACGATTGAAAAATGTGATCATGTGGAATATTAGTCATATTTCATTACATCCTGTTTTATTCACATTTATTATTATCTCTTCTTATAGTTTTTGTGTCAAAAAGTAATTTTTTTGTTTATTTTTGGATTTTTTTTTTTTCATTATCATTGTGATTGAAATTTTTTCCTTTTTATGTTGTAAATTTCATTATAAAAGTCATATTTTTTAAATTAGGTAGTCATATTTTTTAAGTTTATATTTTTTTGTACCATTTTTTCCAAAAGGGTGTTAAAAATGCCATCAATACTATCCTTGTGAGTGATTCTATTCAAGTAGTATAGTCTTTTTATTGTCAATTTCAAATTCATTAAAAAGTTTCAAAAATGGGTCATTGTAAAGTCCATAAAACTAACAATTTCACGTGAGTTATGTAAAACGCAGAGAGAGGATAACAATGTTTAGTTTTTGGAGTTACAATTTGTGGTGAAATATATGCTATCTTAAATTGTTTCAAGTTCATATTATGAGCAAGGGGGAGAAATATAGTACAACTACAACATCTAGAAAGAAAAACAATTCTTATTATGCTTTGGTGAATTTCCAAGATCGGTTCAAAAGCTCCTTTTACACATAGAAGCTCAAGCATGCTAGAAAAGATTAGACACATGTTGGTTGTATTAGGTGAAACAATGTCAACATTTGACTAACATTGAAGATTTCAAAGCGCCATATTTGAATCCCCATCGTGAAATGTGTCACTCACTATTATAAATCATTCAAAATCACCTTGATTCCTTAGTCACCCTCCTCTCACCCACGACAATAACATTTATGAGCAGCATAAGATTTAACATCAAATTACATTCACGTTTCTGACCAAATCAAGTTTGCTATTAAGGAATGGTTTTGAAAACTCCTAATCTCAAATGGAATCTCTTAGCTCTACATTTTCTAAAATACTAGATGATGAAAAACCCTACACCAACACCTATTTCTGCCATCAAACATCAAATATACTTGAATAAAACATGCATACAAAGTTGAGATGCATAAGAAAGTCCTTGAATATATGTATCCCAATCGCAATATGTTATTTGGATTGATCCTAAACAACATAGGGAAACTTGCAATCTCATAACGCTTCAATTTGGAGTATGAACCGCAGTTTGCTACGGAAGGATACCTCGATAAATTGGATAGTGTGCACTTTCGAGGATCTCCATCTATGTTGTGACAATATTTCTACGGCACTATCCCTTTATAAGTTCCTAACCTAAAATCTAAATTCACTTTTTATATTTTTATGTGAACTCATTAACAATCTCAAAGTACTCCTAGAAGGTGGAGGAATGCAAATGTTACATGCCATATATCTCTCTGTAGAATAAGCTTTATGGGAGCATCCCCACCTAAATTAAAGCTTAGTAGGTTTTCATAGTACCTTAATCTCTCTTACAATCATTAAAGGCTGGTATCCTTCCATCAACAATCGTGCATAAACTTTTAATCCTCACGCTCTTTGGATTTATCTCACAATAATATTACAAGGTAGGTTTCTTTCTTCATCTCCAAGCTTCAAATGCTTCAAATCTTAAATGTTTCCTATACTAATTTCACAAGGTCAAATCTCATATTTGGGTGTCTTAGAAGATGAATAGGTCATCTATTTTATTAAAAATTTGGGACTATGAGGTAATTTTTCATGCTTGGCAACATGTTCAACGCCTACAAACAAGCACCATAGTTCAACAAAGAAGAAGATGAAGACAATTTTAATTACCATGCTGCCATTTGTGTATTTACAACATTTTTTAAACGGGTTGGATTTTTGGATAATATACACCATCATTCCACTAAAAATATTGCGCCTTATCTTAATTTGATTTCGTAAAAACAATGGGGATTTAAAGATCTCGATGGAAGAACTGAAAAGAGTGATCAAGACTTCATCCAAGTAATTTAATTGGTGTCAGAATCTATGGTTGTGTTTACAAAGGATTTTTATTTAGTGGTAATGTGGCAGGGAATTTTTTGGGTGGACAAACTTGTGGATTCTCTTGTGAACGCTCTAGGAATCTAAGTCCCTCTACTTAACCAGTGTAGCCAATGATATGCATGAGCAAGAAAATGTGGATTTATGTGGTGGCCTTAGGCCGTGGATCCAACAGGGGCACTCCACTAACCTGCGACAAAGCTGTAAGATACTGCAAGAGAAAAATTTTCAAAGTGGGAAAGTGGGTGAGAAAAGAGGTATTAGAACTAATGTTACAGGTAGGAAATTAGATTCCTACACACACTAGTTAGAAAATTCATCACATGCATTCATGGGAAGAAACAACCCTGCAAATGGAAACAAGATGAGATAATATTACGAACTCAAAGTTTCTAAAATATCCTCATCAAAGAGGCTAAAAATCCTTCTTCTTATATTGATGCTTAATTAGAAGTTGTACATAGTGGAGAAATGGAGGAAATTGAGAAAAGGGGGAAATGGAAGAAAATGGTTATCTCCTTTGTTTTCTCAAGTACAATACACTCATGAGTTTACAAGATCAATCGCCAACTTCTCGAAAATGGTACGGAAGAAGCCATTTAAATTTCCTCCAAGAAATGGTTACAACTTCTTCTTTGTTAGCAAGAAATGGTTTACAATTTCTTTTCAATCATTTCAGTATCTGCTCGGATTCTTGATTCGCGAAGAAACACCAATGGTGGAAAAACCAGATTTTATAATGCTACATTACATTTTCAGTAACTTTGAATTTGAACCATTTATCTTGCCTTCAAACTTTAAACCAGAGTCGTCCACATGGGAGAAAATTGAGTGGGCATAAACGAAGGATGCCTTTTGTATTTTATGCCTTTGTAGAAAATTGGCATTTTTGACATTTTGGTCCACCCTTCCACCTCTCTCGCCATAGGCCCGACACGTGGCTTTATTTGAGTATGCGAAGGAATCGCTGCTCACTTTTTAATTTTAACCTTTAGAAAAATGCTCAAAACTTCAAAGTTCTCCACCACTCCGCCTCCCACTTTGACTTTTCAACTAGTGAGGGCTCGAGACCTGGTGGAGCCACGGGCATTCTAGAAATTTACTTCACTTTGGAAATTTGGTTAAATTTCCAAAAGTAATGGCCCCGCTGGCCTACTTTGAATTTTCAAGCCACCTTTGACTTTTCCCCAAATGGCTTCACCTTTGAATTTTTCCCTGATAGCCTGATCGGGGTCATGTGGGTCACTTTTTAACTTTTCACCTTTTTACAAAGAGGCTCAAAATCTCAAATCTCCCCAACGGTCCACCTCCCTACTTTGACTCCTTTGACTGTGGGCTCAAGATTTGACTTTTTTCTTTAAGCCTGATCGAGGTTGCAGTCACTTTTTAAATTTTCACCTTTTTACAAAGAGGCTCAAAATCTCAAATCCCCTGATGGTCCACTCCCTGCTTTGACTCCTTTGACTATAGGCTCAAGATTTGACTTTTTTCTGTAAGCCTAATCGAGGTGCGGGTCACTTTTTAAATTTTCACCTTTTTTACAAAGAGGATCAAAAACACAAATTTCTCCACCGACCCACTTCCAATTAGGTATGTCCATGTACCCGTGGATGATGGGGCCAAAATTTGATGGGGAAGAAAATGCCCATCGTTCCCGACTATGGGAAAAAATGCAGAGAAGAAGAAAACTCCACCATTTCGCATCTGGTTTTCAAATTTCTTTCGTAATCCAAGGAATTGAAAACAATACAAGGATCGATAATCCAGGGTAGAGAAAGATTGAAAATTTCATTCAAATGAGGACAATCAATAAAATTTTCACGTCTAGAGCATAAGAAAATAGAAAATTTATCAAAACAAGCAGATCGGGATTTGAAATAACTCTAGGGCATGGATTTTCTATCTCTTCAAACGCTCAACTCTTGGCTTAAATACTTTAGAGGGCGAGAGCTCAAAATTTTGAATTTAACTTGGAAAATGAAAAGCGGTTTTTGGGGACAACAGTAACAAAATTGTGGTGAAGGTGTTCATGGATTTGAACTTGGAATGGGTGGAGAGAAGATTCCTCATAGAATGCAAGACTCTAAGGAAAGTCTAGCATTACAACTGGGTAAATACTTTAACATCGTGTACGATACTCAGAGGTCAAAGATTTGGTTACAATTAATGGAAAACATGAGCTTGGATCAACATTATGTTTTTGGGAAAGACCCTACCGAATTCAACATTTTCTAGCATAGATCTCTTCAGAAGACACCTCAGTGAATAAAATGAAATTCCCTCATAGATGCATTTCGGTGTAACTAGACATCCGAATTGTGGGGGTATAAGATGATAAATGTGTTTGGATTTTGGGGCTTACCCCGACCCTACCTTATAACACGATAGGGAGCACGCCATGGCGCTACCTCAAGACCCTACAAGGGGCATTTACCCTTGACTCCACAAGAGTTCTACCACCCCCAAACCTCCGTATTGGAATTTCATAACCAAATAGAAAATTTGGGGGAAGATGTGTCGATAGAATATAGTGAAAATTTGAGCTCCATGTTCCAATTTTATAAGTAATAAACGTACAACTAGAGGATAGAGGCATAAGAGGAAAGAGGTCGACCTCTCATCAATCACTAATGATGGGGCCACATAGTATCATTGGTGTAATGTTGTTTGTGTGATTCATTTTCAAAGTACCGATATTTTTTGCATTCAGTTTGTGGTGTGTTCCTATTTAGATTTTTAATAAGTGAGAATATTTTCCTATGTAATCCCTTGATGTGTAAATATAGTAGAAATATAAAATCACAAGGAGAAAGTATCATCATGATACTTAGGTTGTTGCTTGTCCTATAAAACCATCTTTGAAGTTACAAATTATCCTATAAAACCATGTTTGGGTTATCGGATATCCAAGAAACCATTATTATGTTTAGGTTATCAGTTTTCCTATAAAACCATTTGTATGTTTTGGTTATTGGTATGTTTTGTTTATTAAACCACTTGTATGTTTCGTTGTTGGTTAGATATTTGTAAAACCATCTTGTTTTGATTATTAGTATGCCATCTGGTAACATCATTCTTGGAGTTTTTTTGTCCGAAAACCATCCATATCATGAGCACGCATAAAGCAAGCTATAAGAGATATAAGACTATATTTTCCCATGTTCACACTAAGTGAGGAATGTTAGGAAATATACTAATTATTCCATACATTATTTTATAATGTTAGTTTTTGAGTTGGTAAAATAACTCACGAATATAGGATTGTGATATTTTTAAGGGGAGGAGTAATTGTAAAGCATCCTCCTCGAATCAGAGGAGCTTTCTCTCCTATCTAATAGTCTATATTATTTAATGAATAAAAATGAAGAATCAATAATGTTTTTGTGTAAATATTCCCCACCTTTCTAATATGTTTTGTAGTGTGGATCTCATAAGAAAAATTGGAGATCAATGTTTTGAATCATGTGTCATATGTGTGTATGATTTTGGTCAAATCTTGCCAAAATTATTCAAGTGTAAAGATACTTTGTTGCTTAAACTCTTGAATATCAAACTCCTTTATAAAGGCCTCTTTTATCTTTTCATAATAAAAAATTGCCTATTAATTTTCATGCTTATCATACCATATATACATGTGATCCAAAATGTAGTAGAAGAAACTAGCTTTCTCAGTACTTAGGATAAGTGACCCTGGCACACCAAATAAGGTCATATTTTTTACACATGTTCAATAGCATATTTTACACCATGATACTCTAGGAGATGTAAAGACATATTAATAAGATATTTTGTGTAATTTTTTGTTGTGTGGTATTTATAACTCTCTTCTTGGATGGGTATGCTTGTATTTAGTGCTCCAAATATTCCATTACCTCTATAAATTACATTGGTACAATGTTTATTTTTACTATGTATTTGAATATTCCATTTTTTGATTTGATGCTACTTTTGAATTGGCACAATAGTAATATTTCCTCCTCCTTTGTGTGTTTTTAGCTTGAGTTGTCTTTCCATTTCTCATTATTCCAAATCAATGCACTTTTGGAGTATTGAGATTTTCCAGTGAAAACTATGCCCTTTTTGGTTTTTATGACATTTTTGTAACATAAATGTGAAACTAATGTCTAACACATCCTTTCCGTTATCCTTATCTCGAATTATCTTCACTATCAAGAAATATAAGTTCTTAGTCTTTAATATCACGAGATATAGGCATATGAGCATGCACGTATAGGTTAGGAAAGGAATCAGATGTCATCCACATTATATTATGCCTCATCAACCTTTATATCTGGTTTTGTTATGTTACACATCTCATTCATATAATGGTCCACTTGTTCACTTTTTTCTCTCCTCCTATAAGCATTCCTCCTAGTTTTCCCTTGAAGTTCTTGAGGTTGATTCATCTTCACAAATTAACCCCTTCTTATATATAACCTTCCACCTAGCTTCTTCATAGTGCAACATTCTCAACATCCACTCATTGATGGATCCATGTCACAAACAAATTTTGATCCATTCTCTTAACATGTTATGTCACTCATGCATGTAGGAAATGTTTTCATCCATGTGGAAGGTTTTAATTTCCAAATCAACCATTATATTCTTTATCTTTAAGGTAAATTGCTTCAGATATGATCCATATGGATCATGAAAGAATTTTAATTATTCTTCATTAGTGCAGGAAATATATATATCATGTATTTTTGAAGTATTCCTTTCCAATATAAATAAATGGTGTGCATCAAGTCACATCATGATTCATGATTCTCCATGTGCGCTCTAGATTCCAATTATACTTCTTTCCTATATTTAAGATCTTCTTTAAGAAATAAGAAACTAACCAAGCATATACATTTATGAGAGTTTTTGAAGAGTGTATCATAGGAATATTTGTATAGATTTATTTCTACCCAAATCTTTAGGGAATAATTTCTTTAACCAAGATTATTTTGCGTAAAACTCCCTTCTACTTTTTCTAATTAATGCTCAATGTTCTTGTGTGTAATTTCAAACATCTTGCACCCACTTCACCATCTTAACATCATAACGATGGGTTTTAGAAATGGATCAAAAACATTTTTTTCTATTTTAAACCCTCTAAATTCATATGTGTAAACATATTCCATCATGTCACGTAGAGAACAAATTCTCCATCTAGTGTTATCCTATCACATTATGGTGAATCCTTAATACACTCACCGAGGTGTGAGAGGCTATCTATCCTCATTGAATTTATCCTAGCTATAAAGTGTTGTATAATGATATACTCTTACTTAGGAGACAAGATAGATGATAAAGATTCATCCTTACAAAGGAATCATCGTTTCATTCCTTCATACTTGGAAAAGAAATCAGATTTTGGGTCATATTCATCATTGTATCAACATATAAGTTTACAAAGGGAAAGAGAAAAGATAATTCTAGGTTCAAAACAATTTTCCACTTGATCTAAATTTCAATATTTTCTTATAAAATTTGGAAAATTTTAGCAATAGCAAATCAACTATAGGTTCAAACAAAGTGCCTCAAGTGGCTAAGGGGCCGTATTTAGAGTTTCGCACTAGATTTCAAAGTACCAAGATAACTCCATGCCCAATGGATGCTTCAAGGCCACTGATCAACTCATCTAGCAGGTAGATGTCCCCGTGAATCGCCAAATTGTTATCCATTTTTACCCCTAGTAAAAATGGACAACTTAAAAATAGACTTGAATGTTTCATGGAGTTTCAATGATGAATCTAGAAGAAAACATGTAACTTTCATGATCTTAGGAACTTGGAATTATTTTGGGCACTTTACATCTTCTCCCTAGGCTTCAAGATCTAGGACTTAGCCAAAAATTTGCAAAAATGGTTAAAAATGGTAAGTTGGCGGTTTTTATAACTCCACCGGTGCAAAAAGTAATGAATTAAAGAAGTTCAAAACCCACAAAGAGGGAGGAAGAATTATGCGTGTTCTACAAAAAGGGTGGGACCAATACTTTGAAATAATGGTTAGCCTATATCCTCGAGTTGAAGCATTGTTAAAACCCACAAAAGGGTGAAGTTGTAATTTTGCGGATGATTTCAAGGGAGCATTACTTGAAGTAATAACCACCCCAAATGTCGAGAAAATCATGTTGAAAATCCCCCAGTAAGCCAAAATTAGAAGCATGGATTTGCATGAAAATGAGGTGGCATTATTTATAAGTAATGATGACTTAGACTAAAGTACTAGTTATCATTGAGTAGTAAAAACCCACAAAACTAAGGGTGAAGCTAGCAATTATGTGGGATTTCAAAGGGTGATTACTTCAAATAATACGGGTTTAAAACCCAAATATATCGTAAAAAGAAGTCGGACAAGTAAGAAATTAATACACCCCAAACCCCTTTGCGCTAGTTAAAACAAGAAGAAAAGGAAGAAATCGGGAGTAATGCGCAAAAACAAAGTTACTATTACTTCATTAAGTAATGAAGTAATGCACCCCAAAAACCTATAATGAAGGATGAAGTAATTGGGGTTGGATTCCAGGAAGGGAAGTAATGAAGTAATGCAAGTTTCTCAAAACCCGTGAATGAAAGTAATGAAGTAATTGGGGTCAAAATTTTGATGGCCATAACGCTTTGACCGGAGCTCTATTTTTGAGTTCTTAGACTTTCTCTGGAAATATCTCAACCTCCTCTACACCATAGAATCCTTAAAATCATATTTTTATGAGGGAAAGTTGGTGAAAAATGGAAATAACACTTCAATATGAAATTAACAATTCAATGTTCATAATTTCCTCACCTAACATTCGAGCATTAATGAAGTATGGTCTTATTTGCTTCTTTTAGCAAGTAAGAGCACATGAAGTATGGGTTTTTTAGGATTATCTATCCATCGATCCCTGCTAGATCCTTTGTGGGGGTATTGATGATTTTTTTTTGTGGTTAATGGATAATTTTGAGTTTCCTCTCTCTCTCTCTCTCATTTTTCTTCCAATATATTCAGAAAAGAGAGCTCATTTCAAGGAGTTGGACATTTTTTCTCATGTTGATCTCTTCTTCTTCTCTTCTAGGTAGAAGTAGAGTTTCAAGCCTTCACTTTTGGGCCATATAATGGTGAAACTTTTCTTCTACCTCCATTTTTTTGTATCGTGCAAACTCTAGGAGAAATAAAACTTGTGTTTGTGATAATCTCTCTATCATTGCATGGGTTTTGTTGTTCTATCTTGCATTTCTTCAAATTACAAGGTGTATGTTGTGCATTTCTCTGTTCCCATTACATGATCCAATGTTGTTGTGTTTAAATGGAATGGTGTATTTTTTGTAATCCTAGACTTGTGATGCTTTTCATCCTCTCCGAGATCACTTTTCTCCATTTTCATGCATTGTGAGTTGTTCAACACCCCTTACACAAGCAACACAAGAGGAGCTGTCGCATTTGTGTTATCACCTATCGTAGTGTAGGATTTCTCCTTTTCACTCTTCCTCCTTATCCCTGATTGTGTAATCATATTATCTCAACTTCATGATCTTGATCAGATCATCCTTCTTAGTTAACCTGTAAGCCTTTTAACGATAATGCAAGTTTAGGACTTCGGCCCTCAATGACTCTTCTTATGATTCTACGATACGGAAAGTTTAGATTTCATTCCCTTTACAAATGATTAAGGATTTTTATGTTATGAACCTGCAACTTATCTTTGATCACCTTTCAACATGATTCTACTATCAACAATTATAGCTTCTATAATTCACAAATATATCCAAAGTGTCATGAGATTCAAGAATCTTGTCTACACTTATGTGTTGTTTCTTGAAGGAACAAAGGAAGTTACATTGATGTCAATCATCCATATGAAAAATATAACCAATACGCATTTATAAAATTATTCCATATGCATGAAATGTAAGATCATCAAACAACATATCAATACTATCATGTTTTGAATAGGTTCAAATTTGACTCCTTAAGCTCATATCATGGTAAATGCCCCTCCCTTTAAGCTATGGAATAGTCAATATATGAGATTCCTGAGATTTCATTTCTCTCTTTCACCATATGGATCTACAACCCTAGGAATTATTATCTCAATGTTCATAGTCATTTCATACTTGACCAATAAACATTCTTTGATATTTCTCACTTCAAACAAACATATGCCCTTTAAACCTTCTTCACCGTGCATTAGCCTACAATGGAGTCATATTGAACATGGGGTCATAGGATCATTCATACCTATTTAGACATGTTAATTACATCATTTGACAAGGTTGAATTCAACTATGGTTGATTATGCATTAGTCTTCATTGTGTTTCTTCATACTCTACCCTAGACTCCTTTATAGCCCTTCTCCATACCAAAGCAAGTACTAAAGTGCGCGAGAGACTTGTCAAGGCATGAAATTATGGTTTTTTTAGATTTACTTTAGCAATAATTTAGTTGTTCTCAAAATTTCATGGACTAGAACCATACCCATTACTCCCATCTCAGTTTTGACAACTTTTGTAAGTGACTAGTAAAAGGGTCTCCTCTCCTGAGGTGCATTCAAAGATCAATATTACAAGAATTATGATATTTACTTTGTGAGATCCTTCTTTATCCTATTGAACACCTTGGATACAACCTATTACATCCTCTCATCAAGTATAAAAACATGATCTTAGAGAAATTACTGAAAATTGCATACTTTTTCTCATTGTTCTATACATTGTCGCATTCCCTTGTTTCGCCTTATGGAAATTACCGAGAAAAACACACAATCATCCATAAATTTTGATGAATAAATGCATTTATCCTAAAATTTGGGGGTCTTATTCTTCAACCTAGGATAGATATTTTCACAAATTTTGAGTTTTTTTAACAATGGAGTCAAAAGATACATGATGCCCTAAATTGGGCCCGAGAACAAGACTTTAGCTATTAAACCATTAATTTACAACATCAAGAGTTATAGAAAATATTCTCGTGCTCCTTACCACCTACATCATCTTTCTAGTTTTACCAAAAGCCATTTTGGATGAGTAAGATGCATTGAGAGTTTTTCCTTCACTATTTTGTCAATTCCTTGCATTCATGATCATTTAAATCATGAAATACCATGCAATTTTAGCTCACAAAAATCACATATTATGCAAAAGTAACCTTAATACATGCTAGGGGAAGATTTACAATGATTTTTATTCATAAACTCAATATACCTTCATTTAAGATTGAAAATACAAGTTTTATTCATGCATACATCATATCATTCCTTCATATTTACACTCTTTTTTCTTTCCCGCTAGAATTCCTTCTTCATGTTCTTCCTCCAATTGCTTTGACCTCTCTCTTCATACTCCCTTTATTAGCCTCTAATTTTTTATCCTCTTAGCTTATTTTTACCAAAACTCCATGTTTTGAGAGATATTCTCTTACTCATGCTAGAGAATAGGAACAATATCCTTATTTTGACCTTTTACAAATATAACAACTTGATCCTAGGATATTTCAACCTCCACTTATGTAGCTATAATAACTCACACTTACCTAGGACTTAACCAACTCACTTTTACATTCACTTTCACTCTTATATCATAGGAAAAACCTATTACATTCAAATATTCAAACTTAGGAATTTGGAGGGAAACCAAAAAAACTAGTACATCTTTACATGCTAGAAGTAGAATGTTTTCAACATGTTTATGTATTTCATGCTCTTGATGATGCTCTTGCATCAACTGGTCCCTTGGAAATCATATATTAGGAGTAGATAGATGATTTCCTTCATTAGAGGTAGTTGTTGCATTAGGATTAGGAAGAGGAACCAACCTTCTGGAGGGCCATCTCAAGTAATGATTCCCAAAACTTTAGGGATGGTCTAATGTTACCCAATTACACTGGTATCTCATGCACACACACATGAAAAATCATAGGGTGTTGTAATTTTGTGATAATAGTAACCAAATGCACCAATGGAAAAAACCAAGAATAACAAAGTACCCATCACAAAACCATAAAATTGCCAATGACCCAGGCCTTGGGTCTTAACAAAACAAGAATCCTCTCATCGAGGCATCACCGGAAAACCAAAATCAAGAGCCATTATAGATCCATGGGTGTTCATGGTTGAATTTTTTCAAAATGATTCATAAATGATGCACTAATTGTATACTATTTAAAATTCATTTCCTTGATGTAAGAACCATGATTGCTTTTCCCTAGAAAATAACTAGGATTTTAAGGTGGCCAAGTTCATTTGAATTATCTTCATGTGATGGTACACCATTTGCAATAAGTACATTATTGAGCATGTAGGGGTCCTCATATAATTTTGTATTTCAATGTTACCTAGATAGTTTGTAATGTGATAATGTTACTCTAGCCTATATTGTCAAAAAAAAGTAGCCCTAACACATTGTTAAAATGTTTCACTTCTTTTAAAACATAGTATTACCAAAATTGAGTATAAGTTTTGATATAATTTTTCTTTCCATCTCAAACCTAGTGTAGTCATGTTCTTGTAGATAATAAATATTTTAAGTTATCACTTATTTTAGTGATGAATTGATCTTTACAAACATCCATGCAATAGATGAATATATACAAATCTTTATTATTGTGTCGAGATTGTACATGAACCATAATTATTAGCTTTACCAAATAATTAACAATTATTTTTCATTGAAAATTATTGTTATTATCGTGTCATTTTCTTTTGTTTAATTGAAAATTATACATAGAAGTTTATAATCATAACTATGTGATGTAACAACAAAAAAATATAATTTTTACATTCATTTTTAAGTTCTCATATGGATTGTATAAATTTATTCCTAATATTTAGATTTTATTTTATTTGCAATTTAATAGTGATGGACTCGTTTTTACATAACATATCTATTACTTGGAGGTATAATTTTTAGACAATTTTGAGGTTTTTCCGAAAGATGATTACCTCACACTAAGTCATGTCTTTATACTTGTATGCTTATAATTTTCTCCAAAATTTGTGATATTCCATATTGAATTATGATTCAATTATTTATTTCGACAAGTAAATGTCCTTATTTACTATTACATGCCCACTTTTCTCTGCAAAGTATATCCAACATTCAAAAATATATAAAGAGATCACTGGAAGATAACTTCAATGTTGTGGTCTCCATAAGGTATTCTACTAAATATTAATTTTATTTAAGTAAACTAGTTTTTATCTTATTATTGAGGTGCATATAATTTGTGTACAGTCCTCTCCTATGGTTTTTCATTGTGTTATTTTTACTTGTCAATGGACATGATAAATTTCCTTTATCTTACTATATTTCACAAATTCCAATTTACAACCCTAAAATGATTAACTATTAAATTATTGACATTTGTTTTGTAAAATGCTTTCAGTTTGCATTTTTATTTTGGTCATGGATAAGACTTTGTTTTAATTGAGTAGTAAATTTTCTCTATTCATCACGATAATTTTTGGATGGTTAAACGCGTTTACCAGGAGCTTAGAACTTGGGGATTGTCAGGATCCCACCCATTACAGACTCGAAATATTTTCAATTTCAAATAGCTGACCAAAACCTAAAAAACCACCTGAAAACATACTCGAAGGATAGACCATTACAAACATTACCCAAAAAACCAGTAATTACCGCCAACACGAGGACAACCAAACCAAAACTATGAAATAGATACAGACCAGCCATACTAAAAGCCCAAAAAAAGCGGAACTAGAACTGCAACTACTCCCATAGGTGTTGAGCCACTCGGGAGTGAGGACATCTTTCCACCCTAAGAAACATCGGCACTAACAAAGCGTAATAGAAAATCAAAATTCGAGCCCAACCTCCACCGAAGAGCCACCACACCAAAGATACACTAGAACCACCGGAGCCGAGAGCGAGAAGGTCCAAATTTTCCAAGCTACAACCAACATTGATCCTTGCCAAGCAAGCCGCATGCACGCGTCTGCACCGCAAACGCATCAACACAACATTCCTCTCTGAAAGCACCGCAATAACCATCACTCTTCTTCTAGATACAATCCATCTTGAGCGCCACAAGTAAGCGGATTACCCCATCCATACTCAGCCAAAGCCTCCACCAAATTCATCCTGTGAAGAGGTTTTATAAAATCCAGAGCTATAATTCAGACCTCCTCCACACTTTGGCCAACCAACAATAGATGAGAGACAAACCAAGATGTTATCTCTGAGTTGACATGAGCTTACACCGAGTCTCCCAAGTATTCCTCACCAAAAACCTTTGAAATGGCCTCTTGAGCAATATCAAACTCCAACCTAAAGATGATGCCAAGTCAAGCCAAAGAAATACTTCCTATAAATGTCATTTCCTTGTTAGCACCCCACAAATGATAAAAGGAAATGGCGGGCTCACCATGAATGACTACTAACCACCACAATGCTACAACTAGAAACAACATGGGAGAAGAATGAAAGGAAATTTATCACGCCTCAATTAAAGGCTCCATCACCCCCTTCCCTAGAAATAATTTCCATGAGATCTTCCCACGTGCTGGCGATATCAGAGATTATTCTTCCTCCCCTTTTGATTATACCATGATTTGCTAATAAGTCGGCTGCTCAATTAGCCTCTCTAAAAGTATGATTAATATTCCATCTTGGAATTTTATTGAGCCAATGCATAATGTTGCTAATGAAGAAATCAAGCTTCCAAGATAGAGCTTTACCCTTACGAACATCGTTAATGACCACCTAGGAGTCACCCTCAATCTCCAGTGCCTCACTACCCAACAAGACCACCATTTTAAGACCTTCAAGGAGGGTTTGAGCCTATTCCTCATTCAAGATCCTTCATGTAAAGAAAAGGACCCTATCATCAATAATCTACCATTTGCATCCCTAATTAAACACCCCACTCCCAATAGACCTAGATTATCTTTAAAGGCTCCATGGAAGTTCAAATTTCAAAATTTAGGAGGGTGTGTTCATCACAATATTTGGATACATATTATATGTCCATATATTAATGTAGTACAAGAATGGCCTAAAATATTTCTTTCATCAAAGTACAGAAGAGATCATAAATACATTGGGTGTGGGGTAAGTAGTTATAAGTTTTGGACCAATACCCATTCACTAAATTCCATTACTTAAAGAAAAAGATAATTTATTTTCTCTTGTTTTTCGATAATATATTGAGACAGGGGACAATATATGGTATCCTAACCAAGGTTATTTATTATTGAAATTTAGGAAAAAAATTCAAATCATTTACAACCTGTGTAACTCTAAGCCTTTACATGCTTGTGACATAGATATATTTGTCACTTTAACTCTAATTCATACCAAATTTTGCTTATGCTTTATTTGTTACAATAATAATTTTGAGGAAAGAAAATTTTAGAACATGCTTTTGTTGCACTTTCAAAAGGTAACAACCATGAAAAAACATATTTGACAAATGAGTGAACAAGTCATTGAAAGAGACAGAAGATCAAGTGCAAAGAGAAACACGAGGTGTAATAAGATAAAATTGAGTATGAGAAATGATAATCTAACAATCACAAAGTAGACATACTACTCTATCTAAGGGATCTTTTTAATTCATCTACTCCACAAATAAAAACGTGAAGGAGAGGAGCAAATGAATCATTCAATATAAAGTTTTAGCTATTGAAATGGAAATGTATACTCCTTTGCCTTCACATCACATTAGAGATGAACATCTCAACTATCCACACGTAAAAAGACATTGAAGCAAATGGTTCAAACTATAGAATTTTAGTAATCTTATGTTCATTTAGAAAACATGAATTTTTCCTAATGTGTGATATATTTTTAGCATTTCAATTTATATTTTTAAATAAATTATTTTCATTTGAATTCTACTATTTTATATATTTGTCTATTTAAATCTTATAAATTTATTTTGTAGAAACAATACTCAATATCATACCAAGTATATGTATTTCTAATTTAAAGTAATTCAATTTTTTTTACACTTAAAAACATACATATGTGTATATATACACATGTTGGGCCTCAAAGTATTGGCTAAGTACCAAAGAGTGTGTGTGCACGGGGGACCAATAGAAGAAGGGTGCGTGGGGAGAAGCACGTAGGACAAGGGTTTAGGATAATCTAGGGTGTGTGTGCAAGGCAGAGGAAAATATGGCCGACTTATCCATATTCGGCATTCTAGAGGCACTTGAGGAAAAACGTGACCCGACTAGGCATGCCGAGTGGATAAGGTGCCAGCCTGGAGACTTGGTGGTCAAGAAAAGGATATTCCACACAAGCAATACTCTGAAGACTAGAAAGTGGAGAGCTCATAACATAATAAGCATGCACCATTGAGGACCACATGGACACTTGGCATGCGATCTACTCTGAAGGAAGGCATGGTGGTGGGTATTGGACCTATAAGAAGAGATGCTCGGATAGAAGAAAAAAAAGGATAAAGATAGCATGGGGAAAGCAAAGCTCTGTAGAAAATATTAGGAGGCTCTAGGGTTAGGGGTTTTCATTAGGAATTTGTAAGAAGGTCATCATGTCTAAGGGATGGGTCTGTAAAAATTTTGTAATAAGGGAAGCATAGCTAGGACTTCTGATATATGAGTTAGATCTCTATCTTGATATATTTGGTCTGATATGACCCTTTTAAATGTAATGTGGTTACTGAGACTATGATCAATATAAATATATGGCTCTATTTTGAATATATGGTTAATGGGTGTAACCCTAGTGTTATTTCCTCATATTATAAGACAGATATGTTCTTTGTATTTCATGCCATGATGTTTCTCTTATTATTAAATGCATGGGATAAGGATATGATAGCTCTATGTTTTTTTACATGAATATCTACTTTTCTGCAACTAATCCTCTAACAATGGCAAGATCTTCTCACAATGCTCACATAAAGGAGGGGTTCGACATGCCGCACATGCCTCAGGTGAGTATCCCAAGCACCCACTAGGTGATAGGTCGCATGCATGGGGTTAGAAGTTAGTAGGTGGATAAAAATGACTACATCTTGGTTCCATTGTCAGGGACCTCTTTTCAAATTTGTTGTGAGAATGATGCGTGATGACAGAGCACTTGACCTTGGACAATGTCGAAGCATGGTTTAAGAGCATAGAGGATGAGTTTTCTTAGAGATTTAGTATTGACCTGAGTTTGATGCAAGACAAATGGGTAGAAGAACATTTGTATCATGAGCTATATGAGACCTTCTTTTGTTGTTTTCTAGTAGAGTTGTATGAATGGCTTTTTTGCACATATGCATCTAGATCAAGCTGGTACTATAGATCTCATGTGGACCCAAGATGAATATCAGAGGTTGCATGATGTTGATCTTGACTTGGAAACGTGTTGTTGATCATTGGTGGAGAAGAGTGTTGACCAATTATACCTGGAATATGTTATTTATACGTATTCTTGTCCGAGGTTGTTGAGTTTGAGTTCTAAGGAACCTAGAGGATCATTTTTGCGTGTTATCCCTTTAGCTATGAAAGATCCTGATCATTACACTAAGTTTGGAAGCATTCCCTATGGTGGATAAGCTTCTCTGAGTGCATTTGGGCAAGGAAGCTAGGGTGGAGGAAGATGGCAGACCTTGTGGTTGAAAAGGAGAGGGAAGAGAGATGACTCAAGTATAGTGAGGCTCGTGAAAGGGAGTTGGCTAGACAACAATGTGAGGTTGTAGGAGTGATGGATTTATGGAGGACAAATGTTGTGGGAAGGAATTAAGGTTCACGTGGAGGACATGTGGAGCCTGAGAAGTCTATGTTACCCCATCTTGGCAAGCATGGGAGAGAGACCTTCAACTTTTGATGAGATTTCATCACTTGGAGAAAGAAGAGTCATCGACACACATCTAAACCCACCGGTGACCAACCCTAGTGCTTAGTCTTCCAAATCAAGAGATAAGTATTGTTAACCCAGTTGGTATTGGTGGAAGTGACCGATCTACACCTAGGAGATATAATTTTCATTTGGTACATCTATGGCTACACAATCATTTCTTATGTTTGGAGGAATATTTTTTGGAACAACATTTGGGAAAATTATGAGTACACAAAGTTTGGGTATCACGTCTGGAAGTGGTGTGGGACACACATCTAGTAGTGGTGAAATATCACAAACCATTGGCACGTAGTTCAATGGACATTGGGACACTAGGCACAACCACTTTAGGCCCTTTACCAGCTACATGAGGTGGATCTGGTGGAATAGAGCTAGAGGACCTGGTGGACTGGTGGATCTGGAGGATCTGGAGAGGATCTAGGAGGAGGAGGATAGGACTAGTGGATCTAGTGGATTTGGTGGTGGAGATAACAAGAGGAAATCAAGGTTGGATCAGGTGGACAAGGGCCTCAACCACCTCAACAAGTGTTTTTCAAAATGTCTTTACATCTACTAGATTACAAAGGTGTTGAGGATGTTATAGAGCATGTACACAAGTGTGAGCTGCTATGGGTGCAAAGGGGATCACTACCCCAGAATGGAAGGAAAGTCATTTTACAACAATATTGCAAGGACACGTGCATAGTTGGTACCGAAAGTATGACCCCCATAGAAACAATGGTAGATTACACATTGCACTCATGGAATGCCTTCTTAGTTGAATTTCATATCCCGAGTTTGAACAGAAGAGCATCAACATGCACTTGAAGGAGATCCAACAAGGAATGGTAGAGAGTGTGTAGGAATATGATGCATTTCAAAACTCTCTTATCAAAACTATCTTATGATATTCATCCTTCTCAAAGCATGCTCAATGGTTTTTTGGAGGGTTGATAACACCTTTTAGGAGAGCGCTTTCACACAAGACTTTCATAGACCCGCGTGAGGCCTAGAGGCTTCCCTACACGCTGAGGCTATTGGAAGCATGGATACCGGTGTTAGCCCCTTTCTTGAGGCTCAGATTGTTGTAATGGCCAAGCAACTGGAGAATCTATCTATGAACTTAGTGCATGAGACTCGTAAAGGGTCTATGGTGCATGATTGTGAGGTAGAGGGGCATACAAAGGACACTTTCCTCTAGAGATCTACGTGCATGCATGCACCATGATGATGGACTATGAGATTTTCCATGGAGATCATGATGCAAGTAGGTGTCCACTACTACAACTGCATGATCCATAAAAATGTGTCTTGTTATTGCAAGATTTTCACCTCTACTACTCATGACACCAAGGATTATAGTTGATTGACTAGATACATGATGTCATTGATATTGGTGTGTGCACCAAAATCCTTGCAAAAATTCCAAGGATGATGGTCATCACTATGAAGGGTATATGGATGGAGGGGCACATGGAAGAGGTTTTCGAGGAGGATTTTGTGGTCATGGTAACCATGGAGGAGGAAGAAGTGAGTTCCCATGTGGAACCTGTTACAATTGTGGGTCTACAGAGCACTATAAGTGTGAATGCCTTGATCTATTACAATGCTCTTGGTGTGGAAAGAAACATAAGTATGAGGAGTGCCCAGAGCTATTTGAACATATGATCCAAGCAAAGCACCAGAAAGACAAAGGTTGGAATGGTAAGCATGAAGAAGGCCGACTCATAATGGATGCCAAGGGTGGTGCGTGAGTAAGAACTAGAACATGTACTGGTGACAACATGAGTGGAGGGCACACATGTGCCAGGGAGATACCAAGGTAGAGACCATTGGTTACAAGAGAAGAGGTGATACATGGAAAGTATCCAGACCCTACTCATCAAAAAGAAGTGTATCAAGAGACCATGGATGTGAATTTGAAGCCTACAAGGAGAGATCCAGTGCCTAAAGGAGTAGTCAAGGTAGTTAGAGAAAAGGAAGAGTGTTGAGGCTCCACAAAAGGATCTAGATGAGGTCAAGAGAAGTATGCAAAATGTTAAGGCAAGAGAATATCATTCCCTTGCTAGAGAATGGTTATGGGAGAAGGTACCACACTCAGAGAGAGTGTGAGAGGTAGGTTTACATGCTAACCTTCCTCCCCACAACCTTGACTATGATAAGGAGATTACCTTGAATGTTGTTGTGGATGGGTGGCTTCTAAGAAATATTTTGATTGACATGGGTGAGAAGTCAATGTTCTCACTCTAGATGCATGGCATCAAATGGGAAGGCCCCATTATAGCCATCTTCAAATGTGTTGTATATGGCTAACAAGACAAAGGAAATTCCCATTGGTGTCTTGAAGGATGTTGTTATCACTATCCAAGGGGAAAAGTTCACTGGGATTTTGAAGTCTTGTGCTAGCCTGAGGGGAAAACTTTCCAGCATTACTTGGGCACCCCTGGTGTTATAAGAACAATGTTGACCTATGGTTCAATAAGGGGTACATAAGTTTTGAGAACAAGGAAGAATGGTCATCATCCCCTTAACCGATGGGAAGTCAGCACCCTATACTAAGCCCTTGGGAGAATAAGTTCTTGACATGATCTATGTGTGCTCTATCAAGGACCCTGAGGTGATTCACCCTATGGAAGGAGTTATTCAGTTTGAAGATGCTCAATCTATGAGTGATACAACTAGTGTGGCATGTGACAATTGGGCACATGAGACTTATGAGTTAATTGGGTGACAGTTAAGAGGCTTTGTGACAAGAGTAACAAAGGCATGCTCATTCAAGCACCTAGGAGGGAAGAAGTTACCAAGTTATTTTGGAGGAGCCAACCCTGATGATTTCTTATGAGAAATGGAGGCTCAATGGAAAAATGAGATCGAAAGAAGAGGGATGCTCAGCTATAACTTGCTCGGGACTACAACAGCATTGGTGGGTGACACATCATGATAGCCTTCTAGAGTGGGCATGAAGTGAGAATCATGTTCTCTATTAGGTTTTCCCAAAGCAATGCACCCACTACTATCATACAAGACTACCATGGGAAGGAACCCACCTCGTTTCACATCCAAGCATGTGAGAAAGCATGGATGGAAGGCGTGGAGGCCTTGCCACCTTCTTTATGGGTGCATAAGTTGTATTCCACCTTACAAGGTTGTGCATGCACACATGGTACATTCACTCAGAGATGCATCATCAGACAAGAAATTGGTAGAGTTTATGGTTGACCTCCTTCAAGCTTTGAATATCGAAGTACTAAACCATCGGTGGATAAGGCATGTTGTAGGTTGTTAAGTGCCTTACGATGGGAGATAGTGCTATGGTGGAGGATAGAATACTAGAGTTATTGGGTGAACTGGTTTGGAGATGCTTTGATGAAGAAGAATCAAAAGAGACACAACTTGAGCGCGCATGCATGGAGAAAGAAAAAGGGAAATTGGTCTATGTGATAGATGGTGAAGAGGTGGAAATTTGGATGTTAACCATATTAAAGGTACACGAGGTTAGGGATAGTGCTGATGAGAAAGCATGCATGCCTACCATGAACCCCTAAAAACAAAGAAGGTTAACATTGGTTCGAGGCGAACCTAAGGAGGCTACTATTGGAGACTATTGGTCGAAAAGGAGGTTTCAAAGATCATTGATCTATTGTGTGAGTTTCAAGATTTATTCCACATGGGTACCATGAGCTTAAAGGCATTCACCACTCCTTGGGGGAAATGAAAATCAAGTTAAAGGAAGGTGCACACCCAATTTGGAAAAGGCCTTACCAAATGAATCAAATTTGTGTCAAGGTCAAGGAGGAAATTGACAAAATGATCGCATCAGGCATCATTGAGGCCATGAGGAATCATAATGGATAAGCCCAATGGTCATAAGCATTAAGAAGGATGGGAGGATAAGGATCTGTGTTGATTATAGGATTTGAATGTAGTATGTGTCATTGACCCTTTTCCAACCCCCTTCACTGAGGAAATTCTAGAAGGAGTAGTTGGGCGTGAGATCTATTCCTTCATCAGATGGATTCTCAAGGTATCACCAAGTTAGAATTACAAAGGAAGACCAGAAAAGAAAACTTTCACCACTGAATGGGGAAGCTTTGCCTACATGGTCATGCCTTTTGGACTGAAGAATGCACTGTGCATGTGTGTTTCATGCATTGTGGTACAAGCATTTCAAGACTTCATCCATAAGTTTCTTCAAGTCTACCTTGATGACTGGACAATGTATGGACTAGTGAAAGATCATTGTGACAATTTGAGGCTGATGTTTGAAAGATGTCGGTAGTTGAGGATATCCCTCAACATTAAGAAATGTGTTTTTTCTACTCCATTGGAACCCTTCGGGGCATATTATATGTAAGGAAGGTTTGTTGGTGGATCCCGCCAAAGTTTTCATTATTGTGGGATTGGGGGAGCCTACCAACTAGAGCGCAGTGCATGGATTCCTTGGGCATATGGGGTACTACCAAAAATTTATTAAGGGATATGCCAAGATCACCACACCATTAGAGGAGTTACTAAAACACAAGAGTGCATTTCACTGGGGAGAGGCACAGTAAACATTTGACACTTTGAAGGATAAGCTCATCATTGCACCCATATTATGCTTTCCTTCTTGGGATAAACCTTTCCATGTGCATGTTGATGCCTCAGGGATACCATTGGAGAAGTGTTAGCACAACCTGGTGAGGGGATTGTTGATCACCCCCTTTTTTACAAGTAGGAAGTTGACACCAACAGAGTAGAACTATACTACTACTGAGCGTGAAGCACTATCAATGATCTACGCGCTGCATAAGTTTAAGAAGTATATATTGGCAACACCCTTCATATTTTACACGATCACATGGCATTGAAGTACTTGGTTAACAAGCCCATTTTACAAGGGCACATATGTATGATGGGTCCTATTGTTTCAAGAATTTGAGTTTACAATTGTTGTGAAACCAGAAAGAGTAACTTAGGACCTGATCATTTATCAAGATTGACTCAAGAGAGGACACACAGAGCATTGAGGATACATATGCCGATGCACAATTATTTAGGTTATGGTGTGCACCCTCTAACTTAGAAGATATTGTTGTGTTTCTCAAAATGGGTGTGGCACCAGAGGGAATGAAAACTTTGGAGAAAAATTAGTTAGCCTATATGCGTCGCGCCCTACATGTTAATTAGTGGAGACTTATACAAGTTAGGTCATGATGAGGTTTTTGTGTCGTGTGTGTTAGAACATGAGCACATTGCAATCATGGAGGAAGCACATGGTGGGATTTGAGGAGGGAACTATGTAGGAAATGCCACCATGTGGAAGATCCTTTTAGTAGGTTTTTGGTGGGAAAGTATCTACTAGGATTGTATTGAATTTTTGCAAGGCTCCTGTGACCATTTCCAGTGCCTTGGCAAAACTAGGAAAAAGAGATGAGATGCCCTTGAGACCTATAGCTAGCGCATAACCATTTGAAAATGGGCCATTGATTTTGTAGGACCAATTTCACCTACCACGTAATGAAGGACTGGTTCACGCTATATCATTACTTTGCATTGATTACTTAACAAGGTGGGAAGGAGGAAACACCTAAAAGGATTACACACAACAACAACAACAACTAGATTCTTATGGGAGAACATAATCAATAGGTATGGATGTCCTTTAAGCTTGACTAGTGATAGGGTACACATTTTTTGAATGAAATAATCAAGATTTTGTTGGCAGAGTTCATGGTGGCCCATCACAAGACTACCCCTTATCACCCCAAGCTAATGGAACTACTGAGGCATTTAACAAGATATTAAGCCACACATTGACAAAAATTTGTGATGTGGGAAGAAAGATTGGGATGATAAGGTATCATCATTGTTATGGTCATACATGACTACAATACAAGAGATTGAACAAGGCCACACCATTTCAATTGGTGTTTGGGCATGGAGGCTATTTTACCTATTGAATTCATATTACCATCACTTTACGTATGTGCATGTAGCAGAGGATTAGCTGATGAACAAGCACTTGAGGAGAGATTGATAAGTTAATGTAGTTAGATGAAAGGTGATCATTGCTAGATGGAGTCAAAAGACAAAAAGGCATGAAAAAGGCATGGCATGATAGACACATAAAAAATAAGCAATTCAAGGTTGGGAAGATGGTTTTGTTATATGATTCCAAGTTTTTGTGCCACCCAAGAAAATTCAAAGTCCATTGGATGGGCCCATACATTATATCCTATATACTTGATTCAGGCACTTGCCAGTTACAAGCGCTGGATGGAACATGGTTACCAAGCCATTTCAATGGGAGTAGGTGAAGCCCTACTATAAATAATTCTTCATTGTGTTTCATAAATAAGGCAATATTTCCATTTAGCCTAGGATTTTCCTTAATGCATTTTTTTTTCCTGTGTTTCCCTTCTCGTGCTTGTTCCTTTATTTTTTGTTGTTTTTTTGCATGCACTTTGTACCTAAGTAACCACTTATTATTTTCAAAAATTTGTATGCATGCAGAGGACCACACATCTTTTTTTGTGTGGGGTGGAGTAATGTGAAGTAAAATGGAAGCTGGTAGTGGAAGTTGTGTTTTAATGGCCCTAGATTGAAGGATAAAAAGTGTGTAGTGTGGAAGAGCACATGTAGAAAAGGTGGACATAAGGAATTTTGGTGTCAGGATAGCTTTACAAAGACCACGTACAAAGGATGAGAAGCATAGAACAACATGAGGTAGGTGAGGGAAAAAATAGGTAAGGATAGAAGAAGTGCCTTCAATGCGTTGCAAGCATGTGCACGCGTGAGGATCTTTGGTCAATAAGGATTTTTTTTGCATGCCAGAAGGTAGAGAGATTTTTTCACGTAGGATTGGGCATGGGGTAAGAGTGCTTAAGGTTGGATTTAGTGGAAAAATCACCTTTATTATAAAGGTATTGGTAGGTGGCATAGCATTTATTCGCGGGAGATGAGCAAAAAGCTATAAGTAGAAGGTCGGGCACATTATTTTTTACCTTGCAATTATGATATCGAAGAGCTCTTGTGAACTAGGGCATCCACAAAGAAGATTTGTGTGAAGGAAAAATTGTGAAAATATGAGTGTGTGACTAGTGTGATTTACAAACCAGAGTGGAAGAAGTACATGGGCGTAGGGAAGAAGGTTTCAAAGAGAGTACATTCATCTTGTGGAAGGATTGTCTAGGTTAGGGTTCTCATAGCTAGGGCATGGGAGTAAAGGGATTTTTCATGAAGGTAAGCCACAAATTTGAGAAGTGAGGAAGAGGAGAAAGGAAGAGTTTTTTTTAGTAACCCGACAAGAAGATGGCACCAAAGAAGGCAACTATTTCACCAAAGAAGGGAAAGGGAAAAGGGAAACAAGTACCACCACTAGCTTCAATGAAGAGTGGTATGTGGAGATGCAATACCCAGATGGTGTGTTTCTTGGAAAGGAATGGGTATCCCATGTAAGGAAGATGGCAATGAGTGATTATAACCATCACACAAGCACCACCGAGAAGGAGATGGCATTGGAACTGGTTCACCCGACAGAAAAAAGGACACTAGAAGGGATGTCGATCTATGATGATGAAGTGAAGGTAAAATTGGAGAAGGCTAGGTTACTACAACTTTATGAGTTTCCCTACTTTGGAAAACCCGAGTGACTGTACCAATGGTTGATGTCACGTGTGTATACATGAGGACCATTTCTACTTCACAGGCTAAAGGATGCATAACCCCTCAACTAATCTCTAAGTTTATCGCCTTTTCTATGAAGGGGAGCCATTAGATGATGACTTGGAGGATAAGGAGGCCATTAAGGAGACCGTGAAGACTTATGACTATAAAAAGGGGTCTTGCTACTTTCAACATCCCCATATATATCTTCGACCCAATAATGAGGATGGCCATGCACTTGGTATCCAAGCTGAATGGACAAGAAAGGTGGACACAGATCAACAAGGCTTGGTTAAATGTGTGTCGAAAAATTTCAGAAGGAACTATCTATAACATGTTCACCTTCATTGCATACAAGATATTTAATGTGTGCATGAAGGAGAGAAGATCATGTTTGGAAATGTCCTCCTCACCATCATCTTCTCAAAAATTGGAGTGCCTAATGGCCCAGAGAAGTTTGTATGGGAATATCCAGATGAAGACCCTTCCCCCCAAAGAGATTTGAAAAGTACACTTGTGATACCATGACAACCACCCATAAGGCGCACCTAGAGAAATGGTACAAGTGAATGTGACATGCATTCGGGGATGAATGGAGGATACCCAAACAATTTCCAGTGCTAGTATAAGGAGAAGAAGCCGAGTTTTTGTATACCAACATTTTTGCATTGGCAGTTCACATTGACAGATGGGACCAAGAGCCCATGGTGTAAATTACCCTTCTCTTTCACTGCTCAATATTTCCAAGTAGGGTCAATCACTTCAAGGAGGCCAAAAGACTAAGGTTCGACCTCAGCGAGGTAGACCAAGACCACCGTGACCTATGAAGGAAGCTAGTATACCCCAAGAAGTGTGCTTATGTGGAGAAGTATGTCTCCCATGAGGTGTGCATGATAAAACATGTGATGCTTTGCCAATTGCTAGGAAGACCTGCAACAAGGGTATACCTATGCATTAGGCCCAAGTATGAGAAGGGCACCTACTTGGAGAATGATGTCTCCATCCTAGAAGACCCCCACAAGGAAGAAGGTTGTGCAAGGAAGAGGGAGAGAGAGGAGGTGCTAGAGAAAAAGGCACCAAGTGTGCAAACAACACAATTTGTGGGCATGCAGGAGTCAAGTGAAGCCAAGCACATATGCATGGAGGAAGAAGTCCCCATTAAGGAAAAAGAAAAGACACCTAAGGAGGAGGCACCAGAGCAAGAAGAGCCCCCTATGTGGAAGAAGAGTCACCAAGGAAGGAGTCACCTACTAAGAAGAAGAGAAGGAAGAGTCTCCTATACTAGAATCACCAGTTAGAAGAAGAATAAGAAGGTAGATGTGAGAAAGGTGGACTCGTAAGAAAAGAGATCCTGGAGGCCTACAGAGGAAAAAAGGATGATGATGAGCATGAAGAGGCTCAAGACCATCCTATGTATGATGTACATGACTCGAGGATGAAGAAATGAAGAAAAGGATGGGGAAGAAGAAGGTGCTCAAGGAAAAGGGGAGTGAGGAGGTGAATACTAAGGATCAAAGGACCCCAAGCCTCACCAAGGAGTAGATAGAAGAGGCCGTGAAAAAGAGAAGTAGTGGGCATAATAAAGGATTTGGTGGAACAGAGGAGGAGGAGAGCATGTTGATGAAGTGCTCAAGGAGATAGAGGAGGAAAGTGTAGGAAAGGAGTATGGGAGCATGGGTGGAGATCCCAACTTAGTGGTAAGCTTTCCAAAGGAAGCACGCACATGGGAGGAAAGAGTGTGGTAGTGGTGCAAGAGAAAGGGATGAGTTATATCAATGATCCAAGTAAGGTACTGCGTGCACGTGCTTCCAAAGTACCATTCCCTACATACCAACTCCTTGCATGGTCTTCATTCAAAGAAGAAGGCATGTACCCATGAAAAGGAAGATGTTATCTTGGGATTTTGAGTCCCATGTTGATGAGCCCGAGTTTGAGGTCAGCAAAGGGGCGCTGATGAAGATACCAGAGACAAGGGAGTGAACCCCTAATAAACACTCAACAATTATCCGATGAGAAAGTTCTGCAATGCACTCAACAAGGTATTGGTTGAGGTTGAGGTGAGACTCTTGGAAGGAATGATAGGGTAAGGTTCTTAGAGGAAGAGCTAGAGAAGAAGAAGGAAACTCATTGAGAAGAGTAAGGATCTAAAGTAGGAGAGTTGATCAGCGCATAGTTAAGGTGTGAACTAAGGGAGGAAAAGGTGAAGGTGCGCGAGGTCTACAAGAAGATGAAATGATCACAGATGCCATTATCTTGAAACATCCAGACCTAGCACCGCCTGAGTAGAAATACGAGTCAACCTTGCAATGCTTGGAAGACTTAACCCGCATCCTCACCATGGAGAGGTGGGCTGCTCACTTTAGAATCAGTAGAAGAGAAGGCATTGGTGCCTGAAGAAGGAGGAAGAGAAATAGAAGATCAAGGATACAGTCACTGATATTTCGAGCTCCTTTCTTTGTATATGACCACCACGTGAATGGTCGAGGTTATATATGATAATTGATTTGATAGAGATAGGGGTAAAGCAAGTATACTAGTTACTACACATGAGGAGGTGGATCTGAAGGAATAAAGAAAGAACAAAGGAAATAGGGGAGATGAGGATAAAATCCTAGCCGAGGTAGAAAATATGATGGAAGCAATCAATCCTTATGAGGGTTCGATCAAGAATCAGCTTAAGGAATCATATCCCCATAGTCACCGCAAAATGGATGCATGCATTTGGACGACCTTAGCAAGAAACTAGAAGGGATTGTAGATACACTGAATGCTAAGGGTGATGAATTAAGTTTTGAGAGGTGAGCGCTCTAGTGGGTGACCTACTTAGCAAGCAGTGTAGGGTGAAGTGGATGCCTAGGAGAAGATCGAGGTGAAAGTAAGGAAGGAGTTCCCACTCCTCTTGCAAACAATAGCATTTTTTTCCATTTTCCATTCTTAATTCCTCCATTCTTCCATTCTTTCATTCTTCATTCAAATTATCCAATTCCCACCATTCTTTATTCTTTGGGAAGCAGGATGTTTCGAGGATGGAGAACAAGCTTAGTGTGGGGTGATGTTGGGCCTCAAAATATTAGCTAAGTACTAAAGTGCGTGCACGCGGGACTGGGAGTAAGAAGAAGGGCACATGGGGAGAAGCGCACAGACAAGGGTTTAAGAAGGGTTTAGGAGAAACCAGGCATGCATGTGAAGGAAGACAACAGACAATAGGTTCTAAGGACTTAGCCATATTTGGCATTTTAGAGGCACTTGAGGAAAAACGTGACCCGACTAGGCATGTCGAGTGGATAAGGTGCCACTTGGAGACTTGGTGGTCAAGAAAAGGATATTCCACATGGAATATTCCTAGGAAGACATCATTATAGAAAGTGGAGAGCTCGGAACAAGGGATAAGCATTCACCAATGAAGGACCACATGGACACTTGGCATGTGATCTACTCCTGAAGGAAGGCATGGCGGTGGGTATTGGACCTATAAGAAGAGATGCTAGGTAGAAGAATAGAACAAAAAGAAGAAGAAAGACATATAACATGGGGAAGGAAAAGCTCTACAGAAAGTATTAGGAGGCCCTAGGGTTGGGGTTTCATTAGGGAGTTGTAAGAAGGTCATCATGTCTAAGGGATGGGTCTGTAAAAAATTTGTAATAAGGGAAGCATAGCTAGGACTCTATGATATATGAGTTAGATCTTTGTCTTGATATATTTGGTCTGATACGACCCTTTTGAATGTAATGTGGTTACTGAGACTATGATCAATATAAATATATGGCTTTGTTCTGAATATCTAGTTCATGGGTGCAAACCCTAGTGTTATTTCCTCATATTATAAGATAGATATGTTCTTTGTATTTCATGTCATGATGTTTCTCTTGTTATTAAATGCATGGGTATAAGGATATGGTAGCTCATGTTGTGCTTTTACATGAATATCTACTTTTCTGCAACTAATCCTCTAACAATGGCAAGATCTTCTCACAATGCTCACATAAAGGAGGGGCTTGGCGCCCACACATGCCTCGAGTGAGCACTTAGCATGCATCTTTAGGTGATAGGCCGGTGCACATGGGGTTAGAAGTTAGTAGGTGGATAAAACGTCACTGATTTATGCACTTAGGGATGTTGCGAATGCCAATGCCGATGATGCAAAGTCCGCCACCACCGAGAAAACCACTAGTGATGCAATACTCACCACCACCAGTAAATCATAAACCACCCCAAAGGGATCGCGCCAACGGATTTGAACCAGGTCGATCCAAACACAATCGTTTGTCTTAACCGATCCACCCAAACCCCATGGCAAAGTAATATTGAAGTTATAAGAGCATGATATATTTATTTTCTAAAGCATTTCTATGTGAGAATTCCAATTCAAGCATTTAAAGAAGCATTCTACTATATATTACTTGTTGCAAACAATGAAAAGATAAGGTTGGGACACTTGCATATATTAGACTGAGTATTGACTTGCATCAAGTGTTGCTTATGATTTTTGTTAAATTATGAGGGGCTTGTTGATAATTGAGGGATAACGTATACCCCATTAACATATGGTTTTATGGGTTTTACAAGGAGTGAAATGCATATTAGGGGTGGAAAAGGAGATTAAATTTTCATTGGTTTGGGATAGAATTAGAAACGCAAAGAAAAACTTTTGCATATTAGGGCACAAAGAACACACTTGCATTGGCATATTCACCCTCGCACATGGATAGTTGTTTTTGTAGGATCTTCATCTCCATAATGTTGGTTACATCTTGACAAAATTAGTGAGCACAGTTTTGTGGTCCTATTTTTTAGAGAATTGTTCGTTTAACCTTCTAGACCTATTTTCAATAGACTATCACTAATAACTACCTTAAAATTTACACCATATTGAGTATCATCCATTTAAACCTTAATTTTCCTATATACTTTATATATTCCATTTTTAATAGCCTAAATAACCTCTTTTATATAATTAAAACTAAATTTGTTAATTTAATCTAAATCAAGTATGATTATAATTAAAATAGTTGTTAATATAAAACTATTTTTTAAGTAGTGCTCAAATGTTCCACAGACACAAGCGCTTTGAATAAACTAAGAATTAAACCCATAATCTAAATCACATAAAATAGGTGCAAAGACCAAGTGAAATGATATGATTGATTACAAATGTAATGTGGTTTACCCGAGGCGTTTATGAAGAAGGCATCTAAAGTGTCAAATTCCGGTGGCTTAATAAACGGATTTTAGATATTTTTGTAAGTCATAGATATTTGCTATTCTTTGACTCCACATCCTTTAAATGACAATTTAGACTTGGCAATAACCATGGGATTGAACATTGACAAATGTAACTCATGGTTGGTTTTTATTTTACTTCACCGGCAGCCATAGCTGGCCGACGGTAAGAACCGACTCTCTACACCTTTCCCTTCTTTATATATAGTAAAATTATACACATAAAATTGAAGCCCTCTCTAGCATAAGCAACTCATTTGCAATTGCTAGTATATATATATATGTGTGTGTGAGAGATAATTTAGTGCTCTTTTTATACAAGCAGTTTGGGGGAATTAAGGTTTTCCATTAATGGTGAAAGCGACATTAGGGCACAATTATCGAGAAGAAAGCGAACAACCAGATTTTATTTATTTGTCCAACCTTACCCTATTTATTACTGCGGACAAATACTTCATTTTTCTTCCTGAAATTTTGTCCCAGTAAAAATAAGAATTTAAAAAAACGCAGAAGGGCAGCCCAGCGTGTGAGGCGGACGCCGCCGTACACGTGTCATGCTTCTAACGCTGCGATCTGCGGCCCCCGTGCAGCCGGGAATCGGTTTTTCAGGTGCCGGTAACCCGCCGGCACGGCCTGTGGGCTGTCCCCCAACCGGACACCTAACCCCGGGCCAACGAACTAACCACCACCGGTTAAGCTCGGCTTAACTCTCTCTCTCCGTACCCCAACCAACCCGTCTTACATGAAATCCTGCTTGCGTGGCCTCTGGCATGACGTGGCGCCGTGCAGTTGGTTGCAACCGTTCTGGGTAGGGGTCGCACGCGCGGTCGACTGCATGCAAACGTGCCGCTTGGACCACATTCCCCGCTCCCTCTCAGATGACAGCGACGTCTACGATGTTGACAGCTCCGTGCATACACACGTGGCATGTGCCATGAGGCATGAGGCATGAGGCATGAGGCATGGGATGGGGCCATGTTATGTCAATTGCCATGCATAGCATTTCCTGCATACGGAACTGTTTCCGTCGGCGTCAGTATACGGGGAAAATTGTATGTACGATCTGTCTACCGTATTCGGGCACGCTTTTTGATTAGTTAAACAGGTTTTTTTGTTTTTTTGGGGCCGTTTGGGGCGAGAGCGGCTTTTATTTTTAGTGGGCGGTTTCTTTAGGAAAATGGATATCTCTTCCTAGGCTTCAAGTTTGCTCTTTTTCCCCCTTTTTTAAAGAGGGAAAGACTAGGTATACAGGTGTTTTCTAAGTTTTTCAAGCAAAATATCCTAGGTGATGCCCCAATAATAAATGTGTTTTATTGTTTTAAGAGTGATTAAGGTTCAAATCTCATGGGGGTTATGACCACTATTTGTGTCAAAGGCTTTTGTTATGTTGTGCTCTTTCACTTAAAAGGATGACCCACTTTTTTATATGTGTACTTTAATTCATGTTTATAGAGCAAATATCTAGTATAATATCTTAATAACATTCATTTCAAATATATTTCGAGATATTAATTTAAAATTTTGATTAATAATTATATTACATTTATTATCAAATTTTCTCTATATGGTGATAAATGATATTAATCTAGATATATTATTGTGTTGGTTTCAAAATAATCTATTTTAGACAAAAGGGTCCTCAAACTCTATAATATGGTTAAGATGTCACTATTTTTCAATTGACTTCTCCAAACAAAAAGGAAAAAAACTTTTAAGTGATAGTAAAATGGATGTCAAGTTTAAGAATAAAATTGGGTTATGAGAGTGAAATGAACTTCAAATTCAAGCTTGATAGACATCAATTTCAAGTTTCTTATCTTATATTTTTCACTTACCACATTGATTAGTGCCTTTATTACATTTTTTGTTGATTTCCCATTGATTTTTGGAAAATTACATCGATTTAGCTACATCCTTATATCGATCTCAAAAAAATCTATCTAGGAAAAACAAGCTCGAACATTACCATATGGAAAGGATTTTACTATTTTTCCATTGACTTCTCAAACAAATAAAGAAAAATATATAAGTGACGGTCAAAAGGACAACAAAATTAAAGATTAATCAATGTGTGATGGCCAAATGGATGTCAAATATAATGTCAACATTAAAAGTGAACAACTCGCACCATTATACTATCTAATTGTCATTGTAAAAACATCTCTCAACATAATAAGTAGATATTTTAATACCACTTTTAGATTACAATAATCTATAGACTACAAGAGTAAAAGTATAATTAAAGGAGTGAGAATCATAAAATAAAATAAAAAGTTTAGGAAGGTTTGTTCTATTATTTTGCATTTTGATCATAAGTTTTTGCTTTTTCTAGCATTTTCTTCTTTACAAGGACATTTGCTTGAAGTGTCTCAAGTAGATAGGTGATTTATAGATGATAAATGTTTAGTGACAACTTTATATATATATATATATATATATATAAGTGTGAAAACAAAAGGTAGTAAAAAAAATGGGCCCAACATGAAAAAGTGACCCAAAAGCAAAAGGGAATGGGGCTATATGTTTTAGGACTAGATCTGTATAATGGTCTAACCTAAGTTGTATGGTCGAGTAACAAATTCAACAAAATTTGAACAACATAAGCAATGGCTAAAGATCTTTGTGACACAACATAAAACACATGAAAGAGTCAAACAAGTCAAAAATTAGATGTTGATCAAACAATACAAAAGTTAGATGTTGATCAAACAATACAAAAGTAAAACAACAAGGACATGCACCACTAAGTTCTAGTTTAATCGTTTCAAGACCCATTCATTTATGACTATTACATCCTTATTTAGATTTCTAATGAGAATGGTGTAAGGATTAGAAATAGATAGACTGCTCTTATTTATTTAAATTTCAAAATCAATTATGTGTGACCAAGATAATTCATTCTTTCTTGAAATAAACTAAACAATTGATATACGATAAGTAACTTATTGAAAATACAATAAAAGAGAGGGACTTAGCTTGTTCAGAAATAAGAGATTTTGGGACTCGGATTTTTCACAAAATATTATAGTAGTAGAAAAATTATAGGTTCGGGACCATATAGGATACATCTACAACCTAAGCGGGAGTCAGATGGTCTATGACAAGGATTGTATGGACTTGGACTAGAATAAAAATGGGATCCGAGACTTTCTCGGGTGCTTCACTTGTCTAGAAATGGTACTCGTTGTGTGTTTCTCTTCCTCACACAACCTTGAGATAACCCTTTGTAATGATATACAACAAAGTAAAAACCCTAATAAACTACATAACCCTTCATCAAAGCATTAGAAACTCAAAGGAGAAAAACATGTGTGTGTGTGTGTGTGTGTGTGAGGTTGGACCATCCTTCGTAGTGAGACTCTGAGATGCTAAGCCAATCCAAGTGTTGCACTATATATCCTCGATGTAGAATTGTTCTCCAAAATTACACCCCATGTAATTTTGAACAACTTGTTAAAAAGACTTAACCATTTTTGTGCTTAGGAAAAGCCACGGGACACTAATTTAGTCTACGATGGAATATAGGAACTTAGTGTTCCAAAAAGTTTTCCTAACCCGTGGAACAAAGGAATGAGCAGTCTAAGACTTAGGTGGTTTTTATGAAAATGTGATGTTACACAATAAAGGATAAGGCTAGAGTTCACTCAAGCAAGGCTACAATACACTTAGAAAAACCACCCGGGTGTCATTGAGTGAGGAGGCGAAGGTTAGAAATGGATAATTTTGAAAGCCGTAGAACACTATCCTAGTGTTCCACAGACTTCTCAAATAAGGAGTTCCACAGTGAAGACTACTAAAGTTCAAGGAAAAGCTAGATAGCTAGACTAACACCACATAGTCTATTAACAAATACCTTATGAATCTAACATCAATGATAAAATTTTAATGGAATGCTTGAAACAACTAACATGATATAAATAAATCCTAGCTAAAGCATGCCTACTTAGTATGAATTGATAACTAACATAGACCTAAATAAATCTAATAGGGCAATCAAATTGGGTATGTTGCTACTTCAAGAGAGGTGAGATGGTCTCTCCAACAATGACTAAGAGATCATATTGGATACCCATCTACTAACCCCATTGAAGATTGGAGGTAAAGATTGAGCTTGGCTCTTAATCATATTTCTTATATGATAGAATTCAAAGCATGGTGTAAAGTTGGAAGGTAGTACTTAGTATTATTTATAGTTTTTCCTTTGAGGAAAACTTGCATCTTGGTGCATGTGAGACTAAAAGTACAAAGAATATTAAGGCTTTTTAATCCTGATTAGTGAATTAATAAGTGATTAGGATGTGAGGAGCCTTAATCAACCAATTAGGGTCAATTAGGAGGCTAGGATAAGATTTTGAAGTCTTTTGAGATGTTCGGAGGGAAGTGGGGTGATTTTGAATGGTTAGAAGAGGGTTTAAGTCAATAATAGGGTATATTGACAAACACAAGGGTAAAGTAGGCTTAATTAGCTAATAATCATTAATTGGTTGTTTGCGAAGAGGATTTTGACTTACAATGTGTCGTAAATTGGCATCTTGAATGCAAACAAGGATAGGTTATCAACAAAGCATTGTTAATTAACCAAAATGGTAAGAAACATTAGTTAATTAGTGGAAATCAATAATTATAAGGAAAATGGTAAGAATGAGAGTGATTAGTGTGTTTTTAGCAATAAGATTGCAAACATGGAATTTAGGTGTCTACATTTTCCCTGTTTGAGGTGAAGTAAGTGACGTCATTTCAAACATAGTAGACAAGCATAAGCAAGTAATTTTTGAAGAAAAATTAGTAGAATGAAGGATGCCCTCAAGTGTCGATGGGGTGATAAGAACCCAATCAATGATCGAAAATATGATCGAAAACAGATAGAAGAAATAAGATAGGAATAAACATGATTATTTATTGCCCGTGTGTTTTAGAAGAAAAATAATAGTGATAAGATATGATAGTGGAGAATATAGGACTAACTCTTGCATCCAATCTTCAATAAACAACCTTGTTTCATCACGGTGCCCCTATGATCTAAATCATCAGCCTTTATTAAAATAAAAAAAGTGTAAAATAATATGAAAAGCTATATTACTAACATTTGTTTATTGCTAAAAATGTGTAACTCCATACAACATAAATAATGTAATGCAATACAAGAAAGTAAACCAGCTAACCTAATGAGAAATAATTACAATCACACATACTCAAACAAACAACGTTCAAGACAATTGCACCAATGTTTTTGTTATCAAGCTTTAGTTCGAATGTTCGTGTTGTAACGACAAGGGTTAAAAATGGTGCCCCAAGCAAGGATACATGCAAGGGGAATAATGGAGGACACAAGTAGTCCCATGAAAAATCATTCAGTGCGATATGACGCAACCTCCGACAACTCACTATTACACGGGAGTACCGACATAGTAAGCAAGCCATCCTTTGTTAATGGAGGTAGATCACAATGATCCACAAGTTTTTGAGACAAGAACAAGTAAGAACCTAAGAAAGATGTTTTTGTAGGACAAATTTTGATGTTCGAGGAAAATGCACTTGATACAAGCTTCAACTTGCATTGCAGTATGCCATTTACCAATTTTGAAAAAAATTAAATTTTTACAATTTTTGGATTTTTAATGAATTTTTACTAATTTGTTTGGGTTTTTATGATTTTTACCATTTTTTTGGATTTTTTTGAAAAATTTTATACTATTTTGAATTTTTTGAAAATTTACCAATTTGTTTGGATTTTTACCTCGAGACAATGTTATATTTTTTTGAGTTTTCTATGAAACATATGTTAATGTTTTGAGATTTTCTTACTAACATATCCGAATGTTTTTGAAATTTTCACAAGTTATTATACGAATGTTTTTGATGTTTTCTAAGAAGTTTTCCAAAGCTAAATGCAAGGAAATGAAGAAACGTGGATGCCCCTAGCGTTAGATGGGATGTACAAGGGTAGAATGCCACGTGTTATGTGTAAAAGTGACAATGTGAAGTTTCCCATGTGTGAGATGGGAATATACAAAGGAACACTCTTCGCACACAAAATTAGGATCAACTGGATCAAGGCTAAGAGGGTTAGACTCAAAAGTAGCTCGATAACGAGAAAAAGACTAGATTAGGACAAAGTTATCACCATCCTAGACCTAAAATGCTTGTGAACAATAAACCCTCCAATGGCGTCGAAAACTAGTTTTCACCAAAAGACTTGTCTAAAGTGCCAAAATTGCGTATTTTCACTATTGACGCACTCTGTTTATTTCTCTTTTTCTTTTTCTATTTTAATACTTTTTTACTTTTCTTATATTTTAGGGACCCCGTGTCAAGCATAGAAACACTTAAGACAAATTGTGTTCATGGGTTCCCGAAGCTCCCGAGTCCCGACCATATAAATAGGTAAGCTTATATAGGCACTTGAACCAAACTTGGAAACCACAACATACAGCCCTAGCCAATTAGGCTCAAATATTCCCTTCTTTTTCCGATATTTTGTGGTGTTGATTTTATTTTATTTTAACAAGTCTCCTACCTCAAATAGACGAGGTGTCACTCTTTTGGTGTAGCTTCGCCACACTTAATCCCGATACACTTTAAGGTGATTGAGGGTGTGGAGGTGTTTCTCGTTTAATAGCTCTAACTCTACCAATCAAGCTACTTTGTAGTCCTCTTCTTCATTGGGTAATCTCGAGCTCGATACACAAAGGGGATCTCAATCTCTAGAGGTAGCATGACGTCCACTAAGAACACTAGTGGAATATGGAGTGGCACATGTAGGAGTGCGAATAGATGTTCTAAATGCCTAGAGGGTAGGGTGAATCTATAAATGTTAGTTATGGCCTGTTGTATTCACCATCTTCTCCATAATGGCCAGAGGGTAGGGTTTTCAAAAGTTTTACAAATTTTTGTGTGATTTTATAAGAATTTTCTGAATCTATGTGCAAGGAAACAAATAAATGTGGATGCCCCCAGCGTTAGATGGGATGTACAAGTTAAGAATGCCACGCGTATGTGCAAGAAGGTGAAGATGAAAATTTTCCCCATTGTTAGATGGGAATATACAAAGAAAAACTCTTCACACACAGAAGTTGGATCAGGGCCATTATGGATAGGTTCAACATGATGATAAACTTAAACTAATGAAGTGTTAGGAAGGAGAAAGCATGGCCCAAATGCAAGTTGGCCAAGAAACACATGATAGAAAGAATTAGAATATTTTTTTAGTGAAAGAAGGGACAAAGTTCCCTCAAATATGGAAAAAGGCAATCTTATACACATGGATGTTCTAAACGAAGTAGAAGAACAACAAATGTTATGAAAGGATATGGAAAATGTTTCTAGAATACTAGCGATGAAAAAGTGATTAGCCAAAGGCACAAATCATGAGACAAGATATGGACTAAAGAAATAGTTTGAACAAGGTCAAAAAAAAGACAATTAGTAACATACTAATCATGTTTTCTCATCGAGATCTAGTGTGTGCACATGGAAATTAATTACCTCTTGGAGGGAAGATTTGATAAACAACAAGTGAAGACACCTTAGCCAATGTGTAGGAATGATTTATTTTCAAATTTGATTTGTGAATGGATGGTGGAAGGAGAATCGAACATTGATCCGCTACTAGCCAAAGCTTACATAGCCCGACGAGAGAGATGTTTTTGATTCTAATCGCAACATTTCACCACTTCCAGTCAGGCATCCATAGCCCTGGTATAAATAATTGGAAATACCCCAAGAGAGAGTTATATATCAATTTGCTTTTTCTTTTAAATTTTTCTTTTTGATTTTGATTAATTCTTTTTCTTTCTAAAAACTTATTTCAGCTCTCTTGTTTTGACAAGGGTTAAGAATCATTGATGGCTTGATGGAAGGATGTGGAAGTGATTGTGATGATGACATTGGCTAGTGTTAACAAATACGTCCAAAAGTTCTTCACAACAAGTTTATTAGATGTAGATAGTGATAGGATCTCTACGAGGTCATTCATTCTTTAATTTACCAAGGTGATGAAAGACCAAGGTCAAATGGATACCATAGAGATAAATGTCACAAAATGCGTGTGAATAGACTAACCAAAATATCATCGAAGGGATGAAAATGGTGGATGAATTGCAGAGGGATGGCAAGAAAGGGAAGAAAGAACATCCATGTGTATATAATACCTTATTGCAATGTTTGATCTTTGTACCTTTGATTTTTTTGTATTTTTGTATTTTTTGATTTTTTAGATTTTGGGAAATTGGGACCAATCAATATCAATCTGCATGATAAGATCCAACAACAATGTTCACGATTTCCTTGATAAGGGAGATTAAGCGTGTTTTCTTATCAAGAGTCATATTATCTCCTATCTCGATGATCGTGGTGATCTCATACTCAACCAATGACTGCAATTTATCTTGAAACATGGATTTCATACGTGGGAGCTTGAGTTTCCTATCCAAAGGTTTATGTAATTTACGCCATACTTTATGGTTTGTTGGTGTGCATTTTTAATCATATTGGATCCCGAACTTTATGATTGTTTAAATTTTTGGGAGCTTTGGAGCTCTTGGAATTTTTTATCTTAGCTTGATAAAGAAACTGTTTGGGTTTCCTATAAGCTAATATGTGACTTGTTTGATCCCGAGAAGTGGGAGAAGAAAGTGGACGTTTAGAATTGATGTGAGAAATGACAATGGGCTTGCCACAATCATTGATAAAAGGATAATGTGATGGATGAAAAGGATATGGTCTAAGAATTGAAGAGGATGGGCTACCAAGAGGTGTCCCATAGACTGAAGATGAAGGGCTATTAGGATGTGGCCCGAGTATAGAAGATGATGGGATACCCAGAGGTGTCCCATAGACTGAAGATGAAGGGCTACTAGGATGTGGCCCAAGTATAGAAGATGATGGGATACCAGGAGGTGTCCCATAGACTGAAGATGAAGGACTACTAGGATGTGGCCCAAGTATAGAAGATGATGGGCTACCCGAAGGTGACCCACAAATAGAAGATAAAGGGATACTAGGATGTGGCCCAAGAATAGAAGGTAGCGGGCTACCAAGAGGTGACCCCAAATAGATGATGAAGGGCTTCTTGGAGGTGTCCCATATATAGAAGAAGACGATGTGATACTAAGCCACGACCCAAGGTGAGATTGTGATTGAGGAATGATGATAGATAAAGAATGATTGGATAATAAGAAGATAGGTTGTTGATCAATGTCGACCAAGCATTTCATCATGCAATAAAGAATGTGAAGATGGAAGAATAAGAGGAGGTTCAAGTGTGATGATCCTAGGGTTTTCCTCTATTTTCGTGATAAAAGGAATCAACCTCTTCCCCACAAAATGTGAATGTATCAAGGTCTAAAGAGAATTCTTTCTTGCAACACTCTAAAGGAATATCTTCATGTACCCCTGTAAATTCTCCAATCGCTTCTTCATTCTGAAATGAATTGATCGATATTTGTTGTTGGTCGACCATAAGAGGTTGATTGGAAGAAATAGGTCCAACAAGTGTGGAAGATTTAGAAGATGTTTGAAGATGTAAATGAGGGGAAGGTTTGACCTTATTGTGTCCATAAAGGAATTGGATAGTGCGTCAAAAATATATCTTAGCACATTGTTTCTTGTGAATGGTTTGACATGGATGCAAACATCAATTTTTAGAAGATTGATGAATATGGAATAAGGTATGATCAAAATGACCCGGGGCCGAAGAGGGATTGGATTCCAATTGATAGAATAATATGACTCGAGAGATGAAGTAGAATTAGATTTGGATGTCTCATGAGTGGAAGAAGACATGGCTTTGAAATAGCTTGGTATAGGTTTTCCTAGAAGATGACATATTGTCGGAAAGTAATAGGATCATTCATCCAGGAAGTATATTACGACGTAGGGGTCGACTTGGATGATTGATTAGAGGAACTTCGAGTCTGGAGAGCTCTTCGATGGAGGAATGGGTTGTTGAGGTGAATGACAAATGGGGTCCTGGGAAGACAGGGAGGACCATGACTCAAGAGTCAAATTAGATGTTTGATTGGAGGTACTTGAAGTCGAGAGAGCTCTTTCGACAGAGGAAGGGGTCGTTGTTGAGGCGAATGATAAGTGGGGTCTTGTGAAGAAAGGGAGGACCATGACTTAGGAGTCATATTAGAGGAATAGTTTGGATTGGAATCTTCAAAAGACCGAGAAGAATTAAGAAGAATTGTTTAGATTGGAATATTCTAGAAGACCGAGAGGAATAAGAAGAATTAGAATCATACCACTTACCATGAGTTGAAGATGGGGGAAGAGGTAAGTGAACGGGTTGTATAGCTCAAGAACCAAATGAGGTCTAGTCGTGATAGGCATCCTTTGATGGGAATGCCAAAACCTAGGTTCCTTATTGTCATACGTATAAGGAACCATGTGATAATCAATCATTGTTGGAAAATCCTAGACCTAGATAGTGTGATTTTCCAAAGAGGATCTAAGGAAAATATATATCACAATGATACAATTTTGATAATCCAACAAGGTTTGGACAACAAGTTATAGTTGTAAATGTCAAAATGTTTGATCAAATTTTGAGCAACACAAAGGACACAAAGGAAAATATTTTCCTATGTTCAATTTGATGCAAGATTTGCTTGATAAGAGACGTTTTTGCTAAGGTTTGACAAATGTGTACATGCACAATAATGAAATTAGGAAAAAATGGATTGGACCCTAATTTTCGATGCCCCTCTCCTTGTGATAGGAGGCACAAAAGGCTATGTTTCACTGAGGTTGGATTAAAATAGACCCTAGGTAAAATCATGCAGCGCAACGATGTCAAATTATCAAAAAGAATGTCCTGTAACAAATGGTAACCAATCCAAAGGATCAATGAAGTATGAACTAAGGATACTAAATAACAAATAATGACACGCCGAAAAGGCAACATATAGCAAGAAGTACCTAGGAATCAACAATCAAGTACAATACTATGACCCAATCACAACAAAGTATACTCCCTACGTTTTCCAAGATAGGTCTAACACCGATAGTGACAACACAATATCACTACTTAGGTCAAGTTTAAAAAAACAAGACCTAAATACTAAGAAAGTGTTGACGCGATCTCCCAACAAGGTATACTAAAACCAGTTTTAGACACAAACAAAATCCAAGTCTTGAAAATGGAAGTTACAAATGCGAGCAACGTAACAACACTATTTAGACACGTCAATCAAGATTTGTAAGAAAAAAAGATTTTAGTATCGAAATGATGTTACCACAATGCTAACAACGTAACGACAACACTCTCAAAACCTCAAGACAATGTTAGGATAAAAACTAAGCCTAAGTATATCAAGAAGTTATTACTTATGCAAACAACATAACAATACAATATTGAGACTTAGATCAAGTTTCAAAATGGAAACAAGACGTAAGTATCACAATTGTTTGGCTATAATGTGAGAAATGCAATAACTTAAAGTAAGTCCATGATGAAATCACCTAACTACAATGATAATGAGTCTCAATATGGGTTTGAGACAAAGGGCCTACTAGAACATGAAGACATACCATTCACACTTTCAACACTTGCATTCCAACATTGCAACCTAGTCATGCAAGTAGACTACAAAAGTGGTGGACACGATTATTTCTAGCGGTATCCGCGTATGTTTTTTCTTCTTTTGTCCCAAAATGAGAAAAATAAAACAAAGGAGTAGACCAAGTGGTGATGAAAAATACTTGGTGTAACTTTGGCAGAGTTTCACCTTGTCTTAGGACAAGTGAAAAACTAGGACAAAGTAACACTAAATAGATTTCGTGATGAAATATCACGCGGTTTCAACTTTAAGAGATTTTTTCACTTGTTCAAAAACAAGAGTTTTAATCCAACAAATTTTTCACTTTGTGATAGCTCTCAAGTATAATAGCTAAGACAAAAATTGGCTCCAAGACGGAAAGCATCCTATTAGTTCTCTCACCTAGGTTGTCACAAACTACCTCTGTGAGCTCGATTTACCAAGAAATTCACACTAACTAGCCTTGGAGTATCTGGCTTTACTTTACCCCCTTTAATATAATGAGCAATGAATTGTGTTCAGTTGTATTTTCATTGGGGTTGCAATGGAAATGATTTTGACTCTAATCTTTCAAGGTGTACTAATCAATTGGGTATTGGATCACTTTCCCATTTCGTGCACAAGGTTCCCTCTTTTGTGAACTACTTTGGGGTTCCTAGGAGCATTCCTCTTGTTATCTTAAGGCTTATGCCAAAGGAATTTTATCCTAGTTAAGTGGATGAGCTTTAACTCTTAACCAAACTTGTACATACAATGTTTTGCAAAGCAGTGTATTTTCTTATCTTTTGGATTAGGAAATTTGGTTTAGACCATTTGTTGGCACCCTACTACACAAGTGAATGTTAGAGTTTGGTTTGAAGAGAGTTCTCCTTTCTTTGGAAAACATTAGGTCCTACACACAAATAATTAATAGTTATCCAAAAAGATATATAATATCATAAAAAGAGGATTAAATGTTGTTTTTGGTTCTCAAGATCGTCTAAGGATGCGAGAGAAGAGAATACACAACAAGTAACCCAACTAGATAACAATGAAAAGCTTACAAATAAAATAACCACCACGATACTTTGTAAATCAAGGTTTATTCCCAATTAATCCAAGTGCTTTTTAGTGAAAACTATGATGTTTTTGGTTCTCAAGATCACACAAGGTGCAAGAGAAGAGCATACACAAGACTTTAGCCTTAGTTATTTATCAAATGAAAAGCTCTTAAACTAAAAGATCATATACATGCCCAAAATGAAAGTTTATTCCCTTAAGCATAAAAATGAATAATGAAGTTTCCCACTTACTCTAATGTTAGCAAAAGAAGGTTTAAGGTTGCTTTTGTTTCTCAAGATCACACAAAGTGCAAGAGAAGAGCATACACAACCCTATTCCAAACTCATACAAAGCATGAAAACAAAATTAATTCATCAAACCCTAAGCTAATATGTTAGAAAATTTGCTTCAAAAAAAAAACCTACAATAACAATAGCTAAAAACCCCTAGAAAGTGATAGAAATACAAAAAACTAGAAGTTGAAATTTTGAAACCCTAGCCAAATTTTACCTTAGAGCACCAGTGTGGCTCTTAGTGTGCAGTGTGGCCCTTAGTGCAGTAGCGCGTGGCCCATGAGAGCATCGATGCACACTTGGTTATAACAACACGCCTTTAATGGGAGAAGCGTGCCTCTGTCAAAATCACGAGTTGAGTTGCGTGGCGTGAGCATGGTCGGTGAGGTGTTAGTGCATACTTTGAAGCACCAACGCGACTTATACATAGAGGAAAAAAATGCAATGAAGCGCAGGCATGTCCAAAGTGAAGCATAGGTGTGTCCAATGAAGTGTAGGCATGTCCAGTGAAGCGCAGACATGTCTAATGAAGTGTAGGAACAAAATTTAGAGCATGAGTTCCCCCTTTAAGCATGGGCGTGTATCTTCCTATAGGTGGTCAAAACATGGGTTTTGACAAGAAAAACATGAAAAAGATCAAATCTTTGACTTCTGCTGGAATTTTGGCAGCACTTTACCTCCTTAGATCTTATAAAGAATATGAAAATGCAACATATACTACTAATCTAGTTGAAACAACTATCAAAAATTGAAAATTGATCTACAAAAACTTTGAAATTTATTCTAAAAAGCTTGAGAAATGAATCTAAAGAACTAGAAACTTTAATCTAGAAAGGTTGAAACTAATCTAGAAAACTCTACACTAATCTAGAAAGCTTGAAACTAATCTAGAAAACTTGAAACTAACCTAGAAAGCTTAAAACTAAAAACTTTGAAATTAAGTTCAAAATCTTGAGAATGAATGCTAATGGGGTTTGGTCCCACCAAGCGTGCCAAATTAAGAATTCTAAAAGTTCAAGGCAAAGCTAGATAGCTATACTAACACCACATTGTCTATTAACTAATGCCTTATGAATATAACAATAGTTACATCAATGATAAAAGCTTTAATGGAATGCTTGAAACAACTAACATGACATAAATCAATCCTAGTTAAATCATGCCTACTTAGTATGAATTGTTAACTAACATAGACCTAAATAGATCTAATAGGGCAATCAAATTAGGTTTTATGATACTCAAGAGAGGTGAGATGGTCTCTCCAACAATTACTACAAGATCTTATTGGATACCCATCTACTAACCCCATTGAAGATTGGAGGCAAAGATTGAGCTTGGCTCTTAATCATATTTCTTATATGATATGCAATTCAAAGCATGGTGTAAAGTTGGAAGGTAGTACTTAGTCTTATTTATAGTTTTTCCTTTGAGGAAAAATTGCATCTTGGTGCATGTGGGACTAAAATTACAAAGAAGATTAAGACTTTTTAATCATGATTAAGGCTTGTTAATCTGGTTAGTGAATTAACAAGTGATAAGGATGTGAGGAGCCTTAATCAACAAGTTAGGTCAATTAGGAGGCTAGGATAAGATTTTAAAGCCTTATGAGATGTTTTGGAGGGAAGTGGGGTGATTTTTAATGGTTGGAAAGAGGGTTTAAGTCAATAATAGGGTATATTGACTAACACAAGGGTAAAATAGGATTAATTAGCTAATAATCACTAATTGTCTATTTGTAAGAGGATTTTGACTTATGATGTGTCATAAATTTTAATCATGAATGTGAAAGAGGATAGGTAATCAACAACCCATTTTTAATCAACCAAAATGGTAAGAAACATTAGTTAATTAGCGAAATCACTAACTATAACGAAATGGTAAGAATGAGAGTGTTTAGTGTGCTTTTAGCAATAAGATTGCAAAAGTGGAATTTAGGTGTCTACACACGACATATAAAAATAGAGGTCCTTAATTGGTCTAAGGCACAATGGTAGGGCTATGATGCACAAGGAAGAAGGATCGATTCTTTGCATATTGAATAAATTTAAAAGGCCATGACAAAAGTTGTGGGACAAGGCAATAGTTTTCCATGGTTTTGAACATAAATCAAAGCAAATGAGAAGCATAATGCCTCACATAAAAGGATCAAAATTTTGTGGCATTATGGAGGAAATGATAACATGTCTTGACCCTCAAGATTCTTTAAACTGTCATACATGAAACAAAGGAAAAGGCTACAAAGCAAGGTTAGAAGCTTCATAAAAAAAAGTTACATGGGTGCGAAGGAGCAAGGTGTAGATGGTTTAATGTATCATGGGGTCATAAATGATTTCACATATCATCTTGAGGGTTTGAAGGTGTAGGAAATCATCAAACATCAAAATTCCATAGGGAACCTAAAAACCGTGCCTATTTTGTTTGAAGCAACATTCAACCACTCCACGACCAAATTTTAATAAAGTATGGAAATCATTCCTTCTCCTAAAAAAATTGATGGCGTGTGACAAAATCCATGTTAGGAATCCATACCTTCTTGTAAAAATCTATGGTGATTGGTCCTTGGTGGTTAGATTCCTCTTATTGGTGCCTCCCTTTCTCTTTTCTCTGTCATTCTCCATAAATTTGGATCTCATGCATTGTAAAGGGATCCTCTTTTTTTGTAATAACACCATGCCAAAATGGTGACCAACTTCCCACGAGTTTAAAACCTCAATCTTGGTCTCTTCAATGCATTTTCACTTTCCACCACTCTTGTAACTAAATGTGCATACTTTAAGCAATGAAATCAAGTGTTTTAGTTATTCCTTGCCCTATTCTCACGTGTATTACGTTATTTACTTTATGTTATTTCTTTTGGCATGTTTTGTGTGTTCACTACTTGCAAGTTTCCATTTTCACGCATTGTAAATGTCTGGGAAGGGTAAGTAATATGGTTTAGTGTTTTTGGCATGTTTTTCTGCCATCTCTTCCCATGTTTTCCTCCCTTTCTTGCCCTTGTGGAAAATGATCACCCTTTTATCCTAGAGTCATCACCGCCCCTTTAGATTAGTTTCCCTTTTCTTGCATCTATCTCTCTCCTGGTCCCTTGGAATTGTTATAATAGGATTAGTTTTATTATTTTTAGTATTAGAATTAGGTTGTGTTGTGTGGGTTTATAAAATCTATGCAATAAGGAAGCGACATTCTCTGCGGAGGTTTGTCTCAAGCCACATTTCCCACACTTGGAGACACTCTCATGTTGCCTCAACATATTGGATCTTCATGATTCAATGCAAGGTGTAATTTGAGCTCCAACAATTTTGGCACACCCGGTGGGATAAGTATGAAGAGATTTACAAATTCACATCAACAAGTGTGATGTGTTCTTGGTGATATCCAACCTTTAGAGGTAGTTTTCAACACATCTAGTGACTCCACCGCGTAGTAAACCCATTTATCTCATTCACAAACCCCTTTTATTTCTTCCACTCTCCCCTCCATCTTTTCGCTCATTTTCATGTTCTATTCATTCATGGCTCTCTAGAGAGATCTTCTATTCTCCTATTTCAGTTCTTCCTCCCTCCATTTGCAGTAGTGGGATGATATCCCCAAAACAACCTAGATAAAATTACCTCTTTTCCATGGAAATGGAGATCAATCTCCTATTGATCACATTTAAGACATAACAAACCATTGTGTCATTCACAACATTATAGAAGAAAATAATTTCCTCAGAATTTTTATTTCATCATTCAGAGGCAAAACAAGAGAATGGTACAACATTTTGGCTCCTCAATCCATTTCCACATGGGATCAATTGGGAGAGAAACTACACAATCGGTTCAAGGAGGATGCATATGTCATTTCTCTCATGGAACACCTCGAGAAAAATACAATGGACCTCCATGGAGTATAAATATTCTTTCATCATCATATTTTCAAGGACTTGGAGAAGAATCCCTCAATAATTTAGACCCTCATAAGGTATGTCATTCTTGTATTATTTGAAGTCTTTGGATGCTAATTTAGTTGTATTGATCCAAGCTCTAGGAGGAAACAATCTTCCTTAGGATTTTGACATTGCCATACTAGCTGAGAAGAGTCTCATTTAGGTTGGCCAAAGGAAACCCATTCCTATTTCTCCCATTCTTCCCTTTCCTTCCAAATCATCCCTATTTAATAATGCACTTAATCAATAATTCCTTACTTATGTATCACCTCTAACTAGTTTCACCATGTATGATGATTTTAGAACAATTGAAGAATGGTATTATTCTAATTAGGAGGTCAAGAGTGTGTAAAATTTGCAAGGGAGGGAACTTACTTTAAAGAGAGAACAATTAGACTCAAAGGATGTGGATGCGGTGGATGCACAAATGTTTGCAGAAGGAAAAAAACATAATTCAAACCATCTTACAAACATCCACCATCACGAGGTGCTCATGCAAGTGTGTAAAGCTAACCAACCCCTTGGGGTTCCCTTGAGTCTCTTGATAACAAGATAGAGGGTTAAGCGTGTAGTATGGAATGTATCTAGCATGGTAGTAGTGAGATGTGGTGTGACTCATCTATGTGACCTAACCCTTGTGTTGATTGAAACCTTTGTGCAATGCTTGGGATGACATTATTATTTCTTAGGACTTGGCTCTATGTTTGCATGCTTGTAGATGGGTGAAGCTAGACTCCTTGACCTGGTTGAGTGCTTCAGACTTGTAGTAGGGACTTCCCTAGATGATGTGTAACTGATTTGAGCAGATTTAGGAACCCTTTGAGTGCTTTTGGAATGATGTTTGTAATAGGATCTTGTAAGAATGTCAGGTGAGTTATAATGTGATAATGACTTGCTTATATAGTCTTCTGTAGGTGATATATTATGATAAGGCCAACCTTAGGAAGATGAAATAACCAAAGTAATGATTTAGAATGAAAGTAGAGTTCTTGACTAAGAAGGGACATGACCGTGCAAGTCATCTTAGATTGGACCCACATCTTGACCCTTCCATAAAGTTTTTACAAGAGATAGAAACTCCTAAAATGAAATTTATGCAATGAATCTCATATGTTTTATGCCTCTTTGATTAAATATCATTTCCAATTTTTTTGAAAAATCATGATGTTGTTACACCTAATTAAAATTTATATAATGTTATGGAAATGTATAAAAAAAGGATGTAAGGTTTGTTACAAGAGGTTATTTTGATTAACTAACTTCCAACATTAATTTTGCAATATCAGACCAACACATTAATACTTAATATGATATAAGCTCAAATACAAAAGAGGAGAGATGCACTTAGCTATACATAGTGAAATAAGAGAGATATAGGTGCACAAACTAGATAATTTGAGAGTGAACCTAAATATGTTTCATTATTGAGAATGTAGCGGGAAAACACCTTGGTTTGGAAACATACAACTCTATCGTGGATTGATTGTATGTTCTTGGAACTTCAATATGATTTTAGACCTACTTAGAATGTGGCTCTATAATGTTTTTCCCTTCGGTTACCTAAAAATGGGTGTCGTTGTCAAACCCTAAGTTTCGCATAGTTGAGAAACCCCATGAATAATCTAAATGAAACTCAAACCCTAACAATGGGTGGGATACCCTATAATAAGGTTAGTGTTTGGGTGAAGTGTAATTTGTGCACCTCCTACATCGACACTACTACAAAGAGGCCTCAAACCACATGTAGTTCTCCACCTAGCATGTGATATCTATATGAGATGTAACTAGATTGGAAACTTGAACCGCTTAATAATGCTTGAGATGATTTTTATCTTGTTAAGACATTGGATTAGGATATTTGTGGAAGTGAGGGAAGTTGAATTCCTTGACCTAGTTGAGTTCTTCAGAATTGTAGTAGTGACTTACCTAATGAATGTGCATCAATTTTGGGAATATTTAGGGATCCTTGAGTTCTTATGTATTAGCATTTCAATGCAAGATACATCATAAGAGTGTTAGGTAATTAAATGAAGTAATATTAACTTGATTAAATATGGGTTCGAAGGTAATTTTTATGACAAGGCCGACTAAGATGATAAAATGACATAACAAAGATAATCAAATTGAGAAAGTACGGTTGGAGGATGTGTCGATCAAGATCGTACAAGTCATCCATGACCAAATTGACATCTTGATCATATTGTATGGTTTTGTATAGGGATATTGTGAATGTAATTTGAAATATTTATCATGATAATAAGAGGTTAAATATTGATTTTATGCATTTATATTCAAAATGTGACAACACATCAATTTTTAGGGATAAGAAAGTTAGGAGAGAGACAATAAGATGTACTTAGTGAGGATATAATGTGGATATTCATCTTGGAAAAGGATCATTGTCATAACTAGTAGTGTCAAAAGGTAAATTTCTAAATTTGAGTGTCTACATTCCCATCCTTTAAGTATGAAATGAAAATTACATGCTTAAAGGAAATTATACCTAAGTGTGTAGACACACTTTATCTTTTCTCATAGTTTTTTTCATCCAAATTTATTGATGTTGGCATGTTTTATGGTGAAACTTGCAACACAAAGCGTAATCAATATCCATAGTATAATTTAACTATAACTCAAATGTAAATATAGAATTTTAACTTTGCACAAACTGAAATAAAGAGATGCAAAACATGGAAGGAATACACTATTTTTTTTGTGAATGGAAGATCTCTCATTCTTTTCTTGGACTTGTTGATTTAGATTGTATTACTAAAAAAACTGTTAAAGGATTGAGGGTTATCATTCCCAATTGTGTCAAAAGGAAAATACGAATATTGGGTGGATGTAACCCAACACTTAATAAGAGGTAGAGAGAGAAGAAAAGAGAGGCATTAAAGCACCCCATGAAATAAGAAGACCATGTATCAATTTTTTTAGTAACCATGGTATCTTCCCCTTTAAGAGGATAGAAATGACTACCTACAAAGAACTTAGTTGCTTGATACATTCCATAGCCCCATAGACCACCACTTTAAAGGATCTAGGAAGGATCTAGGCCCAATATTGAATATATTGAATATGTTGAGATGGTGATGGAGAAGGAGACCCATGCCCCCAAAATCTCTCTATTTGTAACTAAGTCTTGAACTAGAAAATGAATGAAATATTCATGTCCCTTATAAATTAGTCTATATTATGTTAGTTAAGCCCGAAATTATTCCAAAAGCATGTATCCATAAGTAAAATTTAAAATTGTAGTAAAATCAATGTAATGTCTCCTAAGGAAGAAACATATGGGAGGGTTAGGAACATCCATATGGTCCTGATTATATTGTAATTTTTTAAACCTATGTACTTTTTCCCAATTTATGTGTCTAGAGATGTTTTCGAGGATCTATGCCCTATGAAAACCTATACTTGAACATGGAAATATGTTTGTAGATGTAGAATATAACCCTATGAATGCCCCCTCTTTTGAGGAGTGCGTGATAAATCATTTGTGCATGCAACTCAAAAGAAAATATGTGTATCCATCTCGATAATTTCAATAATTTGTGTAGGATAACATAAAATGATGAATCATGGCTACATTTGAGAAGTCATACCTACAAAAGGGGTTATGCATGGTGATAACCATGGCACAAAATAAACAAAAAAATAATACCAATAATGGTAATAACATAAAAAAATCATGTGTAATAGAATAAGAAAAGAGATATAATAATAGTCAAGTGAAAAATAGAAGCAAAAATATGAAGAAAAGAGTCACATCAAGGCATAGAGCCACAAACATGGGACACCCAGTGTCACAATACAATCAAGGTACTTAGGTGACATAATATGAAGAAAACAAGTAGTAACACAAACAAGTAACAAACATGTATAATAAATAGTAATGTTGAACAATGATAAAATCATAACAAGTAAAGAAACACATAAGCAATATATGTTAGCATTACACAAGACACATGTGATAGTCTTGTTATCTTACAAGATAACATATATAGAATATATGGAATCAAACATAATGAGGAATGTATAAAGGAACTATAATGAAACAATAACACCTATATAAAATATAATAGGAGATGCCCCTAGATGATTTTGGTATCTAGAAAAGAGGCTAGGATGAATCCTAGCATCGTGTATCACTTTTGTGTGTTTCTTAGATCAACCTTAATATACCTCATGAGTGCATGTGTGTAAATATTATGTAAAAAATATGCTATCTATCAAACCATAGTGATAAACAACATATGTAATGTAAAGTGATAACAACTCAAACTATGTGTATAGGTCCTGGTTTTATATTTTTGTAAATAAATTTAGCAATGTACAAGGAGAGGAGTAGGACAAGAGAAACCCAATAAGAGCCTCATGAGGAGGTGAAATAGATTATAAAAAGGGAGGGTTGGGCCTCAACTATGTCAAATGATGATGTTCATGTGCTAATGGGGTAGAAGTGATAATACATGTCATAGAAGTTTTGAGAGGAGAACTAGGTGGAATAGATCCATGAGAAGCAGAGTGTGCCATATAGCGAGATCCACTAAAATACATATAGGGAGGACTATGAGAGAGAGAGAGAGATACTAGAGAAATGACACTAACACTAGAAGACCTATGAGGAATCCTAGGAGGGCGAGAGCCACTACATATAACATGTGAAGTATAAGGCCTATTTGGAGACCTAGGAGTAGGAATAGAAACTATCAAAAATTGACTAGGCATCCTAATAAGAGGAGGCCTGAAAGGAATACCTCAAATTGTGACAACTTGTTGTTTGGTGAATAAACTTGACCCATTTGTGTGTGATAGATGGAACAACCATAAGAACACATAACCAAGGAAGACATAAATACATGTCATATGAGCTAAGAGTGGAGGCCACAAGGAATGAGACCTATGGAGTAATAGAGTCGACAGTAATCGGTAGAATAATATGTCCAAATTTGGGATTAGAATATTGTGTGATGTGAATTTTAAGCATAGCCAAGAGACTGTAGTAGTTGAGAGAGTACATAGATTATGCTTATTATGTGGATAAACTAAAACATTGTGTATAGGGACTTGATTAATAAATTCCAAATATACAGATTATTTGAGATGAGCTCCATCCATATCAAAATCATCAAAAGTAATAATTGGAGAAGCAATGTCAATCATTATGTCCAATGGATGATTATAAGAAGGTGAATGTGGTACCACATGATGAGCATTGTGCACTTCCAAAGTAGAGTCATGAATTTTGTTTTTTTAGAGTCATAAATTTTATGATTAGGAAGTGGATTATTGAATATTTTCATCTTTGCATTATCATTAGTAGGCTTAGAGGATTTAGTGGGATCATCCCATTCAATTGCATTTGTATCAATAAGATCTTGTATAACATGATGAAGCTTGATACATCGATCGGTGTGGTGAATACTAAATTATGATAGTCACAATAATCATTAACATCAAAACTCTTACCATGAGGCTTACTCACATCAACCTCAAGTGGTGGAGGGAGATACATGATATTACACTCAAGTAATTTTTTAAGCATGATATGTAGAGCACAAGGTAAATGTGTGAACTTATTTCGTGTAGTTTGTAATTGTAACTTAGTAGGTTGTGTTATGACATTAATATTGTCTTTAGTCTTATCCTTGTTTTCATTAGTCTTTCCTTTGAATGCATATTTTCTTTGAAATTTGGCATTAAATGTAGTAGAAGTGTTAGCAACATACCTAAGCTTATTTATATGTAGTAACTCATCTTCACATTCTTTCATTGTATGACATAAATGATCAAATGAGTGAAACTTATGGAATATAAGAAATTATTACAAGGAATAAAGCAAGTGTTGTGTAAAGAGGTATTTGAAGTTTGCTATCATCCAGAAGATTGTTCATTTTAATAAGTATAGTATTATAGTGTAAAACATAAGCATGGATGTGCTCATTAGACCCTTGTCATATTTTAGACATTTGAGCATAAGACACTTTTTCCCCAATAATAATAGAAAATATGTAAGAAATTGATTTTCCAAAGTGGTAAAATATCACATAGAATGTGTGGGGAGATAATAGAACCATTGTAAAGTAAAGTCATTGATAATTATAGGGAATACATTTTTAAGTAAGATATTTTTATATGTATAGTCAAAGAAAGCAACATGGAAACAATCAAAGGTGTTTTGGGGTCACCCATGTCATCATAAATAGGAAGCTTTAGGAGTAAAAAACTAAGAGGCAAAGGATAAGAATCCACTTTGGGTGCAAGTGGGTTATGAAGAAATTGGGTAGAATCCACAACATGAGAATAAGTGGATGCACCTTCTTGTAATTTTAATATTTTAGCAAGTAAAGTATAGTGAACAAGGGTTTCAAGATCTTGCGTACTAGAAGAAGAAGCATGTGAACAAATATGATTGCATGGAGGAATAGTAGTAGTCGTAGGAATGACATAGAGACACTATGTGTTGGGATATTATGTCCCTAATTAATTGATGCAATGTAAATGTAGGAATAGTATGTCTCTATGTGAGATAATGAAGCATTTTAAGTTAATCTCGGGAATCATATCAAATAATTTCAATGTAAGTAGGATTATCATGTAAGAAATGCATAATATGTTGTGCCTCATCCTCAATAATTTCATAAGAATGATTATCGAGTTAGTATGAAATCCTTTGCCTTATGCCATGGTCGGTGATAATTGTCAAAATGGAATTTTCAAATATGTCAATAGTAGAATAAGATCGAGTAGTATGGACCATAGTTTCATGATGTGTGGTTTAGCATATGGGTTTTTAGTTTTACACAAAGTATGAGCATGGAATTGAATAGCAAGGTGAAATTGAGAGCCCCTAAGATTAAGGTAGAGATGATAAAAGAGATGAGGATTAATCATGATGATATAAAATCTAAAGATGTCCATAAGAGTGAAAAATATGAGCATGAATAAGATAACCTTAAGAAAACTAGGGTTGTAGCAAGAATATTCAATTCAAGAGTTGAGTTCACCAAATGTTTACACCCTAATTAACTTGTGAAATGTTCAAGAAAATGCACAACAAAAGGAGGATGTAATGTTTGTTACAGGGGGTTATTTTAATTAATTAACTTCTAACACTAATTATCCAATATCAAAACAATGCATTAATACTTGAAACTAATGATAACTATATGTTATAAGCTCAAAAAATGAGAGGAGATATGCACTTAGTTGTCAAAGTGAAACATGAGATATTTGGTTGCATGAATAGATAATTTGGTTGTAATGAGATTGAAGATGCTTTTTTATTGACACTATAAATGGAAAACACCTTGATCTAGAAATGTACAACTCTACTAGGATTGATTATATGGTTTTGACCTTAGTATAGTTTTGAAATTTATTAGAATGTGGCTCTATAACTTTTATGCCCTTCGATTTCTGGAAATGTTTGTCTCTATCAAACCCTTAGTGTCACACATTTGTGAAACCCTATGAATAATCTGAATCAAACACAAACCCTAACCATGGGTAAGAGACCCTATAAGAAGGTTATTGTTTAGGCTAAAGTGAGAACCGATGCACCACATACATCGATACTAATTTGAAGAGGCCTCAAACCACATGTAGTTCTCCACCTAGTATGTGATATCTATATGGATATAACTAGATTGGAAAATTGAATTGATTCTATAATGCTTAAGATGATTTTTCTCTTGCTAATAAATTGGATTAGGATCTTTGGATGTTTAAAAGTGAGGGAAGATGAAATCCTTGAGCTAGTTGAGTGCTTCAGAACTATAGTAGTGACTTACCTAATGGATGTGCATCATCTTTGGGAATATTTAGGGAGCCTTGAGTGCCTTTTGTATTCATATTTATAATGAGATATCATGAGAGTCTCTGGTAAGTAAATGAAGTTATTTTAACTTTCTTATAGAGTTTTTCAAATGTAATTTGTTGGGACAAGGCCGACCTATGAGGATAAAATGACCCAACAAAGATAATAAAATTGAAATAAAATTTGGAGGATGTGTCGGTCTAAGACCATGCAGTGATTGGCCAAAAATGAATATTACATCCTAGCCATATTGTATGATTTTAGAAAGGTATATTGAATTCAATTTGAAGATGTATCATGATAAGTTGAGGTTAGATATTGATTTTATGCAATTATATTGAGAATGTGATGACACATTAATGTGTAGGGATAAACAAGTTAGGAGAGAGATAGTAAGATGTAATGATTGGGGATAAATTGTGGATATTTTCCTTTGTAAAGAAGCATTGTAATAAGCTGGTAATGTCAAAGGAACATTTCCAAATCTCATTGTCTATAGATCTAATAATAAATAATTTGTAGAATGGCTAAAGATATGATGGATTGGATACCAAATGTGAGCATTTTTCATGACAAGGATACAAGGTCAAACTTGACATTCGCAAAAGGAAAAGTTATTATATTTCAATTTTTACATTTGCCTCCCTTTAAATGTGTGCTTGAAAATTGCATACTTAAAGGAAAAACATATAGAGTGTCCACACATACTTTTCCTTCACTTGGAGGGACTTCATTATGTGTTTTTGTTTATGTACTCTATGATGGAACCTGCAACACAAAGTGTAAGTCAATGTCTATGATAGAAATTGAACTTAAACTCAAAATATGGATAGTGCATTGTAACTTTGAATAATTTTAAAAAGTGTTGAACATGGATGTAAAACATGGAAAGAGTACATCTATTTATTTTACAAAGGGAGGACACCCCATTATTGTTGAGCCCTAGAGATTTGGAATATTATTTGAAGATGTTGGAGGATTGAGGGTGATCAGTCCCTAATGTTGTGTCATAGAAGATGTATAGAGAGAAATGATTAGACTAAAAGGAACCATGTACTCCGATGCCTTCTCCATTCAAGAGTGTGAAGAGAGAGGAGGAAATATCAGTCTATAAAGATCACATTTTTTCTTCAACACTTTCCTTTACTTGAGAATCTTCTCGAGAGATGGGAAAGATCGGTCTACAAAGCTTACAATATTACTTTGATACTTTTCATTAAACCCACAGAGACCACACCATTGTAAGTGGATCTATGCCCAATTTTTTCCAATAGACCTTGGATGAAATGACCCATGTCATGGCCCCATAAGGTGCTATTATGTAGAATTCTAGAAAAATTATAGGGAGATAAAGGTCTATACCCCGAACCCATTAACTATATTTGATATGGCATTGTGAAGAAGGAATGAAACACTCATGCCCAATGTAACCTATTATAGACTATGTAATTTGTATTTGTACATATGTATAAATCGTGTAAATTTCTAGCAAAATCTATAAAAAGTTGAATTTTGAGTAAAACTACCCTATATGTAGGAACGTATGGAGAGGTCAAGACCATACCATAGTCATGACTTTTTGTATAGTTTTTACTATGTTTGAATTTTTCCGTGAAATTTTCTAAGGATCAAACCCCTATATAAATATGTTCCTTTATGTTGTAATTTGTTTGTATTTATAGAAATGTCCCATTTAATTCTCCCTCCTTGAGGCATGCGTGATAAAAAAATTGAACATGTTACTCAAATGAATAAATGTGTACCCATGTAATATATGCATGAAAAATTATAGGATAATGTGGGAGGCTGAAATGGTGGCCACCATTAAGATTATACACCTGCAAAATGGGGTTACACATGGTGGAAACCATGGCATGGAGAAAAACAACATTCAACAAATAACAAGAAATAATGCATATGTAAATAATCTAGTAACATATTAGAATAATAGAAATTGTGTCCTACTTCATAGTAAACTAAGATCCGACTAACATAGTAATCATGCCATAAGACAATAAAAACAATAGTGTGATCATCAATATAAGGTAGATAAACTAGAATAATAGAAACAACAATGTACACTCAAATGAGAAAAATAATGTAAAGGCGTAGTCAAATATAGGCATGCCTTCACAAACATGGGACACCCACAATTTCAAAAGACAATCGAAGTAGAAGGAACAATGTTCCATAACCATAAAAGCAATCACATACACACAAAGTAGACATTAAGCCACAAACATGGGACACCCATGGTGTCACACAAGACAAGAAAATATCCTGGACATATAAATAGAATAATCATAACATAGTACTTAGAGAAATACATGGAGTAAGAAATCAAGGAAATGAATCCGCATAAACAAGTAGTGATAATAATATAAAAGCATGTGTAACACCTATTAACAATAATCATATAACTAGCAATGATAAGTCGGCACTTTGCACAAGACACATGTGCCGGTTTGATTGATCGAATAAATAAAAACACTATATACATAAGTAAGTAGGTTAAGGAATGTGTAAAGTAACATATAATGAAAAAAACACTAAAAGTGTAAAGTAACTCCCCCAAGAGAATAATGTAAGGAACCAAACTAGCTCCTATCATCGTGTAAAATTTGTGAGTGTCCCGCATTAATCTCACGATATTGTGTGAACGCAAGTGTGTGAATAATAGATATGTTATATATCACAAAAATGTAACCAACATGATGTATAAAGTAACATGATAGCCAAACCAACTAGAACATGTCTTGATTTTTTAATTCTTCTCATATTTGAATTTTTTTGTATTATGTGATTCTTTGAATTGTTTGAAGTTTTTGCAAATAACTATGTACAAGAGGGGTTTTAGCACAAGATATTACTATTCATCAATAATATCATTCATGTCAAAGTCAAAATCAATTAGATATAAGGGGAAAGACCCCTAGTGGCAATGATGTGTATGTCGATATCCATATTTTGATAGTACTATGAACCAAATCATAATACGAGTCATTTTCTTGAAGAGGTAATGTCCAATTATAGTGAATGCTTTGGTTGTGGAGCAACTTATGGTAATATAGTGATGAAAACTTCAATCTTGAGCATGGTGATATTAATATAAGAGATTGACAATGGTTAGTGTCATGTTAAGAGATGAAATGATAATCACAAAAGGGTAGCTCAAGTGTTTAGATAGCTTATTATTAGATCGATGTTGGAGAGAGGGTAAAGGTAGTAAATTAAGATCCAAAAGGATGGATAAAAAATACTTGATAGATAAAAAAATATTGGTATAGGATTGAGTGTGTTGACAACATATTTTAGTAGATCATAAGGGGTTAGAGGACATGTATCGTTGCTATACAATGCAAGAAAAGGAGAGATCTTTGATGAGGTAGCTTTTAGATTATAATATAAAAGACCAATAAATGTGAAGAGTGAATGAAAAATAGATTCATCTTTTTCAATAATGTTAACATTAAATTTTCAAATTTTATCATCAATATTTCAATGCTTTTGATATAGATATTTGAGGAGACATCATCATTTTCTTGGGGGAGGTGCATGTGTATTGAGTTGAAGAAATAGTTGTAACTAATTAGTATCACTAGAGTCATGGCTAGATTCACCTAAAATATAGGTGGTAAATGTTAGAGGTAAATAGATATATATGCCAATCAATTCCATAGAATATCAACAACAAGAACTATGAAGAAAAATACATAAACAAAAATACACAACAAGAAGACATGATTTAACGTGGTTCACCCAATGTGGGCTACATCCACCAAGAAACACTTTCCCAGATTTTATTACAAGCCAACAAGAGTATAATCCACTCTCATATCAATCTTCTCACAATTACAATGCACAAATCTTGTTTGGATCTATGCTCAAAAAAACTCTCTCAAATTCACACTTGAATTCACACACACATATATCTCCCTACTGTATGTCCAACTATTTATAAGCACATCAATAGGTAATTGTCTAAGTAGTTTTACAATACCATGGGTACCAATACCATGGGCCAGAAATCGACCCATAAACCTATGGGTTAAATACCACCCATATAATTAATACATGAAAATACCACATTTTTAGTTACTCTAAAAAAATCTAGGGGTCTACCACCTCGAACCTCGACAAGAACACATGAAGAGTGTACAATATTTTTATGTATAATTTACAACACATCTCACATGAAAACATGATTCACAACATAATAGGAAATTTATCATGTGTGTGGGTTGTTGTGGGGGTGATGATTGGGACTTGAGAAGTAGAAGTATCAATGTGTCAATAGTTGAAAGGGTCTTGATCAATGGCCATCATGTACTCATAGTCAATGTGTATAAATTTTATACATTGGTGAATAATGGATGGAACTACTTGCAGAGCATGGATCCAAGGACCATTATCAAATATATTGTAATGTAGATTGTTGTTTATTATGTGGAAGGTAGTGGGAAAATTTTTGGGACCCACCAAACGTTAAAAATTAATAATTCCTAATGTAGAACATGTAAAGTTAATGAGTCCCCATATAATAGTAATGGTTATGTTAATTCAAATGCATAGGAATCCTAATTTTATTAAGTAAATAACTAGGGTAGATATTAAGACCAAAACCATTATCAATTAGTACTTACTTGATAATAAACCCCAATTCATGTTGAAGCGTAAGAGGTGCACGTGGTTCCTTATTGATGGTGGGTGGGATATCTATATCCTAAAATTTATTTCCATATATATTGCTTTAAATGTGTCCATGGTAGAACATAAACAAGTAGAACAAAAATAAGTGGGATGTGTATCGAGAAGGTAAAGTTAATGATTATAATGTTACATACAAGATGTCCTTGTAGATATATTTTTGTATAAATTCAGGTAAAGATATCTTAGAAGGAGTATTATTAAGTTGTTCCAAGATATCAAATACCTTAGAGGGAACACTAGGCCCTGAAATAGGTGTTATAAGTGTGGGAGGTAATGGTGGGTTGCCCTCAATAGGTTTCTTAGTACAATGGATTGTCGTGACATTTACATTAGCATCCATAGGGGAAGAAGTATATTTAAGTGGATGTTATTGCTTATAAGGAATGTACTCAACTTGTATATCAATGTATTAGGATCTTATTTAGTCATGAAATTAGAGCCATCATAGAGGCCCCATTTAGAAGATAGGATATGGGCATGAACCTAGTGAGAGAGATGGTAACCTAGAGGAGAATAAGGAAGTGAACCTCTAGGTTTGAAACAATGATCATATAAGATTAAAGGAAGAGGCATGGTGACAAAGAATATATTGGGATTGAGAAGAATAAAACATAGGGATACTAGGGTTTGGGAAATGTATTTGATTCAAGATTTGGGCTCACCAAATGTTTACACCTTTATCTATATTTCCAATGAGAAAGGTGTAAGGATTAGAAATAGGCATACTATTATAATCTAATTAACTTCCAACATCAATTTTGCATGAAAACAATACTCCATTCTAACTTTAAATAAACTAAGTAATTGATAAATCATAAGTATGTTTTCAAAATACAAGAGAAGATGGAGACTTAGCTTGTTCAACAAGATTCTAGAATGATCCGAGTGTGTCAAAAATGAAACATGAGAATTTGGGACTCTAGATTCTACACAAAAGATTTTAGAATTGTAAAACTTGCAGTTTTAGGATTGTATAAGTTTTTGTACGGTCTATGCAGAATTGTACATTTTAGGACAAGGAATGTACATTTCTAGATAAGAAGAAAGTTAAGATCTAAAACTTTTTGGGTGCTTCATTTTTTGAAATAGTGTTTTTGTGTGTTAGTATTCTTCATAAAACCTCGAAATGACCGATAATGATATGTAAAAATTAGAAACCATAATAACTTACAAAACCCTTCATTAGAGTATTAGTAAACCAAAGGAGAAAAACACGTGTTATGTGTTTTTGAGGTTGTAATACCATGGGAAATCATATTCCCAATTGTTGAACCAATCCCAATGCTACACTACATATCCTTGATGTGGAATTAAGCCTCATGTAGTTCTCCTAGGTGGTCATGAATGTCTATAAATATAACCAAACCCCTAGGGGTTCCCTTATATCTCTTAACACCAAGATAACAAGATAATTTCATAGTATAAAATATTACCAACATAGTAATAGTGAAAGGTAGTGTGACTTAGCTATGTCACCAAAACCTCATGTTGATTGAAACCCTTGTGCAATTCTTGGGATGAATGTTGTTTTACTTAGGACTTGGCTCTATTATCTTTATATGCTTGTAGATGGGTGAAGCTAGACTCCTTGACTTAGTTGAGTTCTTCATACATATAGTGGGACTTCCCTAGATGGCGTGCAACTGATTTGAGAATATTGAGGAACCTTTTGAGTGCTTTTGGAATGATTCTTGCAATAAATCTTCTATGAATGCCAGTGAGTTATAATGTGATAATTTTTTGCTTATATAGTCTTGTAGGTGATATATTATGGTGATGTCAACCTTAGGAATATGAAATGACCCAAAGAATGGTTTAGTATTACAATAAAAATTGGTGATTGAGAAGGGGCAAGAATATACAATTTAGTCAGATGGACCCTACATCTTGACTTGACATTCGAGTTTTGGACAAGAGAGAAACTCCTAAACTAAACTTTGTGTAATGAATATCTTATTTTTATGCCTCTTTGATTAAATAAAATTTCTAGATTTTTGACAAATCATGATGTATAGATAAGAAATTTGAATGGCTAGAGATATGATGATATTGGATTTTGAATGTGAGCATTTGTCTTGAAAATGATACAAGGTAAAACTTTTATTATACAAGGAAAAGCTACCAAATTTTAGTGTCTACAATGAATTTCCAAAAGCATTATGTAATAATGATTTTGTCCCATTTTTTGTGTCTACATTTTCTCCTTTTTAAGATAGTGAATAAAAAATTTAGTTTAAAGGAGAAAAGATTATACTTTATAATGTTGAATTAGAATAGAGTTGTAGGCATGTTGAGAAAATAACCATATTGTGGTGAACAACATGGATCATTGGTTGACCCACATAGAGATAGGGAAAATGTGTCATATGCATCATTGGTGTAAAAGTGTATTCACATAGATGGAGATTGTATCGGTGTTTGCAAAGAGTATAGGGTGATCACTCCCCAATAGGTGATTTAGAAATAGATGGGAATTGGGTCTCCCAAAACTAAAGGAAGATAGGTGGGAACTCAGTATCCCTACACCAAAATAAGAGTGTCATAGGGATTTTTGGTCACCCCACAATAATGTTTCCTAACTTATAGGAACACACTATTGTAGATGGATCTAGGTCCCAATTTTGAAAACCCCTTCAAAGTTGAAAGGGAATGACATATCATCCCCCATTTTGCATTATATGGGTGTGAATTAATAGTTGTAGTATTATTGGTTGCAATATTGATTTTTCCCCTTGCATTTATGATAAATGCAATGGTGATTTTCAACTAGAGTTATGCATTGAGTCATAAAATTTATGTATTGTTTTTATGAAGGACTATTTCTTTGCATAGACATACCATATTTCCCCCTTTCGGAGAAAGGGGTGGAATAAAGTGGAATAATTTGATTCAAAATTAATTGATAAGAGAGATTGAGATATTGAGTGATGGAAATTATGTACCGAGAATTCACATTTAGAGTAAGCAAGTGTAGATTGAAACGATGCTTGGAGTAATGGTGAAAACATTGAATTGTAGTGTAGAGGTAAATCTCAACAGTAAATAAAAGTGATGGCATAATCATAAATATTGTGAAACATATCACAATCATTGTAGATGCTCAAATTTGGCAACTTATTCTTTGGTGATGAATTTTTTCTTTATTCCCGTCTAATAAAAATTCTCACATTCTAAGCTCAATTGACATATCTTAATATATTTTTCATGACTTGCCCATCTCTACACTATGTTGGATATATAGGTATTATTCTCAAACTTGGGCTCTTTCCTCATTAATTGCATGTCCAAGACTATACATAACATGTTTGGGCCATAATATGGTGATTGACCTATATAATACCAAACCTTATCATCTAATAAATATATTTCTAATTTGAATATCTTATGCGAGTTGTTTCATCTCCTCTATATCAAACATAATGCAAATGTTTAATATATGGAAGCCTATATAAGCAATTAAATTTCACTTTATAACATACATGTCATTCTCATAAGATCCTATTGCAAATATCAACACTAAATCACTCAAGGATCTTCTTAAATTAGTTGCACATCAGTAGAGAAGACACCTTGCACCTACACTAGGATAACTATATGAAGCTTAATTATGCTTGAGGCGATGTAGTTATAGACACAAAATCAAACACTTGGGTACATTTCTAGGTCCTAAACACATACTAGAATTCATATGATTCCTAAATAATAAAGCTAGTAATTGACGAATGTCATTCTTGTTTTCTATGTTTCTTGTTTTCTATTTGGTCTTACACACCCTACAACCCAATCAAGATTTTACTTATTTATCTTTTATGGCTTTAGACACCAAGCACGCCCAACCAAGATAGAAGTGCCCAAGCACTCCTCTATCCCCTTTGAGCTTCCTTGACCCTTTTTCACCTTACTCTTTGGGTCTCTTTTAGGGCATATTTTTTACTATATTGGGCCTTCCAGGTTTCTCAATTACAAATTCAAACAAGGGAATCATATAAATACATAGTTATGTGTTCAAAATAAAGGACCAAGTACTAAGCATTATTATCATCACCTAAGCTTGCATCCAAAGGCACTAAAACACTCTAAAGCATCCATCTAGCATCCATTCAAGGGACAAGGGCTATCAACAAATTTGCATACACAACATAGGAAGGGGAATTTCATTTTATTCCATCCACACATTCTACTACATTGCTACATCTAGCTACAGCCCGCTATCAAGTACAACTTGCATAAGGGCATCCTAGGGCACAATTTTTACACACACACACCATAATTACATGGAGTCTAAGATGTAGTGCAATGCTTAGTCATAAGTTCACTCTTGGGGTGACTATCAGGGTCAGTCTGACTCCCCATATTACATCTTTCTTTTTTAGGTTTGATGTGGTTTGTGGGTTTTGTGTAGGTGATCTTCTATTTTACAAGTTACAGGTTACAAGTACCTTTGGCATTTAATGAGTGAATCTTGTAGGTGATCAACAAAGAATAACAATTGTGACACTTCTGACATATACAATAAAACCATATTTTGATCATTTTGTGTAGTCACAAGCACCCAAAAGGTCGGTCCCAAGCACCCAAGTGCACCCATCCATGGGTTCCCATGTCTAGCCTCATTCTGCATTCCATAATTTATTGTGAGAAATAATTGATGACATTACTACACTCCTCACTTACTTTATCACTTTTCCTAGTTCAGATCATTTTCGGATCAAGCGTAAATAAGCTAAGTCATCTCTCTTTCTTCTTTACTTAGGGTTTTAAATATTACATCTTAACTTTCTTGTGTCATTTCTGTATTTCAACATTTATACATCATTTGGTTTAGTAGTGACTCTACAATATTAGATTTAATTCAAATTAAATTAAATCATTTGGTGAACCCCACTCATGATCATACACTTGGATCCTTATTTTACCTATTTTATTTGATCTTCTTTCATGGCTCCTAAAAATCCTCTAATCTCCTTGCATGACTTACTTCAAATGCACCCACATTGCAAAGATGTTCTCTAAAATCCCTAAACACTATGTATCTCCCTCACAATACGCCACCCGCTCAAGTAAGTGTCATTTTTGATCATCTATTTGATGACTCTATCGGTCCTAATCCTCCATCCAATCAACCCATCTTAGAGTCAATTCAAGCTTTACATTGTTTATTTCAAGACAAAATTCAAGCTATGGAAACAACGATTACATCTCTTAAATTTGAAATCCAACATCTCAAGGATGCTTCTCAAGCCCATGCTAGTTCTTTCTTTCTACATCTCATTCTACTTTTATGTCTTCTACATGTGCTCATATCAGTGAACCTCAAGTCTTACCACTACCACACCTCTCAAGTTTGATTCAAATGCTAAAGCAACATGATATTCTTCCTCATCTCCTCACTCATCAATTGATCAACTTTCCATCTACTCATTTCTATCCTCCTTATTATCTTGCCAAATACAAGGTCTCCCATTTTATAATTATCATCAGAATTAATGGACATAATGAAAATGATTTTATGCTTTAAAATGAATAATTAAGCACCTTGAGCATCATGGTTTTATCTCATTTGTTGCACAACATTCTGATTCATGCTCATCTTCAATTGTTAAATCCCAATGGGATCCTAAATCTGATTCATCTATGTCTAATGAGCATCATTCCATAGTCACTAATGTTCCTTCTTCACTAAGTCAAGAGTTGCCTAAGCAACCTCCTCTAAAAATTAGTCCATCCCCTCCTCCTCTCAAGTCTTCTACAACATTACCCACTCCAACTAAGCAACTTCCTCTAAAAATCAGTTCATCCCCTCCTCCTCTAAGTCATTCTATAGTGTTATCAATCCCACATAAGCTACCACCATTCAAGATCCCTCCCCACCCTATTCCACTTTCCGCATCCAATTATTTTTTCAAACAAGCTAATCCTTATATTGATGGCCAAGACACATTTCAAACTCCACCACCATGCCATGATCCTTCTCACATCACACATCACCACATAGATCTCCATCATTGGCACACTTTGGGGGCATCATTACACTTTCTTTCCCCCTTCTATCATCAATTCCTATCATTTATCTTTAACATCTACTATCACACTTAATGCTTCAATTTCATCATCTAATCATTTTTATACACACTTTCAAACCCTTTGATACATACATTATATCACCATTACCCTATGATGCACTCTAGTTCCATAGTTCATACTCAATGTTGAGGGTCTAAATATGAAATGAACCTCACCACATTCACTCTTACATGCTCTATAATTCATGATCTATCTTTCTAGCACACATATTTTCAAACCATTTCCGATGATGACACACTCTTGTTCTATGGTTCATTCTTGATTGTTGAGGGGTATTTTATAAATGAACCTCATCTCATACACATCCGCTGGGGGCACGTTGCTCCTATCCATATTCACACATTGCATACCATTCCATTCACACTCACAACATATATACATATCTTGGTTACACTTAATCTTGTCTTGCTTATACTATTTACATGATGCACTTTGCTTACTATGCTAGTCAGATACACAATATGTCATTATATTTTATATATACACATGCAGTTCACTTGGTATTTTGTGAGTGAATGTAGATCTCTTACATAAGTTCTTACACATTACAATGATGTTTGGCATTGTACCTCTTACCAGTCCCACCGAGGCTCTGGGGCATCTAATTTCTCACACATTACATGTGTTATCATTTCATCATATATACTTCTTATTCTTACTAGCACACTAATTTTCCATTGATACATACATGCTTTGACATACTTTTTATCTTTCTAACATGCTAATGAGTGCTTCATGTGTAGCATTTTCTTTGCAGGACTATATGCCACCATGGTTGTCTAATACATTTTCTTTCCATTGTTTTCTATTGTATGTTATTATTTTTGGGTTATGCCCTATGTCTTGTTTGATCATATTTGTGCTTTTGGTCACTTTGGCTCTGATTGTCTTGTGACATTGTGAGTGATGTCCCATGTTTGAAACCCACTTTTTCATGGTCTATCTTGTATGCACATTTTCTTGTTACATTATTTTTTCTATGACATGTTTTTTACTTTTTCTACTAACACATGTATCTAGCCACTTTGTTTGCATGTGCCTTGGTTTCTACCATACACATCCCCTACCCCCTGTAGGTATTAGCTTTAGATCAGCATCAAGTCCTCTCTTTTGGGCCACACACTCCTACATGTCATGCATGCACCCCAAATGAGGGGGCATACATTGGGTGAAAAAATCACCCCATACATCATCTCAGAGCTACAATATAGTACAATACAACATAGAATCAACACAGGTTATAATTACAACATGGACTAGAATCGACTTAGGTATGAATCACAACACATACACCAGTGCCCATTCTCATAGATATCTCTTGGGTGCCTGTGTCCTCCCTAGGCGCTAATGTCTGGGGCACACACAATCATTTTATCATATCAACACAGTTCACATAATCCTTTAGAGTAGTTTTATAGTATCATGACATGCATAGCCTCATAATACAAAATGCATGTAATCTCCTACAATCTCATTTCAATCGGAACAATCAATTAGAACTAATTCAAACTAATTGGGACAACAAGAAAAAAATAGGGACATGTACCATCTGTAGTGGTGCTTATCGAGAAGAGTCATGGATGGAGAGTAACACTAGACCTCTCTCCCCAACACTTGCTCTTTGGCATGAGATCACCCAAAAAATTGCACTTGGCATGAGATCACCCAAAAAAACTTTCCATTTGGCATGAGATCACCCAAAAATCACTCTTGGCATGAGATCGCCCAAAAACTCACTCTACACAACATTTCAAGACACTTTTCTATCCTTTTACACTCTTTTACATCAGGTGCACACTTTCCTTTTTACACACTTTTACATACTTATGCACATTTTGCACATTTTCTCGATTTATCATATACATGACTTTGACTACATTCTTGCTCTTCTTTTGTAGGTTTTCCTTTACAAGAAGCAACAAACACAAGCTACAACAAAATACAATACAAAGCATACATGCTTCACCCCTAGGGTCACTTTCTCTTCCTAGTTTCCAGCTTCACTTCACTTTTGCATCATTCCACACTTTCACTTCCACTCACATGCATTTCATTCACATGCTCTATAAGATCATAAGGTATGCATCTCTTATCTACTTTATGTTATCAAGTATTCACTCAACAACATAAAGTGGGGGAAATGTAGACACAAAATCATGCACTTGGGTACATTTATAGGTCATAAACACATATTAGCATTCATATGATTCCTAAGCAAGAAAACTAGTAATTAATGACTATCTTTGACCTCTTTTCTTTGTTTCTTGTTTTCTATTTGGTCTTACACACCCTACAACCTAGTCAGGATTTTATTGATTTATCTTTTATGGCTTCAGACACCAATGCCCAACTAGGATAGAAGCCCAGGTGCTCCTATCCCCTCTGGGTGCCCTTGACCTTTTTCACCTTACTCACTCCTTTTGGGTCTCTTTTATCTTTTGGACATCTTTTTCACTTATGGGTCAGCCTTCCAGTTGTCAATTACAAAATTCAAACAAGGGAATCATATAAATACATAGTTATGTGTTCAAAATAAAGGATAAAGAACTAAGCATATACTATCATCACCTAATCTTGCATCCAAAGGCATCTAAAGCACTCTAAAGCATCCATCTAGCATCCATTCAAGGACAAGGGCTGCAACAACTATGCATACACAACATAGGAAGGGGAAGTTCATTCTATTTCATCCACACATTCTATTAATTTCTACATCTAGCTACAGCCCGCTATCAAGTGCAACTTACACAAGGGCATCCTAGGGCACAAGTTCTACACACACACCCGAACTACATGGAGTTTGAGATGTAGTGTAGTGCTTAGTTGTAAGTTCACTCTTGGGGTGATTCTCTGGGGTCAATATAACTCCCCATATTACATCTTTATGTTTTAGGTTTGATGTGGTTTGTGGGCTTATGTAGGTGAACTTCTATTTTGTAGGTTACAGTACCTTTGGTGATTTAAGTGAGAGACTCTCGTGCGATCAACAGGAAAAACAATAACGACAATTTTGTGACACAAAGTAAGAACCAAATTTTGATCATTTACATAGTCACGAGAAATCCATAAATCATCTTCAATGCCCATGTGCCCCTGTCCTGTTGTGGGTGCCCGTGTCAGCCTTCATTCATGCATTCCATAATTTATTGTGAGTAATAATGACACTTTTCCCAACCCATTCATCACTTTTCCTAGTCTAGATCAGTTTCGGATCAAGAGTAAATCATCTAATTCTTCTCTCTTTCTTCTTTGATTAGGGTTTTAAATATTACATCTTAGCTTGCTTGTGTCATTTTTGTATTTCAGAATTTATACATCATTTGGTTCAGTAGTGACTCTGCAATATTTATATTTAATTCAAATTTTCAAGAGGGGTTGACATCCAAGGGTAGTCCCACCCTCACCCACACATATATTTATCCTTTGGTTATCTAATTTTTGTAGGAAGTTTGTTGCAGGTGTCTAGGGTTTCTATTTGTTGTAGGTCATTACAAGTGGAGTTGAAGTTGTGAAATCCCTAACAAGAAATAATGACACTTAGCTTTTTGTCAAGTGAAGGGCAAGTAAATTTTTAGAATACCATTGTACATAGGTCCAAGATTTTACGAAGGATTCAAGACCATACCAAATTCCATGCAAAGTTATATAGTTTTGCATAAGATAAGTTTATGGTTCTAGAATTAGAAACAATTCATTTCTAAATTTAGAATATCTATTTCAATTAGCTTCGCACACCTATATCGTCTATGTATTAATCTACAAAACTAAGTACATATCTCTGTGTGTGTTTTAAGAAATAACTTCATCATTTACCATATTTATAGATATGTTCTATATTGTATGATTAATGTGGATTAATTTATTTAGAATATTCTACTTGTAACATACCTTACATCCTCCATATGAAAATCTCATATATATATTTTATGGTGTAAGCAATGGGAATCTTGATGGTTTCTCTTAAAAATCTTATCTTACTCCATGATTTCATATTTTAATCAATATTATAGGTTTTTATTTCGATTTACTCCTAATTTCTATCTATTTCATGCCAAAAATCCAGTTTTTGAAATTTCCCTTAGGGTTCCATGCTTAGTTCCCCCTTTGGTATTATTTCTAGGGTTTCCTTATCATAACATCACCTTTCGTCACATATCTCTAAATTAATAAACCTATTTTCAAATCCATTGTATGTTTTAATTTATTTTTATAAATTGAACAAAAACCTCTTTTTGTTTTTCATAATGTTTTGTACAATTGTTGAAATTTCAAAATTGTTATGTTATGTTTAGAAATGGTTGTTTTTATCAATTTGATGAATCTCACTTTTTGCTAAAAATCACTTTTGGGCCTACCTTTGTTGCTCACTTTGGGATTACTCTTATCTATCTCCAATCATAAAATTTTGGCTCTATTTTCTATTTTGAATGGTATATTGTTATTTGGCATTGCTTTATTCCTCATGGCTACATCATGTGTAAATCTATTTGTCAAGGGTAATCATTCAAATGCCCATTTTGTGCTACCTCCTTTTGCGTACTTCATCAATACATGGAAATAATAACGACATGTTTTATAAGGATATCATAGAGTATATTCAAGCATTACAATATGATTTTCAAGTGCAAATTCAATCCATAAGTACCGAAATCAAATATATAAAGGATGATGAGATATCTAAGGAATCCCTTACATGCCCATGTCAATCATGTCTACACATCACAATAAATTTACGTATGAGACTAAAGGAAAACAATAATCTCAAAATAATTTGCATGATACATATGATCATTAAAGTTAAGTGAAAGTTCTACATAGATGATTTTTTTAATGTATTCCATGAAATCAATCTCAAATTCTAATTCAACCACATTGAAAAGCACCTCTTTGGTTTGACAAGAATGATAGAAAACATGATATTCTATATGAGATAATTGATAATCTATTAATCCATTTGATACCAAATTATTAGTATCCCTTTCATAGGCTTGAAAAGAGAAAAGGAAAACCCTTTTACAATTATCATTGAATAAATGAGCATCATGATAATGACTAATAGGCTTTACAAAAAAGATCCAACAACTTGAGAATAATATTACTTCCTTCGATACACGATATTTTGATAGATATACCTCTCCTTCTTTGATGCATCCTTTTGCGGAGGTTGTGATCTCCCATTATGTTCCATCTCATTACGTACTAGTTTCTTAACCTTCTACGAGTGATATCTATAAAAATGGAGCCTCCCTTATTAGGACATCACAAGTCCCTAAATCTATATAGGTCCTTAAAGGATGAGAATAATCCTATACTAAATCATACACGTTCATCTACAATGCAAGGTATATCTACCCCCTAAGATGATAGGTAAGTGATACATCATCTAGAAAATTTTATATTAGTACAAGAGCCACAAAATACTATAGTGCAACAAGAAAAGTAAACAATATGCATAACATAAGAGAAACTTGCATGATAAATATTGTAAAGAGGGTAATATGAGTAATAACATTTTGAAAAAGATAAATTATATAAGGATATAAAAAATTAGACCATATATAAGTACATTCTAGGGGAGATGGAGACAAATTTGGATGATAATATCAATTTACCATTATTAATCAATTCATAACAACAAGATGAATCAAATACTAATAGTAGTGATGAGTGATTGGATATGTTGAACAATCATTTGTGTGAAGTGACTCTTGATCCCATTTATTTCAATAATTATTTTCTCATCTCTCTACAGGCCTTAATACTTACCAAATTGATCATTCTAAACTCGACTCCTCTATCACCCCTATCGGTTGGGATCTTACCACTATTAAAAATTCATAGTGTGACTCTTTCTTTTATACAAATATACCAAAACACAAGTAACAATTAATATTAAAACCAAACTTGGACATGTTAATATACCTTTACATTTTTTTTTACTACTATGGCTATTCACCTCTTAGTTACTTCCTCTCTGGTTCAATGATATACGTCTAGGCTTACCTTTTCTACATAATTTTAAATATATATCATCTATCAGACATCAATGTGTCAAATTCATTTACAATCACAAAGTTTTCATAGTTAAGCGTATCTCACACAAAGCCCCATTACCTAAGTTAGTAAAAATATATTGTTGTTGCTTATACATATACTACATCTACACACACTTCTTCTAGTGGGTCTATCCCTCCTAGGCCTCCTACTAGGTATCTTATTTCATATGATTATATTAGTAACTCATCATCTCCTAGGATTCATGTTAGGTATTCTATTTCTCATGCTTCTTCTAGTGGGTATATCCATCTTAGGCTTCCTACTAGGTTTCGTATTGCGCATGCTTCTCCTAGTGGTTATTTATCTTTGAGGTCTCCTATTTCTCATTCTTATTCTAATAAGTGCATCTCCCCTAGGCCTCCTACCAAGTCCTCTATCATATATTTTTTTCTTAATGGGTCTTTCCATCCTAGGTCTCCTAAAACACATACTATGCCTTCTACAAGGTTACATAGGACTATCCTTCTTCTACCGAGAGCACAATTGAGGCCTAGGATCCTTCACTTTATGGTCTACCCCACCTCTAGGTGAGGCCCTTATTTGGTAGATCTTATTCCACATTTTCCCTCGTACATAGTTCAAAACTACACAAATATCAAATAATCAAAAAATGCAAAAACATTCAATATTTGTAAAAATACAAAATTAAGACCTATGCATGACTTGATTTGTTATCTTTACATGTTACATATGTTGTTTTTCATATTGGTTTGATATATATCATATTTTTCTATATACTTTACGAACACAAGCATTCACGAAGTATGTTGAGATTGATGTAGGACACACACAACTTGATGCACCATGATAGTTTTCGATATGGTCCATTTCTTGTGTCATTTATTATCTAGGGGCATCTCTCGACACTATACACATGCTTTAGTTTCATTTTATCTATTTTCACTTCCTCATTATTCTCAATTACTTATATTGTGTATATGTTATCTTTTGGACTAACATGACTAACACATGTTTCTTGTGTAGCACTAACTTATCTTTCTTTTTCACTATTTTTTCTATACTTGATTGGTATATATATTTCTCACTTGATTTCTTGACTACTTGAATTCTCATTATAGATGTCATATGTGCCTTGATTGTTTTATGACACCATGATCTATTCCTCTATTGTTTGTGCACCCATACTTCATTGTATGCAACTTGTGTACCATTACTCGTAATTATCTTGTGAAACCATGGGTGTCCCATGTTTGTAGCTATATTCCTTGATATAACTCTTTCAAATATTATTGCCTATGTTAGCTCGATCTACTATTACTTTACTTATGTGTGTTTTTTAATTCTCTAACACATGATTACTATTTCTACTCTTTCTTGTTGCATGTTGTGTGTTACTTTCTTTGTGTACCAATGTAACCACCATACGCACCCCTTTTTTTGGAACTTGATCCTAATGGTGGAAAAACTACAACCTTTCATGTGATCTAACGTAGATTACCTGATGTATTTAACATGGGTACACATCATTTCTTCATATCAATGCACTCGAACCTTTATCACATGTGCCTTAAAAGGATGCATTCATAAGGGTATATTATATATAATACATCTACAATGGTATCAATATATTACAACACAAAAACAAATATTTTATAGGGTATATATCCTCATAAATAGTTACAAATATAGGAAATTGATAGAATTCATAGTGGTTTAGAATCATTTACCAAGGAGATGAAAGTATTATGGGTTTTCCCTTTACTAGACATTTCTATCTTGGGGAAAATTCCCCAAAATTTCCATTAATTTCAAATTCTTACATACATTTACAACTTCTAGTACAAATCTAGTCACATATGACATAGTTTAGAGAAAAATACAAGGGGCGTGAGTACTTCATTCCTTCTGCATTGCACTACTTAGATACAAATACAAATACAGGGTTTGGGGGCATACAACCTTATTCTTCATTACATTACTTATCATTTTCATATTCAAACTCAATTCTATAACACGTGATGAGGGCATGGATCATCTATTCCTTTTGACCTTGTGTTATATTTACAAATTTGTGCCTAGATCCATTTGCCACAATGTGCTCCATGGGACTAGAATATATCAAAGTGGATAAATTATTCATAAATTGTTCTTCCTTTGATTTCTATTTTTGGGAAGATATCAGGGTGGCTAGATAATCATGCATACACCACCCTTCCCTACTCTTTGGTACCTCTACTCTTTGGTGTTAGGTCATGCATAGTCAACTCCAATGGTAAAAATTGGGCACTCGATCACCCCCAATCCTTTAGCATCTCAATAAAAATTTAGAATCTTCAAGTACTATAAGAATGGGAGATCTTTTCTCCCAGAAAGTGAACAAGTGTATTCCTTCCATACTTTGCATATCTTTACTTTAATATGTAAAAATTCAAATTTTCAAAGTTACAAGCATTATTTACATTTGAGTTACAATTCAATTTCTTCTATGGATGATGACTACACCTTGTGTGTTACATTTCACCATGAAACATGCTAACACACCCAAAAATTAAAATAATAATCAAGCGAATACAAAGGGTGTATGACACTGACCAAGTATGTTTTTCCTTAAGTATGCAATTTTTCAATTCACACTTAAAGTGGGGGAAATGTATACACTCAAATTTGGTAACGTATCCTTGAAAATGACAAGTTTGGATTTATTTCCATGCCAAGACAAATGCTTGCATTCTAGTCTCAATTAACGTATCTTTTATCTCTCTATTGACTTTCCCATCTCTACACTTTGCTAGGTTATTTATCCAGACATATTACTTATCTAAAGTAGTAATCCATTTACATACATCATTCTCAAAATCTAGATTTTTCCTCATTAATTTCCTACCGGATAATGTAAATACAAGTTTGGGTTGTAATATGGTCCTTCCCAACCTATACAGTCTCATACCTTCTCGCATAACAAATCTCTTTCTAATTTGAATATCTTATGCGAGTTGGTTAACAAGCAATTTTCACAACTTTTACTAGAAATTTTGGATAGGCCTAATAAATTATGTCCCTTATCTTATACATGTATAAATAATTTTTAGACCGACTTATAACTCAACTTCATGCTTGAATACACAAATATTTAATCGAAAAATCTTTAAAAAAATAAATATAATTTTCAACCCTTAAATGGTCGATTTTGGCCCCAAAAATTTAACCTAAATTCTCTAATCAAATTTAGAAAATTGTTATTAAGTAGAACTCTTTGTGAGATCTTAATTTAAAAAAAAGGTTTTAATCAACTTCTCGGATCAAAAGTTACAACCTCGGAAAGTTAGGCTTTTGCTTCAATAATCTCTTTTCGAGGTCGAAGAATATGGAAATTATTCAACTCACAACATAAAATACACTCTAATGGTTTTATGACTTCGATAAAAATCGATAGGTAATCGTAAAAAAAAAAAAAAACCCCAAATATGTATCTTAAGCTTAGGTTTGTTAAAGACCACAAAATCCCTAATTCATAAGGAGAAAATAAGCATGGCATTATTGATAAACTAAGGGCCATGTTTAATAATCATTACACAATGCTCATGAATAAAACACTTAAATATAAAAATACCATAGTCGTATTTTGTATACCTTCAAACTCAACTTCGTAGGGATGCCAAGTGGTTTGTACCATACTCTTGAGCATAAACTCAAAGTGAACTTTACCTAAAAAGTACCTAATAAGAGTAAAATTTCAAGCCATTTACATGTATTATCAAACTTAGGGAGTTGTAGAATAATACAAGGGGGGTTAATTTGAGGAAGAAAATCATTATCTCGTAGAATACCTTCAACACAAATTTCTTCTCTTTCTTTCACACGATTTTCACCTCCAACAAATGAGTTACATTAAAAGATGGCAGCTCTTGAGGGTCCATTACATAAGGAAAATGAACTACCCAAAGGGTAAAGGGTTCTTTTGAAAACAATATATACATCAAAAGGATGATAACTCTTACGAAGGTTGAATATAGAAACAATGTGATCGAAAAGGTGAAAACCCCAACACATAGCAATATAGCCATGTAAGACACTCCACATGCTTTGTAGAATGTTTATATATATCAATTTTCCATTTATATACTCATCTTATGTATGGGAAACATATTTAGTTAGGGAAAATACATACTATATAGTGAATGATATTATGAGTTGTCACCTATTATAAACCTCAATATGTTTGATCCATTTGTCAATATGGTGATGCCAAAATTGAAGTGCCCTCCTATAAACATAATTGTTGATTAGTTGTGTGATGAGTATTTTTACTTGCTTGACCTTCACCTCTCCTCCTTTGTGATTTTATAGTTCCAAAAAATCCCATTCAATTACCTATAAAAACATGCTTCACCACTCCAAAAGTCAAATATGTCGCCTCATTCATCTTAGAGTTTGTTTTATGACTCTAAAACCCCTCATTCACTCAAACCATTAATCCAACATTAGTTGGTAAGCTTGGTCCATGCAATGTGAAGTCAAAGATAACATAACATACTTTCGAGAAGAAATTGATTGAGTTGTTAGAATCTCTTGACCTATCCAACCCAACTATATCTACCCACCCTAGAAATAATAATACATCATATAATCTTTATGTGAATAAAGATAACACTACAATGGAAATAACTCTTCTAATTAATTTATTCTTGTTCAATCACATCTAAATACATACCTTAACACCTAAGTTAGATATGTTCTACCACTCTTTAAAAAAACCCTCACTCTTTACGTTGGAGGGGACATATGTACCCCATAGATGAATAGAAAATAAAAACTATAATATGATAATACAAGGAAATGAAAAAAATAACAAACTATCATTTTTCCCAAACTCTCCCGTCCAAATGGCCCCATTGCAAACTGCTTTATTGAAAACACGTTCATTGAATTCACACCTTGTCCCTCACTCGAATGTTTTTTCACAACTTTTATATGTATTTGATTATTTCTTTATTAATATCAAAGTTTGTCACATCATACCAATTAAGGACCCACTTTAATTGGTAAATGTTTTTTTTGCCCTATTAGAAAGGTCACGGGTTGTAAATGTTTTTTTAATCCATCATAGTGCTTACTAAGGCTATTTATTTGGGGATTGAACTTGTAAAGTATGTAATAATTGTGATAATTATTTAACTTTAGAGAAGCTAACTAACTAAAACTTTTGAACATTGCCACAATTATGGCTAAGTACCATAAAATTCATTGATGTGGGTAGGTCCAACTAATAATAATAATTTCTTAAAAACTATTTGTACTTGCCTAGGGAGATGTATAGTCATTCTTTTCCCATTCTATAATCTCAAGAAATTATTGCATGAAAAGCATATTACATATCAACCCACTTTCCAACACTACATTGGGAAAATAAGAGTCATTACTTCATTATTACAAATATATTGTGTGTGGTCACTAGACTAGGTAATATGTTTTGACAGTGCCCGTGCAAGTTGTAAGCCCATAAAGTGTTTGCCTCGAAATTTTAAGTGTGGCCAACTATTATTATAGGTAATATTTTTATAAGGAAAACTATTATTGGGTCTAACCAATTCTTTTGAAAATGTGGGTATTTAAAAATGGCCACTTGGATTTTATTTAGCATTATTTTATGAGTGTTAGTGGAGTTATTTATATTTTAATGGGATGATTTTTATTTTATTTTTTTGATTAATATGGGGCCACCATAAACTCTATCATTATTAGTGTGTTGTTTGTTTGTTGTTAGAAGGCAACTTCTTGTTGGACGTTGGATTTGGTGTGGGTTTTAATGTGACATCTTTTTGATGGGTGTCTTTCAAAATTCTTTATTATTTACATTATCAAATGAAGATGTACCAAAATATTATGAGTAAATTCATAAAAAGATGGAACAACACCCAACGGTTTAGAAGTGAAAATTGAGAAAAATATTATTTTATTACATATTTTATTGATTAAGCTATATATTATTACTTTATTTTATATGTTTTATGATGTTTAATTATAACTTAGAGGTAGTTATTTTTCATGCTACATTTTGTAAATTTCTTTTAAATATTAATTTTCAAATGTTAATATGTTTTCTTTTAGTATATTTTCTTTCATTTCTAAATTTATTTCATGCCACCGAAATTGAAAATAATTATGATTCCCACTAGAAGAAGTGCTCCAAGTCTTTCTAAAAATAATAATGTGCATGCACCTTTGAAGGTTAGTATGGCTAGTGTGCAAAATTTAACATCTTTTTCAATGGTAACAATATATCTATGAATGACATTTTGCTTTAGAACAAATTTATGAACGATAATGTAGAAGATAATTTTGACCATGATGAACATTTGAATGCTCAAAATAATAGAAAATACTAGTCGAAATTCTTCTAAATCAATCGATTGGCCACTCGAGTCCCTTATTGTATAATTTAAAAGTTCTTTTTAAATATTCTTTAAAAAAATTGTATGATAAATTTCAAGGTTGGTCTCATAATGTGGTCATTTCCAAATCATCTTGTAAATCACTCCAAAGAAGCCCTATTTTCTACCACCTTTGTGAATAATCGTATATCATTTTACTTGTTAATATAATATAATATCCTAATCATAAAAATATATCTCTCACTCAAAAAATTAAAAGTTCAAATAAGTGAGTTACTTATAATGATATTCTTCTCAATCCTTTAATTTATGAAGTCGTTTCTTATCATTTTCCACTAAACTTAATTATTCAACCTTAAACTTAATTATTCAACCCAAATTAGAATTAAGGAATCCCTAATATAAATAGATAATCTTAAAAGTCTAAATGTGCATCAAATTAATAAATAAATGCTTCAACATTCAAATTGATAGTACATATAACATGATATTGAGAATTTGCATTACATTAAGGCACATGTTAAATATAGTAAAATACAAAAATATGGATGCACTTATCTCTTTGATTGGGTTTAAAAATGCTATGGTGTTTATACCTAAATAACTAAATAAGGGTTTGGTATGAGGTTCTTTTTTTTATTTATCAAAAGGCGTAAGATTATTACAAGCGAAATATTTTACACTAATTAATAAACCTTAATCATACAAAACACGGTAGATCTTAATACAATTTCGGATGATAAAATGATATAATGATTTCTTAAAACACGGGGAAGGAAGAGTACTTAGGTGAACAAATATTTACGAGAGGTGTTTGTACGATGGAAAAGTGACATGCGAGCATGGGAATCTACAAGTAACTCTTCCTCGCACCCGACCTCCCGAGGTCGTGCCGAGACAAACTGATGGGGATGGAATACACGTGGGGTGCAAATAAACTAGTTAGGTAATCTTATGTCTTCAACACGCAATAATGGGATCTGCGAATCTAAGGCAAAGAAGGCCCTCCTAACCTAAATTGGTGTGATAGATCATTCGGCGAGGATAGCTACTCGAAGGCTCCAATCAATATCGAGCTCTGCCGTGATCCGATCTATGGGTTGTGGGATACGTGGAAGATGACTTGTGGGTGCTTCGTATATATCTCCCGACAAGGTCATGAAAATGGAATGGCTAAATGTGTAGTGGATCTTTTGGTATTTTATGGACGATTCTTTGGTCTAGTCCATAAATCTTTAGCTTGATTAGCTGCTACGTTTAATAATGATAGTTGTGTGATAATGTCTAGTGGGAGTGGAGAGGACCTAAACACTAGCGTTCGCAAACTGGTGTCAATATTTGATTGATTTGTAGGCCCGTTGGGTTGTGGGACCTGTGGATCACAACCGTAAGTTCGTGGTTGTTGTGGACCTCCTATGGTCATATGAAGAGTCAACCCCTGATTTCGAGTATCCAGTAATCGTATGCCTTTTCGGCCTCTACATTTAGAACTAGAAGTTGCATGATTTTCTCGAAGTACCTAACAAGTGTTCTGGCAACTTGGATACGTAAGCTAGTGTCTATATCAATGAGGAGGTCTCCTACATCTGGCTGTGGGACTAGTGGATCACAACCGAATGTTTTCTCTCTTTCAAGTCCTTCTACAGTCATATGGATATTTATCAAGGCAGTCTATAATTTGGTTGATTTGACTAGAGCGGGTGTGCTTTATCGTCTTCTATGTTTAATCCTCTTAGTTGTGTGCTGATTTCTTGTAGGTCTGTTGTTGTTCGGAAGACCTGAATTCTGAAATTTTTGTCTATGTCAGTTAATGCTACAACAAGATTTGGTTGAGGCATGATTGGCTCAAAAACGTATTCCCTGGGCTCCCTAGGTCCCGGATTGTCATACAAGATCAATATAAACCTAATTGAAACGAAATAAACTAATTATGCAAGATATATCTATAACATATATATATATATATATATATATATATATATATATATATCTATTTATTTTTGTATTTTTGATAGAATTTTTAATAGAATTGAAAGAGCAACTAATCTAATAACAAAATTAAAACAAGCAAGGTAGCCCGGTGTAGCTACTTGCCTGTGCAGTTGTGAGTTTATCCTAAATAACTAGATAGTTGATTAACTTAATTGAAAGACTCTCGATCCTACCTCGAAGTGAGGAATGAATCATAGTTTCGAGAAACTATCAATCCCCACTGACTTCCCGCAATATCGAAAGTGAAATTTAATCGAAATGAAATAATTCACTACTCTATTTTATATGTTTTAACTAGAACTTTGTGAGATAAAACTTGGAATTTGCGAAGCAAAGTGGCGAATCCAGTAGTGTATGATTTTGTCCCCTCAGAATGATCTCCTCGTTCCTTCATGTTCACGTGAATCCAGAAGAGTGTGTATATGCTAGCATCAATAGAAGAAGGTATTTGAACAATGACAGCTTTGGATATAGACCAAATATAATGTGAGTAGGAGAGGGACAACACAAGTGACAGAGCTTGGCGTATGCAATTCCTAGCGGGATTTATTACGGGAATACAACACAAGTGTACCGAGAGATTCTAGAATCTACCTTCTGTGAAGAACACAACCTGTAACTCTAATGAATTCAATCTACAAATGACACTACTCTGCTCTAAACTAATTTGTATGAACAACAATGAACAAGACTGAAGCAAGAAGATCGAATGGCTTCTAACAGCAAAGGAAAACTAACATGGATGCAAAACATGAAAACAAAATGAATTCTAAGCAAGAAATTGAAAGACTAAACAATGGAAATGAGAAGTTGAGGGGCCATTTGCTTGAAAACAAGCTGGCTATTTATAGATTTCACATTCACCCAAAGGTGATTCCTATTAGAACTCTTTTACCATTAAACAATGAAGAAACACTATTCCAGGGAACATAAAACATTAATACGAGCTAAGGCGGTTGAGACAAGCTGGTAAATGTTGAAAAATTACGCAAGTCGCGATCAAAGGAACGTGCTGGAAAATGCGTGAAGGACCGCCACCCTGAGTAGGGCAGCGGTTATAGGACCCCCCCTGGTAGGGCGGCGGTTTCATCACTGAAGGTCAAAAAGTGTTTAAAAAGGAGGGCGAGGGATAAAACAAATCACAAGGAACTTGGATAAATCATTTGGGATGCTAACATATACTTCGTGAGCTTCTCGGATCCCAAACACCTTGCGAGGCAACCTCGTATCATCATTGGGGCATGTGTAACATCGTTTGGCGAGACAAGACCCTACAATTTTGGGTACGTCATAATGTTTTAGGTGTTTAAATTGGTAATGATATGGAGGTGACTTGTTTTTGGAATTATACCTACAAATTGGACTAGCACATTACCCTACATGTTAGAGTGGTGTGTAGGATGGTCTAGCCTTGGAAAATATGGTTTCAAAAGGTTATCTTATGGGTTTATGTAACTTTTCGGTTGTCATTGGCCTTGAAATATGTATGTTATCCAATGCTAAGGTTCTCTAATGTGCGACGCCTCATTATAGTAACCTATAATAAACAAAACCCTATAATACCTTCACTAACACTTCATAAACATAATTAGATAACAAAAGGATAAATAATATATGTGGGTGGAGTTGGATTGACCCTGCAGTAGTCAGCCCTTGTTGAACTAATCAAAGCGTTACACTACCTCCCTCACAATTATGAGAAATATCCATGTAGTTCTCCTAATGTAGGTTTGATTGTGCATGCAAATCTAATCCAACCCCTCATGCTTTCCTTATGTCTCTTGATACCAAAAATAATGGGTGTAACTATATATAAAGTATGATATATCATGTGTGGTATAATATAGTGTGTTGTGATTCAAATGCTAGAAAGTTTCCTTTGTCACTTAGAAATTTGGAGACACTTTGTGTTAACTTTATCTTGATATAACTTGGCTCTAGGACCTTTAGAGGTTTGTGGATTTGGAAGATAGACTCTTGAACCTAGTTTGAGTTCTTTAGACTTGAGTTGTGGCTGATCTATAATATGTGTTTATGTTGTAGGAAGGTTTAGGAGATCCTTGAGTACCTTAGAAAGGTAATTTGTAATATACACTCTTAAGAATGCCAAATGAGTTATTAAGTGTATTAGATTTCATAGGTTAGGTGTTGCATTAAAGAATGACCTATGTGATAAGAAATGACCCATAAAGGATATTCAAATTAAGAAAATGTCCATTGAAAATTGGGAAACATGATCGTTCATTTTAGGCTAAACCGTAGGAAGGATTGGTATGAGATTATGCAGTTTTAGGCAAGAAGTTCATGATGTTCAAGCAAGATTCTGGGTGAGATGCCTGCAAGTGATATATTGCTTTGGATAAATGTAATTGAGTGAGTGAATGATAGATCTAAATATTTATTAATAAGTAAGTCATGAGAAAAGAGAGAGATAATTAAATCAAGCTTTGGATGTGTGTGCAAGTCATAGTATAGAAACAAATCCAAACTTCTCATTCATAAGGTATAAGTTTCCAAATTTATGATTTTACGTTTTTCTTTCCTTTAAGTGTGAAATGAAAATTGTATAGTTAAAGGAAAAGATACTTGAGTGTGTACACACATTTTGTCTTTGCTTTAATTTTTGTTCTTGAATTGGTGTTGGCAAGCTCTATGATGAAACCTACAACACAAAGTGTAGTCAAATTCTATAAAAATTAAACTATAACTCTAATGTAAATAATATGTTTTTAACTTTGAAAATTGAATTTTACATGGTAAAACAAGGGGAATAAATATGTAAGGAATACACTTGTTTGTTTTACCGAGGAGGAGATATCATTATTTTTGTACTTGGAGATTATCATTTTTATCGAGGTACTAAAGGATTGGGCTGGTCACTCCTTGATTTTCATTAAGGAGAAGTTGAAATAGGAGAGGAGTTGAGTGTACATGACCCAACAACAAGAGGAGAGGTTTTGTAGGAAATTTATCCCAAATAACCTCAAAAGAAATGAAGAAGATTCTACATAGTATCTAGCCACTTTGATATATTCCTATAAAAATACTATGGAATGAAAAGAAAACTACAAAGTATCTAACCACTCGATATCTTCCCACCCCACAAATCACACCACTATGCAGACAAATTTAGGCCCAAGTGTAAAATAACAAAAAATACAAAGGAAATGAAGTATGTCTCATGCCCCTGCACTATGTTACTATTCTTGAAATAATATGTGCAAATTTTAAATAATGAATGATGAGAAGGTAAATGCCCCCATATATTGTATCTAAATCATTTAGTGTCAAAGATGGAATGAAGTACTCACACCCCCTACATTACGTGGTGTAGTGTAGTGAAATATATTATGAACCATGTCATATGTCTTTGAGTTTGTAACAAAAATCTATAATTGCTTGTAAAAATTTATTTTTGATAAATTTTCTATAAACATGTCCCTAGAATGAAAATATCCATCCTGGACCACAATGTATGCCAATTTGGTCTGTGGTGGATGGTTTTGTATCTATTCCATTTATGTTCCTTTTTGTATCTAGATCTACTTTTGAGGATATGTGTCATATATAACTCTATATATGAGTGTTTAATTCTATCTATATCATAAATATATGCATAATATAAACCACTAAATATACCCTCTTTTGAGGTGCATGATATGTGCAAATAGTGTTTGTACTCCAAATAAATGATGTGTACCCATGTTAGATATATCGATAGTCTGTATTGGATCACATAGAGGGTTGTCATTGGTGGTTACTTTTGAGACATATTCCTACAAGTGGTGTGTATGGGGGAATCTATGACACAAAGATAAAAACAATAAAAAATTGTAATATAAATTGTGTATAAGAGTAATCAAACACGGGAAAAAAGTATACAAGTAATCCAACATACAAGTACATAAGTAATGTATTTTACAATAATCATATCAAAGGCATGATCTTTTGTAAACATGGAACACAAATGTGTTACAAGATGATCATAGTGAAGGAAATAAGACATACAAATAAGCAAACATATAAGTAATCACCCTTACAAGTACACAAGAAATGCCATAAACATTAAAAGGCACGAAATAACAAACAAGGGGCACCAAATGTGTCACATTATATATTAAGGTCATAGAACACATTTATAGAGTCACACATCCAAGAAAATAAGTAATGGACTACAATTGTAAATATTATTCCATGGGCATATAAAGTAAGATAAGATAGTACTCCACAAGACACATGTGTTAGCCATGTTAGTCCAAAAAATAACATATACACAATATAAGTAATTGAGCATCACGAGGAAATCAAGTAGCCGTATAGAAACAAAACACTTGAATAGTGTGGGATATGTTCCCAAAAGATCGAGGCTCAAATGGGAAGGTTCTATGCCAACACTTTTCATTGTCTATCAATCCATATATGTCCTACTTCAAGCTCAACTTAACTTGTGAACATATGTGTGTAAATAATATATAGAAAAATAGTATATTCATTAAGATGTCCGACAAATAACATATGTCAAATAATAAGCTAGCAAAGTAAGTCACATGTAGGTTGTAATTTTGTATTTTTACAAATATATGATAGTTTTTGTGTAATTTTGTTATTTGACTGTTTTTTTATTTTTTAATAGCTATATACAAAGGGAAAATTTGACCCAACAAACTACCCTATAAGAGCCTCACTAAGAGGTAGGAAGATCCATCAAGCAAAGGAGGATCGGGTCTCACATAGGATGCATGTGTCATAGTAGTAAGGACCTCAAGGGAAGCGGGAGACCTATAAAAATGATATATTGATCTTAAATTTTTATTAGGATAAGGATGGACCTTATGAATTTGGATATGTGTAACATGTGTAATAGTCATAGAATGTAAAACATGAACTCTAAGTGGAAACCTCTAAGTGATATGCCCATTATGGATAACATGTGTAATAGGATACTTAGGAGGATTCCTACAAGTGAAATAAAAGTGAAAGTAGTATGTGGAAGAGGATATCTAGGTATATCCTTGCAAGGGATAAACCCATTAGGGATAACCTATGTAATAGGATACCTAGGAAGAGTCCTATAAGGGATATACCCACTAGATCTAGCATGTGTAATAGGATTCCTACGAGGAGTCCTCAAACGTATATACCCATTGGGGAAATAATTTGTAGGTGTATAAGATTAGGTGTTGTAACTATTACTTTTTGAATAAGGATTTTAGGGGTTAAGGCCTTGTATGGGATACCCTTGACTATAAAAACTTGGTGATTGTAGATAAATTTTACACAATGTTGCGTGATAGATGTTGCGAGGGCATGCCTTTTAGCCTTAAGAACAAAGGGAAACATATCAACATGCAATGAATTTCATCTTCCATGATCTACATCTTGACATCATGGAGAATTAGGTTGATGATATTCTTGCCAAGTCCAAGACCAAATTTGATTTTCCAACCATTTTGTGGTGTATATTTGAGTGCCTAAGAGAATATAATGTGTGCCTTAATCCAAAGAAATGTGTTTTCGGTGTCACTTCAGGAAAGCTCCTGGGATTTATAGTCTCACGGAGGGAATTAAATTTGACCCCCAAAATTTAAAGCAATCATGTAGATGCCTTCACCACAAAACCTACGTCGCTATGAGGTCTCAGGGTAAGATTTAGTCTATTTGGCACTTCATATCACAACTTGCGAGATAAGTTCCATCATTTAAACCAAATTTTCAAGAAATATTTCCCGTCCAATGGACACATCAATGCCAAGATTCTTTCACTAATTTGAAATAATATCTCTCTACTCCACCAGTGCTCATGCCACCTATCCAAGACAAGCCTATGTTATTATATACTTCAACTACATAATATTCCATTGTGGCATTGCTTGCAAAACACAACAAAAAGGACATGAGAAAGATGTCTACTATCTCAGTAGAACATTGATTGATCATGAAATTAGATACTCATAGGTTGAGAAAGTATGTTTGGTCAAGAAGCGTTCATTTTTCATAAATTGCAATACTACTTACTTAATCACGAAAAAGATTATTACCAAGGTAGATCTTCTTGATATCTACTATCAAGACTGTTCTAATAGGGTACATGTTTTTTTGGGCTCTGCTCATAAGTGAGCTTGACATAGAATTTTTCAACCAAAAATCAATCAAAGGAAAGCTCTCGTAGATCAAAGTGGCCGTAGTGCCACTACTAGATCTCGAACCACTTCATTTTGAGTTTCCTAATGAAGAGTTATGACATGTTGAAGTAGTTACCTCATGGAGGTTATTTTTAATGGTTCTTGCAACATGCATGGATCTAGAGATGACATTTTTATGTACACCAAATTGCAACATTATACCTAAGTCTTACCGTGTTGGTTTCCCTTCTATAACAAAATTGTGGAATATGAAGCCCTAATAGTAGGTTTAGGCTTCACTATATCTTGGCGGCTTAAAGAGGTCACAATTTTTGGGGATTATATGGATTATCAAACAAGTAAATGGGGAGCATCAAATTAAGGATGATAAAATTATTCCATACAAGCATATGGTTGACAATCTCAAAGGTTACTTCCAGATCATCACATTTAAACAAGTTCCTCATGCCCGGAAAAAAACACCGAGATGTCATGTTAATTATCGTGTCCCTTCTTGAATTTTATATAAATCAAACACACAATTAGTTTCTCATTGAACATATTTTGATGCCCACATATTATTTTCTAGAGTTATTCATAGTGTGTGAAATTTTTGGTCTTGAGAATCCCTGGTATCAAGACATTACACCTTCATCTAAGACAAAAATTATTTTCATAACATGAATTTAGCCAATAAATGAGCCTTAGCACAACATGCTCGTGCTACATTATCCTCATCGACATCTTATACGAGAAGATGTTATGATGAGACTATCTTAATACGTCTCAATCAAGATGAATCTAATAAAATGCTAGTTGAATTTCATTTGGGTATTTGTGGTGCACATACAAGTGGAATGGTCTTGGCCAAAAAGAGCTTGTCCATGGGTCACTATCGACCCACTCGAGAGACGAACACCTAAACGTTTGTTAAGAAGTGTCAAACATTCTAACAACATCGTAATTTGATTTATGTACCTCCCCAAGCCCTCCATACTATCACTTCACCCTGGCCTTTTTCAAGATGGGGGTTGATTTGGTCGATAAAATAAAACCCACATCTCTGATGGTCACACTTTTATAATCACTTCCACTGAATATTTCACCAAGTGGATAGAGTCTATGCCTTTAACCTATGTGACTAGGTCAAATATTTCCAAATTTATCTTTAACCATATCATCTGCCATTTTGGTATCCCTACCTCCATTGCCATTAACAATGACACATCCTTTAAGAATAAAAATGTCAAGGAGTTAGCCAAAAATTTCCATATTCAACTCAAATGGGAAACTCCATATTACTGCGGTCAGCAATGACCCAGCAGAGGCCTCCAATAAAATGATTAAATCAATATTGGTGAAAATTGTTGACAAACACGATCGTAATTAGCACACATAGCTTTATCCGCCCTCGGGCCTGCAAAACCTCACTTCGTACACCAACTTCAACCATTCCATTCTCCCTAGTATATAGATATGAAGCCGTATTACCCATAGAATTCGAGTTCCCCTCCCTTAATGTTTCATTACAACACTGGTTCATGAGGAAGATTACCTCCAAACACATCTTGTTGAATTGGAACTTTTAGAAGAAGCGGCGTGCACGTGCCCTAGACCATTTGAAAGTATATCAGAGCCCGACTCGACATATATACAATAAGAGAATCAAGCTATGTGAGTTTGAAATTTGTGACCTGTTCTTAAGGTGAATCAAAATAATACCACTAAAAACATGAAAAATAAGGCAAGTTTGAGCCCGATTAGTTGGGACCCTACATTATTACTTCTAAGTTTGGATCCAAAGAATACAAAATATCATTTGAGAATGAAAAGAGCTTAAAGAACCATGAATACGGTTCATCCGAAGAAGTTCTATACTCGGATCCTCTAAGAGTATCCCTTGTGTTGGGGGCATATTAGCATAACCACTTACTTCATTCCTCCATTATGCTTCGGTTCCATCTTCATCCCAAACCACCTTTTATCGCATGCTCATTCTAGTTATAATGCCTCCCATATCATAATAAACATGTCGATCACCTTTTTCGTATTTCATCCCTTGGTCACAATTAGCTTATTCATTTATGTTATGTTTGGTCAATTCGAGGACATCTTCTCCTTGTTTGTTGGGATTCTAAAAACTCAAAAACACAAAAAACAATCGAAATATTACATAAAATCCCAAAAACAATATAAAATGTCAAAAAAAAATTAGAATCTAAAAATCTCAAAACATCAAAATAAAAAAATCACATATATCTATTAAAAATCTAAAAAATCACAAGATCCAAAAAAATACAAAAATCCTCACAAATCAACACGATTAAATGAAATCAAACTTTTTACTCTTACCTTAGTGATCGTTCCAACAAAATTATGACTATCACAACAAAATTATCTCATCCCTTGCATGTTGGTATCCTTGTTTGGTGTAATCTCGACTCTCATTTTCTCCCTTGTATTTTCGCATCCTTACTTGGGGCCAAAGACCCTTTTCAATCTTAGATAATTTTTCATCACGGAAGTAACAAAGAGTGTCATGAGGAGTTTCTTAACTCTGCTCTTTCAATATGATCCCATTCCCTTGCATGTCAATATCATTTCTTGGGGGCATTTAAATATGCTTGTTTATCACTATGGAACACATTAGGGGCATAGTTAATTGTCTTTATTTCAATTTGTGTTGTATTGTTATTATTTCTAGACTAGTTGCAAGTATTTTGTTATCATCTTGATTCATTTATAGCCATGATGCATACTATTCTTTGTGTATATTGATTTTTTTAATCTTTTGTTTTGCTTTGGATCAATTATCAATATTATGCTCCCATTTTGGTTCATTTATAGCCATGGTGCATACATCTATCTGTGTATATTAGGTTTGTTTTACTTTTTATCTTTTGTTTGTTGTATGTTTGTTTTTTACGCACATAATGGGTTGAACATCACGATTCTTTCATAATCATGGTGACAACTCTATTTTGCAATAAAAAAATAAGGTTTCTCTAACTTTCACTATCTAAATGGAAGCTCTTGCTATGAGAAAACTCAATTCCATTATTCTTCTACTCCTTGACTCATCTACCCTTTTCCTTCTTCCTATCAAGTGGTAGTCCACCTCTTCATTGCGTCATGCATCCACTTGAGGGGGAATCCCCTTAGCATCCACACTCGTTGGGGAATCTAAATTCTTCACTAGTGCATATCACATAGGTCCATCATACTTCCCTATATTTTGCTCACTAGTCTATATGTGCATATTGTATTTAAGATATTATTACTTCGTAATAACACTTTAAAGAGGGGAAAATGTAGACACCCTAAAAATACATACCTATTTCTAACCATTCATAATTGTTCACATATTTTGTATAATATGCCAAAATTAGTTCTAGAATTCATTCTAGACCATTATCATTCACTTCCCCTTTAAAATTAATTTAAGTAATTAATTCTATCATAAGATTCATCCCTTAAAGAGTTAATTAAATTAAATGTATCATATCCCTATTATAATTAATTAAACTAATTTCAATGATTGTTAAAAATTTACTCGTATGACCCTTACCTAATTTTATTAATTAAATGGTTAAATACCTACTCATCATCCACCTATACTCCATTCTCACCTCAAGTATCTTAGTCACCCCGATCAACTCCACTTCTATAATCCTATAAAGGTGGAAGCAACAAAGTTGCACATACTGACCACCTTCTCAAAAAAAACTTATTTCCAACTAAAACTTTACTTCCCCTTAATGGATATTCAATCCATTCAAAGTACTATAACCTCATCCAATGTTATTTTAAGAATATGCATTCACGATATCATCAAACACCTTCAACCAATCCATAGCCTCTCCTTCCACCATAAATAACATGATGTATCCTTTGTAAATATATCCTTGGAAGCTTTATGTAACTGTAACAAACGTATAATCCTTGGCCATTCAAAAATCATACCAAAAGGATGTCCATTTGGATTCACCAACTTGCTCATAGCATTATCTTGTTCATTTGGAGACATAAATCAGAGCACCAAAAATCCAACCATTTCAAGATTCTACAAGTGTAACACTTCAACCAATCTCATCATTGAGGTTGCAAGAGAATCTTGGAGAAAGGTTTGTTGTAGTCTATTTGCTTTTCTTTCACTTTCTTGAGTTTTTCCTTGTACACACAACACAAAAAATGAAGATGAAATAGGGGTTATATAACCCTATGAAAAAGGTTTATGTAGTTGTGGTCTTAGATGGTTGATTGGATAGATAGGAATGTGGAAGTGTGATCGATGTGGCACTTCATTGAAAGTCTATGAAGAGAACAATAGGTCAATTTCGTAAGGCATAAAATATTGAGTTAATTGATCAAGATGATTGATGATTAAATGTCATAAGATTAACAAGAAGAATTTTGTATGATATCCCCCCTTAAGTGATATATTTTTTGATGCCTTAGGCTACCCCATCGAGGATAAAAAATGTGGCGAGTTGAAGATGTGGAAGTGGTGATTGATGGTAGGATTAAAAGGGAGATAAAAATGAAGAATAGAGTGATAATTAGATGGGTATGTAGATTATACAAGGTGGAAATGGGGTGGAGCATGTGTGGTATGGAGTGCATACAAGGGTAGACTAGAGAGTACATGGGATAAAATGAATGGACCGAAGAGTGTGTAGGGAAAATCATGTCAAAGGGAAGACTAGAGAGAGTATGAGGTAGAGCACATAGAATGGAAAACCAAAGGAGTGAACGTAAGGGAGATCCAAAGAGATCACAAGGTAGAGTGAGTGTAAGTGTAGTTCGAGAAAACATATGGGGAAAAGTACGCACAAGGTCGGGCTAGAGAGAGTTTAGGGTGGAGCATGTGTAAGGGAGGCTGAAGAACATACAAGGTAGAGCGTGATTGAGGGTAGACCAAAGAGAGTGTGGGGAAGAGTACATGTAAAGGTAGACTATAGAAGGTGTGAGGAATGACATAGAGCATGTGTGAGGAGTGGAAATTTTTGTGAAATTTTGAAGGATTTAGAGTTTTGGGAGGGTTTGGTCGTAGCCTTGAATGACTCAGTGTTGTTTTAAAAAATAAATAATGGGTTGGTTGAGGCGGTGACAAGCTTGGGAGGGTGCTGGTCATGGTCGCGAATGACCTAGGTGTATTTAGTTCGTTTTATTTTTTCATTGAGAAAGGATGTGTAAGGAAATATAAATTATGGCCCAACCTGACTTAGCAAGGTTTGGTCATAACCGTGACCGAACTAATTTTTAGGGATTTGAGTGAGGAGAGAGGGAAGAGGAAGGTCATGGACATGGCATTTGGACCCATTGTTTCTTCCCACTATGGGGAATGGAGAGGAGAGGGGAGGAGGAAGACAACCAAAGTGGAGGTTGGGTGTGGATGGGGTGGTAAGGAAATGGGGAGTTTAAATGGCTCGATTTCAAGAGCGGCCTCGAAAAGGTGGGTAGTGGAGAGGGTGAGGGGGTATGCCACAAGGTGGTGAGGGCACCGGTGAATATCTCTATGAAAGTGGGTTATGGTGGGAGGAGGAAGTGGATCTCCCGGTTGTAAGCATATTTAGGAGAGGTGGGAAGATATGGTGCATTATGGGCCAAAGGGGGAAGTAGACGTCTTGGTCATGGGTACGACTAGGTGGAGGTGGGTGGACATAGTGTAGTGTGGGTTGGAGGTAGGTGAGCTTCCTAGTCACGGGTACACTTGGGTGGAGGAGGAATTTTAGGATGTATAGGGGTTGAGGTTGTGGGCGCAATTGGGTGGATGGAATGAGTGTGCATGGTTAGTTGTAGGTGTGACTAGGCATATATTAGTGTGCAATCTAGTTGTATGTACAAAGCCTACATAGTTGGTATAGGTGATGGAGGGCCCGATTTGGCACATAGGGATTGGAGAGGGGAGCATGAGATGAGATATAACACACCTGGTGGGAAGTTAACACCGAGGAAGAGGGACTTTCAGCTAGAGGTAGGTCTATTTATTGTCATGTTTATGATTTTTGTAAGTTTTTATATTTTAATAATTTTGAGGTGAATTCTGATGATCTGCAACTATGCTACAAAAACCCTACAACCGAGTCTCAACAAGGATACAATCATTAAATTTGAAATTGAAGGGTGATTTTATAGAGTATGGAACTAATGAAGATGTTTTGTGGATGCGAGGCACTTCCATTGTTGACATTATGACACAAGTTTCTAGGTTTTATATACAAATTATGGGAGGATATGAGTCAACTAGAGATGGATATTATTTAGAGGGTGGACCTATTTTATCACATGGATTGAGTACGTGATGATGGACAAATTCTTATTGTGAAACTCTTGGAGAGGTGGGATAGTGACACAAACACATTTCATCTAGTGACAAGTGAGATGAATATCACATTGGAGGATATATGGAGGATATTTCACATTATAAATGAGGGTGAGAAGGTCGTTTCGGTGGAAAATATGACCATGTGGGAGGGGATATTGTGGAGATTTTATGGTCCAGTGGTAGATGCAATTGAGATTGATAATAATGGATTCTATTATTGTGAGCTATATGAGCAAGGAGTAGGTACTCTGGTGATGGCCTATATGTGTTGTGTGATTTGCAGTATAAATTTTCCAGATTCATTAGGGTATACATTCTCATGGGGGTTAGGTGATGTGTTCTTGGAGCTCATAAAGATAGGTATGGTGTATAAATAGGGACATGAATTGTTATCATAGATGTATTCAAAGTTGTAGCAATACAATAGTTAGTTGAGGGTTAGCTTGAGCATGGGGGTATTACTATATGTGTGGGCATGAAAATATAGTAGTGGACATGTGACATGGGTGGCCATACTCTATCCATGAGTAATTATCGCTAGAGGAATTATTATATCTATAGCTTGAGACTAGATCGAGAGACATTCAAATATAGGCCATATGATGGTATGATGGAACATTATAGACATATTATGGTGGGGTTAGACACTGAGTGATATCAAATGGAGACCGTATATGGAGGTGGTTATATTTATATGATGGCGGGAGGATGTAGAACAACTATAATGAGTATGAAGGCCTAGGTGGGTTATTTTACGAGAGAGAACGATAGACAAATATATTCTAGTATGGCCACACGATGAGACACTTCATGCTATAACAGGAGTACCACTAGTTCTATTCATATACTCATGATTGAGTGGGGATGGGTGACCCTTTCTAGTGTGTGAGGTGATGGGGGATGAGGATGATCCACCAACAAATCTCATAGTTAGGAAAGAATCAAGAATGACACAAAATTTTAACATGTGGTGGGAAGTGTATGGGTGAGGGGGTGCGAAATAAGGGTATATCCAAATATGAGAGAGACACAATATGATAGTGAGACAAAGGAGGTGGATGATAAGAAAAAAATGATAGATATAGTGGTTGATGACATTTTGGTGTGAATTCAAAGACACTTGAGTAGAATGGTCAACGGAGGCCAATTTTGAGGTAGGTGGTGATGGGGGTGAACAAGTAGGTATATAGGATGTGCCCTCGGATAAATAGGTTGGGGATAGAGGGAGGGTAGATGATCAAGATAAGATATAGATAGTGTAGTAGGGAAGGAATGGGGGTGGAGGTATGGGAAAGATCCAATATCATATGTGGAGATAGGAGAGAGTAGGGAAAGTGAGCATAGTCAAGATAACCATCTCAAGATAGAGGTCGAGATGTGGAGAGTGTGGTAGAATCATTATTAACATCCATAAATGAGGTTATAATGGAGCATGATAGACTACATATGGAGTTGACAGGAGCTATGAGCATGTCGAGAGGTGAACCAAGCTTGGATTGAGGAGTTGAAGGGACAAATGGTAGTATAATTAGATGTCGTGAAATGTATCCATGATTTAGAGGTCATAGTGGGTGATCAAGAGTATGAGTGGAGCAAGTTTCTTAGTTAGAGGTAGTTTTAGTAGACCGGGAGCATGAGTGAGGTTGTTGAGAGCTTGTAGAGGAGAAATTAGCCTATGTTATTTATGATATTTCTAGATATGGTACACATGCCAAATTCTATGAGGTGGTATTATAAGTTCATGCCCTGCATGTTACGGTGTAGCAATTTTGAGATAATCTAACTCTAGATCTAGGATATACGGGACCAACACGGCTTCTCTTAGGAATGGTTCGGTTCATCTAGTAGGTTCCCTCATAGGTGATAGTTCGAAAGGGTCTAATGTAGGCCTTACCCCATGATTGTGGTGATATGTGATTAAATGTTTTTATGTACAAAATGATGGCTATATATATAGATGAGACATTGATATCACTATTTTTAGTGCAATATGAGTCAAATTTATTTTATTTGGAGTGTGTGTGTGTGTTTGGTTTTGAATTTTATTGTGAAATGGGTATGTATAATGGATTTTAAAAGTAAGCAATGTTGATGTTTTTATTTTGTTTTCACAAAGTTATGTGACTATAAATGTGTGATGCCATGGGCTACACAATATGAAATGGTAAATATGGGAATGTTTATTAATGTAGTGTGAATGGGATGAAATACTAGTAGGTACATTAGGACTCAAGGAGGTACAAAAATGTGTGAGAAACAAACACAGATAAAATCAAATATTTGAAATGAGTACATGAATTATAAGGTGACATAATAGTCATTCATTCCATCAAGATCCAATGTGTGCGTATATGAGTAAATTACGACATGAGGAAATTTTTCAAGAAGCAATAAATGAGGACATGATAGCCCATGTGTGGGTATGTAGGGGGCATATTGTGTGGATTATGAGTAGTGAAAGACAAGTTTTGAGCCATGAATTTCTTTGATGTCAGCCAGAATCTATGGCCATGACAAAGATACATTTGGTTCTAGTCACAAAATTTCTCTCTGCTTGGAGTTGGGCATCCATATCCACGATAGAGATCTTAGAAAGACCCCTTTGAGAGAGTTTTGAATATTGCTTTGAGCTTGCTAATTTGACTTCTTATTTTTTTGGTTGTCTTTTTCTTTTTCTTTTTGAAATTATATTCATCTCTCTCTCTCTCTCTCTCTCTCTCTCTCTCTCTCGGGTTTAGAACCACTATGACTCAATGGATAAGATGAGAGTGAACATGGAGATTTCATTGGCTAGTGTGTGACAAATAAGGTCCTTTAATTTTGGAAAAAGGTTTTAAATGTGTGTAAATTGCATGGATCTCTCGGGATATTAATTCATTCTTAAATCTACCAAAACGAAGACCATTCTCAAAAAGCTAGAGTTGACCACATTGATAGTAAAAAAATGTGTCCAAATCAGTGTAGAAGGTCTACAAACATGTGGCATGTGGTGGACATTTTATTATGGATGAAAAAATATGTACACCGGAAGAAAATGAGATCGAGTAATACACATAGATAGTCATATGACTAGTATTTTTATTTTTGAGAATTTTTTTCCTATTTTTAGATTTTGTAATATTATATTGTTTTTTTGATTTTGAAAGCTTTTACTTTTTTAGATTTTTTATAGAAATGTTATACCATTTTTAGGAATTTGGGCATAAAACCAACGCAAATGCATGACATTTAATGTCTCTAATTCTTCGTTACCATCCATATAAGCCAATTTATAAGTGTCGAGACTCATATTTCTAGATGATAACATAGGATCTAAACTAGTTGTGGGAAAAAAATTCATGTTGATTGGGTGCTTGGGATGAGTTTTGTTAATTTTACTTAAGTATAAGATCACCTAACTTAAATTCGTGGATATGGATCTTTTTATGATAAAATCTTGTTATATGATCACAATACACTTGTAGATGATCAAGAACATTGACATGCCTTTTCTCAAGTAGATCAAGTTAAGCAAAAACTCACGAAAATATTTATTTTCAGTGATAAAATCTTGGAGTGTGACTCTCAAGGAGGGGATCTCAATATCGAGGGCATGAAAACATTGGCCTCATAGAAAATTGAAAAATGTGTAACCCCTATACTTGTATGGATACTCGTGATATGCCCAAAGGGCATAAAACAACGGTGTGTGCCAATCTCTATAGGAAACATTGTTGACTTTTTAGAGGATCTTCTTAATTATTTTGTTTGAAATCTATGCTTTCCCATTATCTTGTGGATATTATGGCATGTAAAAACTATGTTGGATTTTTTACTTATCACATAATGCTTTTACATCCTTATTCTTTAATGAGATACTATTATCCGAAATAATCTTGGTAGGAATGCCAAAGTGGAAAATGATGTTTTACACAATGAATTTGAAAATCTGTGGACCGGTGGTGTGACCTCAACCCACTTCATAAATTGCTAAGTGGGAGTAATGATAAAAATGTGGTCGTTGGAATATAATAAGGTAAACTTGCCAATAAGGTCAAGTCCCTATTGGGAGAAAGGCCAAATAGAGCAAAAACTCTTGGGTGGGAAGATGATATTTTACGTTATTTGGAATTTTTACAATATTTAATGTGTATACAAGATTCTTATTATAATGAAGGCTAGTAATAGCCCTTATGAAGAATACATCAATCATTATAGATGTCACAAAAATGAACCCGCATGTATGTCGTGAACTTGACAAAGCGCAATGATGGTCTCTTGGGGTAATAATCAATGTAACAGTATACCTTCATATATACATTTATAAAGAAGATCACCTATGAGTAAAAAAAGAGCGGCCTTTTGACAAAAGGTACGATGCCATGCTTTGTTGAGGTTAGGTGGTAAGGTATTAAATTTCAATTATGCGATAAACTCCTTATACCAAAGAGGAGGTGGTGTGGTATCAATATGAAAAAATTCAAGTGTGTATGAAAGATCAAAAGATGATTGTGACAACACATGAATGGTAACATGATGAATTTCGGATTCCTTTTCTAAAGGTATGTAAGATCCAAAATAATCCATGGTGTCTACAAATCAATTGGAAGATCTTGAAGTAGACTCAATTTTAAAATGTGTAAATCAAATTAGCAATGAGTCTACAAAGGCATTATATCATTGTAATATGTCATTGTGACATTGGTATAACCCTTAGATTTGGTCAATGACAAGCTACGAGTCACCAACTATATGTAATCATTTGAGTTTGAGCACAACAAGTTGGAGACCGATGATGAGTTCCTCATGCTTGGAAATGTTTTTTGTGCATGGGAAATCAAGTTTGAATGATAGCGTAATAGAGGCACCTCAGGGTGTGATGAATAAAATGCTTACCCACCCACTTGGTCAATTTTTGACCCGTTAAAATGTAAGGTCATATCAAAATCCTCGTTTATGTCAATGTAATATTTGGTTTCAGATATGGTGAATATGGAATCATCTAGAATATCAAGATTGAGTGGCTATGAATCAGTAAGTGGTGCTTTGGCTAATTGATAAATAATCACTTCTCCATTAATAGCCTTTGAGAAATGAAATTTAATTCAAATTCTATGAGTAATATGATCCACTTAGATGTACAACTATTATGATACATTTTTCTCATCATATAATGTAATGGATCTGTTTTGGCGATAATATAATTTGTATGATTGAGAATATAATATCAAAGTTTCTATGTAGATAACAATATAACCAAGTAAATTTTCTCAATGTGTGTGTAGGTGATAAAAAAGCGAATGAGATAATAAATGGATGATTCACGTTTTTGAATTTTGTTGAGAAAGCATACTTCTAAGAGAAAAGTCAGTAACAATAATGTACAAATAGAATGTTAGATCTAGTTGTGGTGGAAACAATACGAGAGGGTGTAAGGAGATAAATTTTAAGTTGTTTCAATGCAATAAAAAATTCCTCCCCTAGTCAAAAGTGACACCTTTACTAAGGATGTGATTAAATGGTTGACAATGATAAAAAATTGTGCGATAAAGCATTTAATGGCTTGAATCGTATCTTGGAGGCTACAAAATTCTATGATATTATTATGTGTAGGCATGTACACGATGGCCTTAACCTTAGTTAGATCTACCATGAATCCATTAAGCCAAAAAAACTCTTGATGTGACTCCAAATACACACTTCTTAGGATTTAGTTTAATTTTGTATCGAAAAAGGTGTTAAAATATTTTGTGTAAGACATTTTTATGGTCAGTTTGCAATTTAAATTTTGTGAGAAAGTCATCAACATAATCCTTTATGATGTCATGGATGTAGTCATGGAATACGTAGGTCATAACTTGTTGGTATGTGGTGCAAAATGTTTTGAGTCCAAAAGGCATAACACGATAACAAAAGGTCCCCAAGGCATGGTAAAATAAGTTTTATGTCGGTCTTTTGGTGCTATTTTAATCTAATTATAACTAGATAATCCTTCCATGAAAGATATCATATCATAATCGGTGGTATTGTCAATGATGGTATCAATATTAGGTAAGGGAAAGTTTTCCTTAGAACAAACCTTGTTCAAATTCCTAAAATCGGTGTATACACATATACCTCCGATTTTGTTGCCCATAGGGACCATGTTGGAGACCCACTCTAGATAATCAATTGTCTATATAAAACCAATGTCAATGATTTTGTATACTCAACTTTAACCAAGATGTGCAATACGTGGGTGCATTTTTTGTAGCTTTTCCTTAAAATATTTCACGTTGGATTTTAAAATGAGATTATGGACAATTGTATCAGAATCCATTCTTAGCATATCAACATATGACCAAGAAAATACATTTATGAACTTACATAAGAGTCATGTGTACTTAGCACATTCCTCATTGGATAGGAAATTTCCAAGGAATAGGATGCGAGGTTCCTCAAAGTGTACCAATATTAACCTTGATAGTTTCCTCAACAAGCATGTGTTGCCTCATCAAGGTGGGTAAATGTTGGGAGTTCATTAGTATTATCTAGGGGTGAATCTTTAGTGTCCAAAAATATTCCTTGCCATGGAGTTGAGTGTCTTATGTGATGGATTTGTAACTATCCTTATCCATGGTGCCCAAGTAGCATAAGATAACCTCTTCTAAAGGGAATAGATTGAGAGGTATTTGTCTACCCAAAATATTGTAATTGATGGGGAAGGTGTCTTATCAATTGATGATAATGTTATTGCTCAAGACAAGTGTAGATGTAGGTAAGGAACTAGCATAACCAAAACTATCATCACAAGGTGTAGGTAACACATATAGAATAGGATAATCAATAGACCAATAAAAAATGGTTCCAAAATAATGAAATAATTTAGAAAAGTGGAATCATGTAGCCTCATTAAGGAATATGTGTAAGTGATCTAGTATGAATGAGTGAATAAGGACACATGTATGTGTATGATTGGTTCTTTCCACTTAGGGTGGAAAATCATATCAGTTGAAGCCTCTATCAAATTTTTGATGTCATCATTGATTTTAGTATATCCTAGTCGATATTTTGAAGCCAACTTATAAAGTGATTGAATTAAAGTGGAAATGCCTTGTTTAAAATTTCCTAGAATATATCCTTTCCATCCTTGGTTGAGTAAGCAGTGCATAACAAAATATGGTTTTGAAAGGTATAAAATGTTAGCAAAAAAATGAGATTTTGAGAAGCATATGTTGTTTATCGGAGGAAGCTATGGTGTCATATCTCCCATACACAAAATATGTGTTTTTGGGATGAATACCAAATGGGACTAAATATACTTTGATACATTGTGTGGAAGATGGTCTACCCATTTCTTTAACAGCTGAAATGTTGGGTCGAAATATAGTGGCATACAAGAGTTTATATTCCCTAACACCAATAGTTTGTGTTTCATTATTCATAGGATCTTTACCAATGTCTTTGGATTTTTTAGAAGTTATGGGTTTTTAATATAAGGAATATAACTTGAATCCGATGATGGTGAAGATGATGAGGATGGTGAAGGAAAAAGTATGATTACTCCGAGGGAGTGATGATAATGGTTGGCCATGAGATGATGATGATGAGGGGGATAAATTTTGTGATTGTGATAGGTTGAAATGGTTTGTCGAGGATGATGGGTCAACCATGATAGGAATATGAGTGGAATTATTAGATATATCTACACGGGTGGGAGAAGTTGGTGTAACATGTGTAGTGGGTGCCACTTTATGTGCATGAGAATGTGACATTATTGAAATATTTAAATGGTTCTTAATTGAAAATGACACAATGTGTATCTCCATCTTATTTATATTTGAGAAATTGATGAAGAGTGGATGGATTATATCTCATTTCATGAATCAAGGGAATCATAATAGGATGTTATATTGTAGTTATTCTTCTATAATGTATGAAGCGGTGTGAAGCGTCTTGGATCCAAATTTCAAGGGTAAGATAATGGTGCCTAATGCAACACAAGGAACATCATTGAATGCTCACAATTGTAATATAAATGTCAAAAAGTGAGGTAATGGTATGTTGAGGAGACATGAGGTTGTAGATGATATAATATTTATGCTAAAGCCATTATCTATCAACACAAATTTGATTTTCTTGTGTTCAATTTCGGTGATAATGAATAGTGGTGAATTAGGAGTTTCAATCCCCCTTGTGTCATGAGAGGGGATTCAAAATTGATCTCATAGTCATAAAATGTGATCGATGATGATGTCTAAGTATGGAGGCTTCCCATGAATTGTGAAAAGGCATTGGAAATTTGATTGGAAAAATTTATTAACTTTAAAGCTTGATAAGTGACTCACTGATGTTTGGAAGATTAGATGATGGGATCATACGATGATATCTTATATGGATAGCTCTTTAATAGATTGATTAGATTGTTTTTGAGTGATGAATGATTGTGGATGTGAATATTTGTTTGGTGATGGAGTCTGTGTGGATGTTGATTCGAAATGTGTTTAATATTTGTGTTGGTGGCTTGATTTCTCACCATGATATGAATCATGCCAACCAAATATTGGTGAGATGATTATGTGTCATAGCTAACCTAATTGGTCAAAGCATGTGCCATGGTGGTGGATTCTTAAAGACATCCATACTTTGATTTTGCATAGCCATGACATTCTTAACATAGATAACACCTTTGTCGATTAGGTTTTAAAGAACATTACACAATTGATGAAAATTATCAGTTGTCATGCCCCATAACCCTATTATAGGCACATTTTTCATTGTATTGTTGGCACCAAATCGGTTTTGGTGTATTGGGATCCTCTTGGTGTATTGGGATCCTCTGTTTTATGGGTGGGAGTGTTGAGGAATTTTTGTAATATAATAGAAAATGATTCAATTAATGGAGTATATTTTTATGCATCGAAAGGGATCCCAAGATGGGTATTGTATGACTTGTTAATGTGGGTTATTAGTATTCAGTGGGTGAAATTATTAGTGACATTTGATGAGGAACCTTGGTTAGCTGCATATTGGAGCATAACCTAATTGACTTAGTGAGTCTTCTTAATGAACTTTGAGAAACCATCTTCTTACAAAGCTTAACAACACTAGTACTAACATGGGTATCCTCAATTATATTTTCCATCGGCATAGCTTCCTCAAATGATAAGAATTGTTAGATTTGTATAGTGTTTGATGTGTTTGGCACAACTCTTGGTGAAAAACTAGGTGATTTATAGTTGAGGAATGGGGAATGTAAGCCCATGGATGACCACTCTCCAATGTGATATGTAGTTAGTAAGAGGATCATCATCGAATTGTTTCATATTATATAGGCCAGACAATGTGGTATGCTTGGAAACATTGACTAAAAAGTGATCAAGAAATGGTCTACCAAGTTTCTCGAATGAGATGAGACTACGTTGCACAAGTCTAGTATACCAAAATAAAGCTTGGAAACCTAAACATAATGGAAACATACACAACATAAACACATCATCATGATTGATGAGATAACAAACATATTTGAACAAATGTAAGTGATTATGAGGATATTCTTTGCCTTTGAATTTTTAAAATATAGACATATCAATAGTTGGAGGATATGATTTCATAGGTACCATTCGGTAGATAGGTTTATTATATAACTTATTGTATGTGAGTTTAAGAACTCCCATACCCACGATTTTGAAGTAAAATTTTTAAAATCCTATCCAATAATTCTTGGTTAACGTTTGGAACATGTTGGAAGGCATGGTCTTAGAGTGGTTACGTATACAAATGTGTAGAATGATGATGTGGTATATCGGTGTAACTGTGGGAGAATGAAGGGGATGTGTAGGTAAATGATGAAGAATATGGTGGATGAAATGAGGAATTGTTGTATTGGGGTGAGGCTCAAATGGATGTGTATTTCCTATAGAAGGATTGAGATGTGTGTGGATGATACTAGCTGGTGTGGGAGCAACAAAGATATAATGGTATGGGGTGCCTCTATGGTAGATGATGAGGGGTCATGGTCTATAGAATATATCTTCATATCGAAAGCATTCAACTTGTAATAGTATTATCTAAGATATTATACAAGGGATTATAGATTACAATATAAGGCCTCCTCAAACTTGGGATCAAAAGGTGGGATCTTGTAGAAGTCGTCATTGTCATGAGGATAAAAAAGTAGATGTAAGAGGCTCTTGATGTGGGTACAAAAGATGTTCCCAAAAATGGTATATTCTCCTATAACTATCCTTTGGCCAAAGATATCATCGTGTGATTGGGAAACATGATACATGGAATGAGGTGAATCATACAAGCTTTTGTGGGTATTAACCATGTAAAGACAAATCCAAGATTACGTTAGGATAACATGAAATGGACAAGATATTATAAATATGGACCAACTTGAGATAGAAATATGGATTATGTCGTTGAAGTAAAAAAACTATAGAAGGAATGAAAACACAAAATGCCATAATGAATGGATGGAAAATCAAAAATTAGACATGGTTGCAATTGGTTATAGGAAAAATTGGGATGTGAAACAAAACAAGTAGAATAGAGGAATCTAGAGAAATGAATGTACACAAACTCACAGACCAGTCGCAAAGTAGTTGTGATTGCAACCGAGTCTACGAAAAATATGGTTTGTAGAATAAAATGTGTAGAATAGTGGAATTTCGAAAGATGACTGCTCGTAAAGTCACAACTCAATTGCAAAGTAGTCGTGGCTACAAATAAGTTTAGGAAAAATCTATGCTATAGAAAATAATGTGTAGAATAGTGGAATATGGAAAGATGAATGCTTAGAAATTCATTGGTCAATTATAGAGTAGTCATGGAAGCTACTGAGTCTACGAAAAATTTGGAATGTAAAACAAAATGTTTATAATAGTGGAATGTAGAAAGATGAGTGCTTAAAAATCACAAGTCAATCGCAAAGAAGTTGATCATGACCAGAATCTAGGTAAAACCGGGGTTGTAGATAAAAATGTGTAGAATAGTGGAATCTAGAAAGATGAATGCTCAAAAAGTCACGGGTTGGTCACAAATAAGTTGTAGCTTCACTTTGAGTTTGGGAAAAATATGGGTTGTAGAAAAATTACATAATGGGTGGACTATGGAAAATGGTGAGCTAGAAAAATTGCAAAGGCAGTCACACTTGCAAATGGTTTTCGAAAAAAATTAAGATAAAAATTCAAGTATGTAGAATTCAAATAGTGGGATGATGATCAAACAAAAAATCACAAGCCAGTCGCTCCTACAAATGGCTCTAGGAAAAATTTGGGATGAAAAATTGTAAGCCGATTGCGCATGCGATTAGGACTAAGAAAAATATGGACTAAAAAATGTCGAAACTAATACAAAAATATGAAAGAATGTTGTAGATAATAGAAAAAGTCATAGAGCGTGACCCATATACAGTGAAAATGTTTAGATGAGGTTTTTTAAATAGTGTGGTGTTTTTGCATTTTTAGTTTAAATGTAATATGTTGTGATATGGATGCAATTGGCACTTATCACTCCAAATAAGATGTGTCCTTCGCTATAAACCATAAATGGTATGTGAAAGAGAATTGTCATCTCAATGGAAGTCTGTTTGAATGGGGTCCCTTGTATATAAGCTGATGGTGTCCCAAACCTTCTAGATTTATGCCTAATTACCAATAATGGTGGGAAATACAGGAATGAAAGTGTATCTTATGTCCTTATCTCTCCCCAGTGATTTGTAAGGTCAATTCCATAGATCTCGTTGTTGCAGTTGTGTTAGGAAATGGATGCAGTAGGTCAATCATGAATGCTTCACCTGCAAGCATGACCTAGTGGTACCACAAATACCAAACAACAATTTGAGTACTAGCCTTGTGTTGTGAACAACAAAAACTAAAAATATCAAACCTATTTTATAATTCCCAAGATCACTCAAGGGTGTGAGGGAAGAGAATACATAGGAAATGATCTATGTGATTAATAAAAATAAATTTACTTCTCAGTTCATTCTCTTAGAATAATTTTCTTAGAAATAAAATTACAAAATAGGAACATTTACGATCACCCTACACCCATATTGTTAGATTTTTTTCATAGAAATCACACGAAAGTCACGACTACGACTAAATTGCAACCAAATTTTTAAAGGAAAAATCAAATGTTGTATTTAGAAACAAAGTGATAGGGAAATATAAAATCAAATAAAAAAGACTATAAAACCCTAAAGAAAACACTATTAAATTTAAAAAAGTAATTTACCCACAATTGAAATGGTCCCACTATAGTTGCCAAAATGTACACCTAGATTTGGATCACGTGTAAGACGTGTTAATCGATATAAAAATATCCAAATTAATGCTACTAAATAAATTGTTACACTACATTGAAAATGAGGACAATCATGGGTTCTTTAAACGAATAAAGTGGGAAAAATTCTTGATCTAAAGCTAAAACATGCATGTAAACACTTGAAAAATATTAGTTGTTTTGGTGGCTAGGTGACTGCCTTGGTCATAGCCTTAACCATAAAGGATATAAAATACATTTTATCATAGAAAATGAAAAAAATAATGCATAAAAATGAATGATATACGGCTTAGTCACAAACCATTCGCGGTTGCTCACCATTTAATGAATCATCTTTTGTCCAAGGATAGATTTGAGCGTTGCATAAAATGCATCAATATGAATACGAAAGGGGAGTTTTTAATTATGTCCCCACAACACCAATGATATCACTAATAATTATTTAAGATCTTAAAATGCTTCTCGACATGTATCGATACAAATAAATTTAGTATCTTTAGATAGAAATACAAACAATGGTGCTACAATTTTACTAAAATCTTTAGTAAATATATAATAATATCCTACATGTCCAAGGAAGATTCTAACATATTTTTCCTTCTCGTATTTTAGAATATTTTTTTATTTCCACTTTAGCGGGGTCAATCTTTATCCTAAAAATAAGACATGATGTCCTAATACAATTACCTCTGTCGTCATCACTTAGCATTTTCATGGCTCAAGGATAAATTGTGATCCCAAAAAGGTTGTAGGAATTTATCTTAATTTGTGAGGGGTTTGTCAAAAGTATCCCCAGAGACCATGAAGTCATCCATATAGATTCCTACACAATCATCGATGGATTAGAAAAAATGCTCGAAATAGCCCTTTGGAAATTGGTTGGGGTGTTACATAATCTAAATGAAAATATTGCATAAGCATAGGTACCCCAAAGACATGTGAATGCAGTATTGTCTTAGTCTCCAAGTGTTATTATGATCTCACTATAACCATTTAAGCCATGTAAGAAGGAGACATAAATTTTTCTAGTAAGTGTGTCTAGAAACTTGTCAATAAATGGGAGAGGGAAGTAATCCTTTCTTGTAAAGTGTCGAGTTAACTATAATCCACATCACTATTTACCTTTGTTTTTAGGCATAATTAAAAGAGGTAATACACATTAACTTCCGAGAAATAGGGTAGATGAATCCAACACCCAAGAATTTTTTTAAATTCATCTTTAAGAATCTCTTAGACAACTGGATTCATTCGTCGTTGTGGACTTAATGGGTTTACATTCCTCTTTAATGTAAATATGGCGAGTGCAAAGGTCTAAGTGTATTCCTCTCATATTGTAATAATCCCATGCATAAGTTGTTATTTTTGTATGTAGCGTGAAAACTAGCTGATTTTATTGTTTCGATCCAATTTACTATTGATATTGAGAGGTCTATTGAGAAATATCTTTACTTTCTTAGAAGATGTTGTCATAGAGTGGATATTTCCTAATAAGGTGTTAAGGATGTAATTGTGAGGCAAAATTTGATGAAAATTACTCATATCTCTCATATGACTTGATGATGTTGTTGATGGGAAAATGTTACTAAGTGGGGATTTCATGTATCATAAATGGTTTTTTTCCTTTGAGGCTATGCTATATTTATTTTACACAATATTGGAAATAAAATATTCCTATTTTTCTCTTAGAGCTGGGATGCATTCAATAGTTAGAAAGGTTTGTATGCAGAGTTTCTCACTCTCCTTAGGTTCCAACCATATAGGTTGTTTTGTTTCATGTGAGGGTCGGGATGGTGGGTATAAAACCAATTTCTTTGTTTTATTCCCATCGAGATGAGCATATTACTTGACTTGTAGTTGATGAATGCATAGACTACAACTAACCCAATTCATCCTAGGATAAGGGTATCCTCCTAGGTGGTCTTGGATTCGCAAGGCCATAAAATGTGTGGGATATTCCCATGATTATACCATGATGAATAAATATTCAATCACCCCTTTTAATGCAGTTGATCTATTTGCAAGTTGGATAATTGTTGGGGTATGTAAAAATCCCATAAGATTTAATTTCTCCATGATTTCCTTGGTCATTTCATTTAAATCTACCCTTAAATAAATCATAATGTTTTTCATGAGACATCCATTAACATAAATGTTTGCCACATATCTTCCTCGGTTCAAAATACTTAGGGGAACAATGTTTCAAGCATGATATTTGCAATTTGGTCAATGACTTGGACAATTTGGGTACCCTTCCTCTTCCTCTTAAGTTTCATATGACATAAATCTATGGTAGTCTTGATGTAAATAGGGACACATTTAATTTCTTAAAATAATGGGATTTTGATGCAAAAACATTTTTGTGTTTCCTTTAAAATTCAAATTTAGGTTTGGGCTCTTGTTTTTGTGTGTTTAGGCTCACAAGAAAATGGGGTTTATTAGTTGTGTCGGGGTACTACCTATGCTTAGTTCAAGGGTGGGTTATTTATTGGATGGTTTAGGGTTAATGTAAGCATTGTGAAACTCCTTAGGGAGTTTAGTTACTATGGGTGTGGTGGGGTTTGGAAGCATCCTCCTTGACTATAGTCGTACACCATCTACCTCTACCACACATATTAGGTATGTCACCATATCATTATTATATGTCTGGCTGAATTGAATTATTATTGGGATTGGGTGTATGTTGGGTGGGTAATTGTATCCGCGTGGGTCGAGGCATGAATTTTTGGCATTAGTGCTTTTTGATTTTTTTGGGGTGGTGATTGTTATGGAAATACAACATTTTGGTTTTGTCCTAGCTGATTTCCTCTCCATGGTTGTTCTCATTGATTGGAAGATGGATTTTACCATTGATTTTGGTGTGTGATTATCATTGATTTTTATGCCACATCTCTTATGGGTTTTTTTTTAACCAATGTTGTGATGGAATTATATTGGGCCAAGCTTGGGGTGACATTTGGTTCCATTGATCTGTTTGTATACCAATTACTAGAAGTGACAAATAATGTAGTAGAATATTGAGAATTAAAAGATAAGGGATCTTGATGCATACCTAAATTTTGATGTCTCCGTAGCTATGATATCATTTGTATCACGTAAAATATTTTTATCCTTCATCCTTAACAATTTAAAATTTAGTTTAATTTAAGAAAATTTAAATATTTGTCGAAGAAGTGAGATCAATATAACAATAATAAGTAAGATCTATTATGCAAGAAATAATTAAGTGTAAAAAACAATGAGATAAGAATGACTTATCTTGTGTTGTAAGATCCGTATCGATTCTAGGTGTGAAATAGGATGAGAAGGATGGATCTAAACTATGTATTCTTTGTCTGAGAAACTATGATCTGAAACCTCTTCGATAAGACTTCCTGAGATGAGGACATGACCGCTCAAAAGTGCTAGTATCTGAATTGGGCACTAGTGTCCTAACAGAAACTCTACTTCTGGTCTTTTTAGAGTCTAAACTTTTCTTCTTCCTTTAACTCTCTGTCACATCCACTTCATTGTAGGGTTCGTGTGTCACACCTAGACATGCAAAACAAACCCTAGCTACGTGCATAAGGCTCAAGTAAACATTATATGGAGTAAATAATGTATATACTTGAGTTGGATTGACCTTGAAGGCCACCCCAATGTGATTGTCATCAAGCACTGAACTATATTTCAGACTCTATGTAGTTCTAGTGTGTGTGTAATTGAATTTTTTCCCTTGAAGTTAGGTTTCCTTTATTATATTACTATCAAGATAGTGGGCTACAACTACTTTTCCCCCAACATGAATATGTGAGATGGAATTTATAAATAACCCCTTCTATGTAGTGAATGATGCATCCAAAATGCATTCCTTGAATTTTGTTTTATTCCCAAGTATTAGATAGTAAGTAATAGCCCAAATTGTCTAGCCCCTAATAATAATGAGTAATTTGTGTATATATATGACTTAATTTTTGAATTTCAACACTTAGTGACACCAACGACTGACCCAAAGAATTATAAAATACACAAAGTCAAGTATCAAATGAAAATTTAGAAAACCAAAGAGAATGAACAACAACACCCATAAGGGACACTAACACCCACGCGTAGTGTCTTTAATGGGCGGTATTATCCCAAAGTCAAGAAATAGAAACAAGACCAAGAGCGGGGACATGGATCTTTGTGAGTCAACCAAAATATATAAATCCAAGAAGTATAAGACAATGTCATAATCAAAATCAAAGGCAATATAAAGGAATAGGAAAATGTGTTGCCAATGTCTAATATTTGTACTTGAAAATAATGTGTATAACAACATACTAGAGGTGTAATTTAATAGAAATGAGTGCATAATTTTTTGTCTACACAGTTTGATTTATTTTTCTTCGATAATGCTTTCTACCATTTGACATTTGCAATCAAATTTCTTCCAACGATAGTCTAGAAAATATACAACAAAAGCATATTCTTCCTCCTACATCCTTCATGTATGTAGTGTGTCTAATTTAGTGGTCATGTGGTTGATAATACATTGCTTCATATCCTTCAACAAGTTAATGAGCTCCATTTTTGGAAACATATAATGTTATTTCAAAGAGGGCAAGGCTCTATTGCCTTGAGTTTTCCACATGGAGGACATCGAGTAATTTTTATAGATTATACAAATATAATCAAATGACATATGTGCTATATCACCTCTCCCAATGAGGTCCAATGCATACATTCATTCCTCATTTACACCTTGAAATAATATGAGTTTAATAGATTATATATCCAATATTTTATGTTTAGATTTTTGCAAACAAAATAGGAACCCTCGTATATAATCCTCCTGGGGCTCTTCTTCCTTCCGAATCATCTTGGAAATTTCATATCCTCTTAGGTCCTTTATCCGGAAATAATCTTGATACTTCAGTAGTATTTTCTTTAATTTTCCTTTAGTCACCCATGGTATCCCTACCCGATCCCAACAACACTCTTGAGATTTGCTAGAAATAATTTTAGGCATTGGGCACCCATAGTGTAGTCATAACTTCAAAAAGGATGTAAAATTCAAATAAAAATTGTATTAGGATCCTCCATTATCAATCCATGGAAGATGGGTAAGGAAAAGGGTGGGATATTTTTCATCACAACTCCTTTTTTAGAGATGGGAAATTTAGAGGTATATGGTTCGCATGGTTATTCTATCCTTATTCATCAACCATTATGTGTCGGACTATTTTTGTTTTGGTATATTCCTCACACACTCTTTTAAGAATCTTGTTAATATGTTTAAACCAAGGGGTATAATAGACTATGGATATTCTTAGAATAAATATGGGTAGTGAAGGGTTATCTAATAGGGATCATTCAAACAATGTTTCCAAGGTTGATTGAGAGGCCCCAATGTTATGGATAATATGATGATGATAGGCTTGTGAAGGGAATTTGATGAATGAATGAGATGGTTAAACTCTATATTATTTAGTACTAATGGATTTTTTTCTTAAGTGTGACAAACTTGTCTTATTATTCTCAAAGCTTCAAATTGTTCTACTAGCTTTGCTAACTCTTTCTTGGATGTAATTGCTTCAAAAGTGACAATTTGTATGGTTATAAGTGCTTTGTTATGGGTAGTGGTTGATGTAGCTAGAAGTTTTTCTTATTCAAAGGTGGCCTTAATGATTTTAATTCTTGTAAGAAACATTACTAAGTAATCCCTCTCACATTCCATATAACTATGTTAGAGTTGAAAGGTTTATGTTTTCCCTACACAAAGTGTTAGTAGAAAAAACATTCTTTTTGGTGCTTTTACTTAACCTAGGTTATAGAAAATAAAATCTAATTAAAAATTAGTAAATATTACTCCTAGAAAGAAAAAATATAACCCAAACATATAATATATCAATACTTGAACACTTTCTTTGGCAATGACTCCAAAATGAACAGAAAAATCAAACCACCAATTAAATTTGTGTAGTAAGCACTTGCACACATCCCAAAAATTTTCATCTAATGGGCACCACTTCATTTATTAATAAAGCTTTATTAATTTTCAACCTAGGGAATGTATTTTAGTAAGGTTTCAAAACTATATATATAATAATTGAATCCTATTATAAGGTTGAGATGATATCATTGTGTATAGGAATTGAACTTTCTTGAAAAGAAACCCACACTTTACAATATTCAACTAAAAATCTTTGCAATAAGGGAAATTGCAAAAATAAATTCTAGAACTAGTTTGGAAACTTATATAATATTGAAAGGAAAGAATAAAGATGCTATAATTGAATAACTTAAAGTGAATTTAACTTGCACAAATAATGAACACACATGAAACAATAGAAAAAATTAGATGGTACACACATAATGCAAGAACAAAACTAATTTAACTAGGATGGGAATTACAATGCAACCCCTCTCAAGTCATCCTTGCTTGGTTGTAATTTTACCTTACTCCTTTCCTTTGATAAAATTGGAACTTACTTAAGAATAACCCTAAGTTCATAACAAAAATGAAATAATGAACATAGATCACATACACATATCAATTATTTAGAACAATAACATGGTTTTTATTCAATCCTATAAGTTATTCTCATACATATTATACATTACAGATCCTACTACTCCTTACAAATAAGGAGGAGGATACTTTAAATGACTATATATCAAACAATTACATCAAGAAATCTATTTATAGATGGAAAATAAAACAATAATGAAAAATAGTACAATTACAGCTTATAACTAGTCTTATAGGTTATAATTGGTAAGAAGAAGAATAAGTATGAGTGAATGAAGGGATTGACTCATCCTAATTCGATCAAGAGTCATAGCTACCTTAAAAAATAGAGGAAGAGAATCTATCAAAGATGTGAGCAATCCATCCATTAAAGACTTTATCCATTGCCAATTGTTACGAGTGAGCCACCCCTTTGTTATGGGTGATTAGTAAAGGGTATAACCATTTCTACAGTGGATGAGAAACATCTGAATTTTTTTCTATGGGTGGAATTATAGCTTTAATTCCTTAGTAATGGTAGTTGCTTCATTATTTGGATTGCTTTAGGATTCATACTCATAATTAAATGAGAATACAAATATAAAAAATAAGACAAGGAATATTAATTACCTCTTAAATAAGTAAGTTAACACACAACATGTAATAAACATGAAACATATTAATCAAGTGCTTACTTAGGATAAGAAGGAAAACATACTACTTATGGGTATGTAAATATCATATATATGAAGGCAAAAAGGTGATAAAAATAATATTAAACGAGTACAATTCAAGGACTCATCAAGTATGTCTAAAGAATTCTAAGCTAAACCAGAAACATTATAATCCAAGTCAAAAAAATTCAAATCCATGTCAAATCAAGCATTATTAAGTGTTCAAGAACCAAATTCTAGTTTGCATACATGCGAAATGAAAAGAACAAAATTGAAATTTTGATAGTGGGAGAACTACATGAAGCTCTTCGATTAGTTCTACGTGGGTGGAAAAAGGGTACATCAACCTCGAAATATTGACCCATTTTACAATACTTTTAAGGAATCTAGGATTTCAATAAGAGAAAGCTATTTTCAACAACTTGTGTGCATCTTTCAAATGCCATATTACACATTTAATGGTTGTAAGTGTTCACATAGTCACACATTAATTTTCTAGAGTAGGACAAGTCCTTGTAAAAGCTTTATCTCTGTTATAGCTAGTTGATTTTGTCTTATTGGGTGATTTTATCTTAAAGCATAAAGAGACATAATTTTGGAGATAATGCAAATACATCATATTTCCAACCAATTCCACCCAGTTTCACATCTAGATAATTCATCAAAACACAAAAACTAATTGCATTACCCTATTATATTATTACAAAATTTAGTGTGTGCACTAAATTATTAAATATCTTAATCATTTATTCTATGTTTAGACCTTTGTATTGAATGTTAATTCAATTTGAATAAGAATCCATGTTTTAGATTTCAATCTTAATTAGGGTTTTACTAACCATGATAAATTTCAATTAGGGTGTAATCAATGGATTAGTAAATAATGTAGATATGGTCTTTATTTCAATGATTAATTTCATCTCTTTGGGTAAAACACACGACACTAAAGTCCTTCTATAGTTTAGAAAGACATTGCCACCATTAGATATATGGTAATGCCAATAGATTGGATTCCTTGGCTTGATATCAAATTAAAATTCGAGTTAGTTTCCTCTTATCTCCTTACATTTTAATAATTAAGAGCTTGTTTTAGATGTCATTTTACACAATCTTAAGTTATAACCTTTAGCTACTTAGTGGTGGGATTGACGAGGAATTATGACACTTTGTGCTTAAAAATTTCGCACATGGATTGGAATATCAAATAATGAGTCCCTTCTCCACAAATCTGTCAAAATTAATAGGAAAAAAATAGAATTTACACACACAAGCTTAAGTTATAACCTTTAGCTACTTAGTGGTGGGATCGACGAGGGAATTATGAAACCGTGCTTAAAATTTTCTCACATGGATTGGAATATCAAATAATGAGTCCCTTCTCCACAAATATCTTTGTCAAAATTAATAGGAAAAAATAGAATTTACACACACAATGCAAGAATGAAACTACTTTAACTAGGATGTGAATTACACCTGGAACCCATCTCAATTCAATCCTTTCTTGGTTGTAATTTTACTTTACTTATTTCCTTTGCTAGAATTGGAGCTTACTTAAGAATAACCCTAAGTTCATAACAAAAACTAAATAATGAACATAGATCACATGCACATAACAATTATTTATAACAATAACTTGGTTTCTATTCAAATTCTATCAATTATTCTCATACATATTATATATTACAGATCATAATACTCCTTATAAATAAGGAGGAGGATCCTTACTTTAGATGAATATATATCAAACAATTACATTAAGAAATCTACTCATAGTTGGAAAATAAAACAATAATGAAAAATAGTACAATTACGGGTTATAGCCAATCTATAGGTTATTATTGGTTAGTAGAAGAATAATTATGAGCAAATGAAGGGATTGAATCATCCTAGTTTGATCAAGAGTCGTAACTACCTTAAAAAATAATGGAAGAGAATCTATTAGAGCTGCGAGCAATCCATCCGTTAAAGACTTTATCCATTGTCGGTTGTTACGAGTGAACCACCCCCTTTACTATGGGTGATTAGTGAAGGGTATAACCATTTCTATAGGTGGGTGAGAAACATCCAAAAATATTTTTCTATAGGTGGAATTCTAGCTTTACTTACTTGGTAGGGGTCATTGCTTCATTATTTGGACTGATTTGGGATTCATACTCATAATTCAATGAGAATAAAAATATAACAAAAGAAGACAAGGAATACTAATTGCCTCCTAAATAACCGAGTTAACACACAACATGTAATAAACATGAAACATATTAATTAAGTGTTTATTTAGGACATGAAGGCAAAAAGACTACTTATGGGTATATAACTATCATATATATGAAGGCAAAAAGGTGATAAGAATATTATCAAATGCCTACAATTCAGGGGACTCAAAGCAAGTAGGTCTAAAGAATTATAAGACAAACCAAAAACAATATAATCCAATTCAAAAACATTCAAATCCAAGTTAAATTAAACATTATTAAGTGTTTAAGAACCAAATTCTAGTTTGCATACATGCAAATGAAAAGAGCACAATTGGAATTCCGATAGGTGGAGAACTACATGGGTTTGATGAAGCTCTTCAAATTAGTTTTGTGTGTGGAAAAAGGGTACATCAACATGAATTATTTACCCATTTTTACAAAGTACTTTTAATGAAGCTAGGATTTCAATAAGAAAAATGTTTTCAAAGTAACTCGTGTGCATCTTTTAGATCCCATATTACACACAGTAGTATGACATTTAGTGGTTGTAAGTGGTCACACAAGTCACACATTAATTTTCTAGAGTAGGACAAGTCATGTAGAATCTCTAAATGTTATATCTAGTTGATTTTGTCTTATTACCTCGTGATTCTATCTTAATGCATAAAGAGGCATAATTTTGGAGATGATGCAAATATATCATATTTCCACTCTATTCCACCTAGTTTCAAATCTAGATAATTCACAAAACACAAAAAAACTAATTGCATTACCCTATTATATTATTACTACATTTAGTGCGTGTCCTCAATTATTAAATATCTTAATCATTTATTCTATGTTTAGACCTTTGTATTGGATGTTAATTCAATTTGAATTAACATCCATGTTTCTAGATTCCAATCTTAATTAGTGTTTTACTAACCACGATAAAGTTCAATTAGGGTGTAATCACCGAGTTAGAAACAAATGTAGATATGGTCTTTATTTCAAAGATTAATTTCATCTCTTTGGGTAAAACACTCGATATTAAATTCCTTCGATACTTTAGAAAGACATTGCCACCATTAGAGATATGGTAATGTTAATAGATTGGATTTCTTGGTTTGATATATAATTAAAATTCAAGTTAGTTTCCTCTTATCTCCCTTACATTTTAATAATTAGGAGCTTCTTTTAGATGTTATTTTACACAAGCTTAGCTACTTAGTGGTGGGACTGATGATGGAAATATGACACCGTGCTTAAACATTTCTCACTTGGATTGGCATATCAAATAGTGAGTCCCTTATCCACAACTATTGGTAAAGTTAATATCAATGGAGTTTGAACGCTTCTCCTAAAACATGGCTTAAACACCTCAATTTGATTTAGAATTCTAAGATTGAGCCTAGTATTACACATTTCCTTAGTGTTTGCAAAGCAAGGTCTTCCGCTCAAGAGTGACTTAGGTATATTGGATCCCTATCCTTGATTTCCTTGTTTGTGCTAACCCTAGAATCTTCAAACATCTTTCTACGGACTTTCTATTTGTGCTAGAGATGAGTGGAAATGAATCCACTCTTTATTTTAGCATTTTAGCCATGAGCTCATAAATTAAAGAATGTATTTGTTTGGGAATTACTCTTAGTAGCCAACATACATAATTGTTAATATATTTTTCTTAAATATATTATTTTATTACAACTCCAAAATCTAGAAATGCTACTATTTTTCATAATGATTCTATTTCTCTCGGCACGTTTTCTACTAATGAATAAGTTGTGATGCCTTTTGTTTATCTTCAAATCTAGGTACTTGACAAGAAAGTGGATTTTGAATTCCAACAGTTGAAGGAGCTTCTTAATCATTGGGGTAACACCCTATGCACCATGAACAAAGTTCCACAAGATCTCGTTGTTGTGGGGCTTTTCACCTCCATCAACCTCCCTCCACCAAGCATATATAGAGCCGATCTCATGGCTAGTTCTCTTCACTCAATGGTCAATGGTTGTTTCTCCACTCCTCCTTTGTAGAGGGATTGGACCCCCGCGCCCCATGAAAAAAATTGCACTAGACCTTCTCGGTGGTTATCGCCAAAGACAAAGAAGTATTACGGTGGTTGGATGTTTCCACCCAATGGGGACTCATGGTGTTTCTAGATGTGTAAGACAATATACAAGCTTAAGATGGGTGGGTTTCCCTAAATCCTCCCTGGGAGAGCCTTCTTCTTAGATTTGTTTGCCTCCAAATAACAATTCGTCACCTCTTCTAGGTTTTTACTTTTTATACTTGATATTTAGACTTCTAATATTTTAATGTATTTTCTAGATATTATTGATATGCAACTACCTTTTTGAGCTACACATGTCTCGAGACATGAATACCAAACATCCACCCTTTATTATAATCATATTATACTAGGAATCGCATGTGCACAATGCAATGTGAACACGAATGATATACATTTAATATTATTTGATTTCAAGGGGTAGTTATTACTTTTGTAGTTGATGTTGATAAGGGATGATTGAATTTGTAAGTATAGGAATATAAATGAAACATTACATTTAAAGATTCGACTTATAACCCTTTATTATAATTATATTATATTATTTAATATTTAATTGATTAATATATAATATATTCCAATAATTATTTTCCCTTCGGAGGATCTTTAATTAAACATAATAAAAATAAAAAAAATTTACACTTTCAACAAAATATATCTTAAATGATACTCTTTCTTATAAACCAAATGAGTTCAAAAGGCAATTTAAACCACCCATGCATGATCTCATATAAATGTTATTTTTTATTCCTGGTTTGAAGAAAATGAATATCTTTCCTTTTTCAATGGTAATATTAATACAATCGCCTTTATATGTTGTTTAAAGGTTAACCACAAGAATATTAACGTTATCACGTTTATCGAAGAGCACAATTTGTAATTTCAATGCTCTCGTAAAAGAGTTAAATGCATGAAATATGCTCATTCAAAATTTTATCATTATTTTAACTAAGATTGAAGAAAACGTTGGAATATAAGAAATAAATTGAGAAATGTGTTGTGAGTAATATATGGAATTTAAGAAGCATGTTTATAGTGTTGAAGATATATATTTTTATTGGAATGTATTATATATTAATTTGAAATGTAGATTGTTGTTTGATTATTTGTTATTGATTTTTCTTAACTTTTGAGTAATCTCGAAAATATTAAGAAAACACAAGTATAAGATGTTGTAAAATTTGTGAAGAAAGTAAAGTATTTTGAAAAACAATAAAGACATGAGTGACATGAAGAATAATAAGAGTATGAGGAGAAACACTTTTAAAATATTTTTAAAAATGACCATGTGATTAGGCATAAAACTTAATCGAACTGTTTGATATTTATTGTTAGCATTTGGTGTTAAAAATCTCTCAATACATTCAACTCTTAGATCTCATTAGGTATTTCATAAAATGTTAATATGTGAAAGTTCTTCAACCCTATCTTATTCATCTAATAAATATGTTTGTCATGACTAACCTCATTGTATGTATTAGCAATTTGAAAACCATTCACAACATTTTCATTCAAAGGCACATTATTTGTAAGAGAAACCATCATTTCAAAAGAAATATTAATATCATTTGTGACATCCATTTTCTTTTCTGACAAGCTTTAGGATTAAACATAAAGGAATTTCCACAAATCAATAGGGCTAAAAATAATCTTAGCACTCCTCTCAATAGGGGTTTTGGATTTGATTATTTTGGATCTCTCTCACACACACACGCGCGCGTGCACATGCACACGCACACACCATTTACGACGACAAATAGATATGAGAGTTTGAACGATATGCAAACAATGCAATACACATAAGTTAAGACTAAAAGAATAGAACAACTTATACAAGGGATCAAACTCTAGAACGATAAAATGTGTCATCAACTAAAGCAAGATATAACACTAGAAGGTTCTAAGCATGCAAGAAAATGCACATTTACTAAATGATGAAACCCTAAGGTTGTGTTTATGACAACGCACTTTCACCAAAATGTTTTATGAGAATGTGATTATTCATCAACCCATAACAATTGTAATTAAATATGATTACTCAAACAATAAAATCAAAGTTAATTGACTTAATTAATTCTATTGTAATAATAGATAAGAGATGCTTTTATAATAATGATTTCATGCAAATATAAATATAATTGTCACCAACATACAACAAAATCGGGGATTTTAGGTCTATATAGAGAACCCAAAAATTATGCATCGAATAAAGGACCTCACCATAACCATCAAGTTACTCTTTAAGGAACTATTTGTGCTCTACCATGAACCTATGCTTATGACTATTATTGCACACACAAAATTTATGGTTTGATGACATTGTTCATCATATGTGGCTCTAAAAGCCTCACGTAAATTTTTGAAGTTTGTTTGCAGATATATGGGAAACCTGTTCTCCTTCCTCCCAATCATAATAAGACAACTAGGTTTGCAGAATGTGTAAAGAAAATATTTGTTTTGGGGTCTTTGTTAAAATAGGGAAGAGCAAAATTTTCTTTATATTTGTTGTGGTCGTCAAGAATGTATAATGTCGAAAACAACACATGATATATAAATGTAATATTGAACAACCACAAAGTGAAGTTTAATGTAGTGTCCACCCTATAAGACTTCTTGTGCTAGAATAAATACTCGATAAAGGAACAAACACAAATTATATTAAATCTAAATTTAACGATTGTTTACATTTTTGTGTTTTAATAATAAATGCCTATAAAATTCTTACCTACCATTTTTATTAAAATTATAACAATACTATTACCATACCGAAAACTTGCTTAGGGAGACGACCCCATAGTTGTGATAGTTGTGCATGTACCAAAACATGTACATTGGTTTTCACCATAGGTTGTTGAAAAAAGGACTAATAGTTGTTCACTTTTTGATTAATGACACTTTTTAAGAGTCAATGACAATGTTACATATAGGGCGTTCAATTATGGCACCTCTTTCAAATGCTTTATATTATTATTTTTCATTTTAAATCAATTCAAAAGGTACTTTTCCCTCCAAATAAACAAGCGGAACGAAAAATCTTGATGTGAGACGATAATACACTACATGATGATATAATTTTTTATACTAACGAGACCCCTACATATATTTACATGCCCCCAAAATTAGGGTGCACGACTATAAGGTCATCTCCCTATCAACAATAAATACCTCTACATTATTTTTAGTCCCTACCTCATTCATGTAATGGAATGAAATAAAAACCGTGACACCCATGAAAATGGCATGCATCCTAACAACAAGATTTCATTTTTAACCTAGTGACAAGATTTCCTTTCTATCAAAAACAAGGGAGCCTTTCCATATGGTGACTATCATTTGAATTTGGAAGAAATTAAAGCCCATCTACCTAAAACAAAACAATAATAGTTCAAAACACAAAACTAGGGCCCCATATATGAATACTATACTATTCTTCCAAAACAAATTTTTGTCATAACCTAATAAAACCTTAGAAAAAGGAAAAAGAAATATTTGACCAGAGGCACCATGTGAGGAATGTTTTAGCTCATTTTATAAAACGCAAAATCTGCATTTAAAATGGCATAAAAAGTTGAGCCAGCTGACGTAAGATGGGGTAGTATGACGTCATCCCACAAGTCTTGTCGCTATCAGTCCCTCATCCCCCATGTGACCTGTCGCCTTACGTAAATTCCAAGTCCCTTTGTGGCAGCGACGTTTCTTCCAATCACAACCCATCAATATATATATATATATATATATATATATATATATATATCTTAAGTCTCATGGTGTACTGGATAACATAATTTTACACATCTTGAGCCGAGGTAATTCTCATACAAGAATATTTTAATTTCCACCTCAGAAAAATAATATAAATTTACATAGTCTAACCACCAACAAATTAATGTTTTGTCACGATAGTGGCATACATCATAATGAGATTGAATAAGAGTTTAAAACAATGGATCACATTCATTGTTCCACCTTTACTAATAAAAAAATATTTGTGTTATACATAGGTTTTTTTACATATCTTAAATATATATATTAGGAATATGTTGATAGATATTCACTCTCAAAGTTGTTATCTTGGATTTTTCACATATCACACTTTACTAATTTACTAATTTCTACTAATTTCTACTAATTTCTAGAATAACATCCATCTAGAGTTACCATTGTGTCGGGGTTTAAAATATTCATTCAGTAAATTAAATAATCGGCTCCAAATTCTACCGTTTTTGACCAAGACACTACGATTTATTGGTGGACTTCTCTAAGCAAAAAAAAAAAAAAAAAAACTTCTAAATGATGGTCAAATGGACATCAAATTTAAGGTTCAACTTTCCATATGAAATATGTCGATATATATCAATTTCAAGATTCTTAACTTTGATTTTTCACATAACATAATGATTAGTAACTTCATTACATTCTCTGACAATTTTCCATTGATTTGTGACAAATGACATCGATTTAGCTACACCGTTGTGTCGATCTTGAAAACTCGGGGAAAAAATAGGCTTAAACATTATCTTATAATTAAATTGGCTTCTCCAAGAAAAAAGAAAAAAAACATTAAAATGACGATGGAATGGACGTCAAATTTAATTATCAATCACTATTTGATGATCAAATGGATGCCAAATTTAATGTCGAAAATAAAAGTGAACAACTCATGCCATTATATTATATGGCTCTCATTGTAAGAATGCCTCTCGATGTAATTATGTATGGGAGGTCATATTGAGATGACTTAAACATGTATAAGTGAAAATCTCCCAAAAACTACTAATTATACCAATAGATTTGACATCTACTAAACTATTATCGTCTACTAAACTATTATAAGATAATTTCAACTTTAAATTTTTGATTGAATGCGAAGCTTGCATGGGTTAGAAGCACATAACTCTTAGGCTTAGCTATCAATGATTGAGGGATATCTATTTATGCCAAATTTGTTTTTGGGACTCTCTTGGCCTCTTTGCTTATTCATTAACATTTCTTGAAAAAGGTTACACAACACCTTCTACACTAGCATAAATACTATCAAGTCAACCTATTCGATTCAACATGAATTTCACAAAGAATTTAGTTATTATTTAGATTTCTTTTCAAATTATTTTAAAAAGTCAATCAAAAAATCATAATAATTTTAATTCCAAACTCAATACATTTATACAATTAAATTAATACAATTTACTATTAACTAATAATAAAATTCAAAATAATATACTAGTCTAATCAAAATAAAATAATAGCCCTGCTTTATATGTCTAGATACGTTGATCATAAACAATGACCTAGTGATGCATGGTGATAGGTTCCATCATGTATGACCATGGCTTAATAAACAATATTTTCTTGGATTTAAAAAACAAAATAATAAATAAATCATCCATCATTGACTTTAGTGTCTAAAACAATATGATAATATGTAAGAGGCACTTTCACAAGAAGCTATGGGATAGCTTCCCAATATGTCATTATTCATACCAACCCACTTTCTCAAGAATACATTATAAACTTATTTATATCAGATAATGGAATAAAATATGGGATGTGCATCGTTGTGCCTTATAGAAAACATGATGTTATGTTTCAATAACGAAAAACTGGTTTGTTAAGTATTAAAAATTAAAAACCAGGTTCTCTTTGGATTGTAGTGCATGGCAATCTCTATATGTGACACTGGGAATGTTGAGCGATAAATATAGTTACAAATTAACCAACCCACCTACTTAAAATGATTAAATTGTCCACATATTAGAGTGTTTCAATCAGCCAATCCTTGTCTCTTTGTAAGAAAAAAAAAAAAAAATACAATGATAGTAAGCACCCCACATTGTCAAGTCATTTCTCAAAATCTCCATAATAATAAGAGTGAGTGAAAGGGATGTCCATTGCATATTAGCCACCTCCCTAGCATGATTGTATTGTCTTCAAGCATGACAACCCCTATAGTTTTTGTTGTTATGGAAAAGAAAGCAATAGTTTGACATTCTGGGATAAATTGTTTACACCTTACCACTTTCAACTCGTGACAACCTTTTTGTTTTTTATTACTATGGAGCATTTACAAAATGTGGTAGGGAGAGTACAGTATAACATGAATAAATGGATTACACTTAATGATTTTCGATTAAATATAAAAACATGCTTGAAAAATAATAATGTCTAAATTAAAATTTTATAATTCTAAAGAAATATATTTGTATAGGATAGACATGTATCTTGAATATCATAAGATTTGGTGTGAGTCATTAAAATTTGAATGTGAATATAAATGCTTGGTAGTGATAGAGGCCTTGTCTAGAAATACAAAAGTGGTCATAGAATAGTTATCCAACGCATCTTGGGCGCATTTGACTTGTACAAAGCATTGTGTATAGTCATAAAGAATCATGAACATCCCTCTAAAACGATTTAACAAATTTGTTTACATGGTCGGGATCTTCAATTTCTTCCCTCTAATATTTATCTTTGGGACACACATGTATCATGTAAATGAAACTTTCTTCTCATTGTCCTAGATTGAAAATAATATATGAAACTTAAGGAAAAGAATGAATATTTTATGGATTGTGATTCAAGTTGGTTTTGGTTTAAGAACCATTTAATTATTATGACCCTAAATAATAAACAATGTATCAAAAGTAGTAAATCACATACTTGAAAACAATTCTATGGACATATAAAACCATAGTTGTTTTGTACCAAACACACTTCACAATAAATACTAGCTTTAGAAAATGATAAACTATCTAAAAATTTATTTCTCTATCTAGGTTGCATTTTGAGTGCTCAATAAATAATCTATGAATACTCAATATATTTCTTAGTGCCAAAAGAGGTACAACATTTGTGTCTTTATAGGAGGATTGAATTCAATCACAACCATAGTAGAACCAAACCAACATAAACCGAGAAGATGAACTCAGAACATCATGGGCACTCTATGTGAGCCCATGAATGTTGATGATGCTTTAGATAATGTTCCCGAAACATAAAAAATAGAAAGAGGACCAAAAGAAGATGGATATGTGATGAAAACTCAACAATCACATCAATAATGAAGAGAAATGGTCCTATAAACTTATACGACAGAGGCAATACTAACACAATCTTCTATGTCATAATAGAACATGAAAAATGGCATACACACAAGATTACACAATACATAAGATTTCACTTGGGAAAACCTCGCGAAACTAAGCATACTTGAGATTTTATTATGTTCTTTTGTTCCCATTAGAGATGATGCTATATAGAGGCGGATCAATTACTAATATAAATAGATAACACAATTAAAATTTAATTTGAAATGGGTCTACTTATTTAACATGCACAATTTATCAATAATCAAGTAAAGATAACTCAAGGACTCAAAATTCCCTAAACTAACTTGACCTTATTCATATATAAGTGATAAATACATTGTTAAGATTATAAGTGCCATCACTCTCTCTCTCTCTCTCTCTCTCTCTCTCTCTCTCTCACACACACACACACACACACACACACACACACACACACACACACACACACACACACACACACATTCTCGACTTTCACCTCAACCCTTTAATCTAATTATAGACCTACTTATCGAATTCATTACACACATACTCACATTTACATATACTCCACATATACTATACACTTCATACCCTTTTTATATATTCTAATCTCATATTTGTACAAATGTCATCCTTTCAAAAGAGTCATGATGTTACTCATGTCTATGATGTACAAAGAGTCTTCATTTTAGACTACAAAATGTTATCCAACATAGTGTGGATCTGCCTATAGCTTTGTAACATTACCCAACTAATTTAATTTTCTTAAATCATTGGTGAATCCACTTATCAATCAAACCCTAATTTTTCATATGATACCTCACTTTATTTGCTTCATCATCATAGCCCTAACCCTAGTAACCTTAGGGTTTCTTTCTTTGGTTGTGGATTTCAATATCTTTCATTCATCATGCAGACTCTCAGGGATCATTATCAATATCTATCTAGCTTTCCCACATCTCCTATGCATCTTCATCTAGCACACAGGCTCTTGAATTGGCCATCCCTAAATAATTTTTGACAATGCACCTCCATTATATATTTAGGTTCACATTCGTAATGTGTTTTTAAGCTTGCTTTAGTTGGTAATTGATATGGTATTAATACATGCAACATTTCATTTCTCCATCTAATAGAATTTTCTGTTGCTGATCTAACTCAATCTAATATTTGTATTTGTGGCTTTGATAACACACCTAAGAGAGTGTTAGGAGAACTATTTTTACCTATTACTGTAGGATCACACACTCTTAATGTTTTATGTCACGTTATGCCTAATAATTTTAATTGTAACATCCTTCTAGGTTGTCCTTGGTTACATACTATGCATGCAATCACTTCTACCCCATGCCATAAAGCATACAATGCCCTCACAACACCTTCTTCCACGAGATAATGCTACAATAGATTCCATACCTCATGTTGCTAATCTTCATGATATCCCTCTCATATGTGATGATGAAGACACTACTTACATTGCATATAATTCCCTCTTGTGATGGACTATCATGCTACTGATTTGCATGATGAAATTTCTATTAGCACCCATGATAATCCTCTCACTATGTATCAATTTCATCCAAATGGTGCTCGATCCCTAATGCTTATGGTGCACACTTACCTATATCTAGAGCTTTGTCCCTTATGATGGTTACTACATCTACAATACCTAAGGTGTTGGGAGACATTCATATCCCCCTTCAAAATGTCACCATGACTATGGATTTATACTTTGTTTCTTGGCATAACTCGTGATGCAATTCTAATGATCATACACTTACCAATTCCAATGTTACATCACTTGCCACACCCTCCTCAACACAAGTAAGAACACCATGTGCTGATTTGATTCCTAATGCTCTTAACTCACTCAATTTCAAAATTTTATGCATGACTCATATGTTATAACTTATCTAGTTGCATCCATGGGGGAATCAATCCCCCTCTTTCCACATTTATGTCTATGGTTTCTTCTATACTCATAGGGGCTAATATATGTATCTTTAATGATTTATATCTTCCCAAATTGCACCTATTGCTTACCAATGTTCCACCTATTTTATTTTCTCCTAATGGACACACTTTTATTGTTTATGTCATTACACTTACTACTCATACAGTTGGAATACTTGACTCTACAGGGTTCTCCCCTCACTATGTTGATATTATTCTATGGTAGCTCTTGTGTCACCCTTTCTACCCGATGAAACACTCTTCTTATATGTTAAAACACGAATGTTGAGGGTGTAATTACCTACATGAAACTAAAATTACACACATACACTGGGGGAAACCTTTCTCCCCTCCCTTAGGCATAGTATTTCATATTGTAATAATTCAAAAACATTCACATTATCAAAAACACAAACTCATTAGCTTAGATCTCAGTTACACGTATCCTTTCTTGTTTATATTATTCTATGTTACATTTTTCCTACCATGTTACTTTGATTCATATTATGTTCTATCCTTTTACAATACACATGCGCATTCACATGGTACTTTGAGGTGAATGCAAGTTATCTACTGAGTTATCACATGATGCATATTACTTGACATTTTTCTATCATCCCGACTAAAGGCTCTTTGGGGTATTTACCTCCCTACTTCGCTATGTTTAAGTGTTATCATTACAATATATACTAATTTCATTCCTATTTTTAGTGCATTCGACATACTATCAATTTTCCTAAAATGTTAACTCGGTTCTTCATGTGTAACATTTGTCTTCAAGGCCTACTCCTAACCATGGTTATCTAATTCACTTATATATTTTCTATGTTTGTGTCTTGTTTGTCATTATTTGTGGATTTTACCTTTGTTTGATTGATTCTATGGCCGTATAGGTCTTGAGTGTCTTGTGACATCCTTTGTGTGTCCCATGTTTTCTACAAGCTATTGCAAAGTGATCTCTTACTCTATTAGTGTGTGTTTTGAATAGTTTATATTACATTATGCGATACTTGTTTGTCACTAACTCTTTTTCTAGGTTATTGCCATTTATTTTCATGTGCTATGGTTATTACCATGCACATTCCCTATTCCCCCTATAGGATTCCTTCTTTAGATGTGCACATCAGTTTCAACTTTCCTCGTTTGGGATGTTCTTCCTTTGGTTCATCTCATGTACCCCAAATGAGTAGGGGAAATCATCGAGTGATTATTTCACCCTCTCAACAAGATAGAAATTAGACATAGAATGGTACACACAAAAATTTGACAAAAAATAAGCTAATAAAAAGGTTCAGAGTCAAACATGGGCCAAAAACGTCACAGGATAAAAACGCCTAGTACAAACATGAATGGTGGCCACTAGTGTCCCACGTGAGTGGTTCTATCATGGGGAAAATAGGTACCTTACAGGTTGAACAAGTTCTTTGTGTCAGGATTTATCAAAATCCAATAGATACTTAGTTACTGAGTTACTATCTAGCATATCAAGAAAAAAATCAGATACAAGTTTCATACTTTGAGCAAAGGAACTAATTACTCTTCTTTCTAAGTTTACATATTTTCTCTCGGTATCAAAATGAGTGTCACCTAGGGAATATTCAAGATAATGATATACTTGGAACAATGTGTCATTCATGACTCGTTTATATTGGGTTTGTGACTATATGTATTGACACTTATATGTGGAGAAACATCAATAGATGGAGGAAAATCATACATCTCTCCCAACACACTCCCCTTGGTGATATGATGCCTAAATCTTTAGTGTGGTGATATGATGCCTAAATCCTCAATATATTCAAAAAAATTTAGGATTTTATCACTCTCAAATATTCCAACCATCTCTAAGTCAATAAACACACAAGAACAATTCTATCTTTTATCTCACGACATTCATTTGTACTCTATCCTCAACTCACTTGTTTTTTATACGAGACTTATATAATGATTTCTCTACATTAAATTTCAATTTTGTATACCATGAGAATTGGATACACTTTTTCTTTATAGCTCCTTCCTTATCCCAACAAAAGTAGCACAAATGGAACAAAGAGAAAGATCAAGAACAAGATTCTCAAGAAAAGGCAATTTTCAAGTTATAAATGTAGGCATCATTTCCACTACGCATACAAGGGCACCCCTAGCTAGGTTTTACCAAATGATTTAGGAAAATTAAATATTTATCGGGGAATGAGATCAATAAAATAATATCATAAATGCACAAGATATAACATGAAATGAAAAACAAGTGTAAGTAATGAGAAGATGAGAATGACTTAGCTCAGATCTAATTCTTTGTCTTTGGATCCGTAATATAATAGTGTTGAAACAAGATAAATCTGGGTATTATATACTTCATCTAGAAAATAGGGACTTCCAAGTATTTTAGACAATAATGCCTAGAAGGGGACAAGACCACCCAAGCACTAGTATCTATATCTTTGCGCTACTATCTAATAATAGTGAGTCTAGATCCGATCTTTTTGGGGTTTGATGCCGCCTTCACTTCAATCTGAATTCAATGTAGGGTTTCGCTACCACCTATACCTACAAAAATAAACCTAGCTACCTACAAAAGGCTCTCAAGCACACATTAGATGAAATAAAACATGCACATGCTTGAATCAAACTAACCTCGATGGTCACTCGAATGCTATTTTCACTGAGTACTATACTACATTTTAGAATCAATGTAGTTTTGATATGTCTATGATAGAATTGTGTCCCTTAAAACTAGGTTTCCCTTGTGTCACTCGTACCAAGATAACATGCTACAACTACTTTACCCCCAAGATCAATATGTGTGATGGAATTCAAATTTTCTCTTCCTATGTAGTGAGTGATGCAGCCAAAATGTAGTCATTGAATGTAAATAGGAAGTAATAACCCAAAATTTCTTAGTTCCTTAGAGTAGTAGGTAAGTAATATATATGTATATATATGATTCCTTTACTTTAATTTCATCATTAACAATTAAAAATCCAACCCATAGTGATAAGTTTATATCTAGATTTGGATCACCTACAAGATGGATTAGTTAATTCGAAAAATCCAAATCAATGCTACTAAAACAAAATGGGCTTATGATACCATTGTGAAGAGGGACAATTATAGTTCCTTTCATTGAATAAAGTGCGTAAAACTCTTCATATCTAAATCTAAACTTGCACACAAGCACACTTGAAAAATGTTTGTTATTTTTGGTGGTTGGGGATTGGCCTCGATAAAATACCTAACCCTTTTAAGGAGTTAGATACGTTTTATTGACATAAAATGAAAAAAATGAAATGACAAACATACTTGAATCATATCACATTTTTGATTCAACGAAAAATCACATGGAGATTGCAAGCTAAACATAGTTGTGATTCTCGGTTGTGTTGGAATTCTACTAATACATTCTTTGTAATAAGTTGTATCATTCTTTTGTGCTTCAATTTCACTTCTTCAAAACATGTAAAACTGCGATAATCAAATAAGAGGGAAAGAAAACCCAAGTATAGCCTTATTGCACAAAGAGTCGGGAGTTGTAATGAGGGGGCGAGGGTGATTATATTGTTTTTGAGTCCATAGGGAGTGGGATACATATGGGTGTAATGATAGGGTCCATAGTGCAGTGGGTATGCACATGGGTAGGTGGGGCAAACATAATTAAATGTGAGTGGGCGAGGGTTAGTAAATGAGTGGCGAATTGTCTTTTATCCCCATTTTGTGGGGTTATTATTTTATTTTTTTGGGATTTTATGTTTTATAATGTTTTTGGTATTTTGAAATAAGGGACCACATGTGCAATTTGTTTTTTCTAGTGTATATACATTTCCCCTTTTGGGTTTCCTATCGCAGTAGGAAGGATGTAGCGTAAAAATGGAAGATGAGATGGGGTTTATTTAAACCTATGATGGTTGTTTCCATAGTTATAGGATTAGATGGTTGAATGGATAGAGAAGAACCGGAAATGTGATCGATGGGAAATTTTAGCGAGTCATGAAGGGATGGATATGTTAATTTTGCAAGGTAGAGACTATTGAGTCAATTGATTTATGATTGATGATTAGTTTTCATATAATCGATGAGAAGGGTTGTGAATGATTCCCCCAAAAATGATAGCTTTCGGGACCAAAGGTTGCGCCAACGTAACACAAGACAAAAAGTGGTGATTGAGGATGAGAGAAAATATCTTTGCAAAGGTATGATGAGCTAAGCGATGAAAGGGTTTCCTTAGTCTTGTACAAATGAATATTATATGAAGAGAGTATATAAATGTGGATGTAAGCATTGATAAGTTATGGGGTGAAGATGTTGAGTTGAGTGAATGTAATTTGATGGTGAATGGGCTAGGCGTGTGATCTCGAAGAGTGACATGGAAAGATGGGTGAGTGGTGCGGATGATGCGGTGGGATACATAACAAATGGGGTAAGTGGTGCAAGTGATGTAACGAGTGAAGTGAATGGAGCATGATGAGTCAAGGGAAAGGTGGGTGAGATGGGTAGGGTGAGATTGATAAGTTGGGTGGTTGTGAGTCGCAACCGTGACTAGGGTCACTAATGAGGTGGGTCGAGTGGAGCCAAGCTAGCCGTTTGGTGACAAAGTCCTAATAGTGACATAGGGCACGAGAAGGCAGATGTTGAGTTGGGAATGTTGTCAAGGAGTTGTGTAGGGTTGGATGAGATCGGGGTAGAGGGATAAGGCCGAGTCATCATAGCGACTTAGCCATTGAGGCGAGAGGGAGTTGGCGAGGTAAGGGGAGATCAACGTGCTCAACGTCTAGAGTTATCAAGTGGGTAATAATTTATGGGGAAGGGTTAGGAAGGGTAATGTGGTGAGGTGAAGGGGTTACGGGAGTCACAAAGTAGTGATCCGTAGGATAAGTTAGAGCTGCACTAGTGATGTAAATAAGAGAGTTAGGTATTGGGTGAGTGAGGGGGAGATAGGTTGGGTAGAATAGGGGTGGGTGTAGTGGTAACTAGGATTTTTAATTGTGAGGATGTGTGGGAAGTGAGTTGGGTGGCTAGTTATGGAGGGAAAGGGGTAAAGAGGGGTAGGGGTGGAGTGAATGAATGAGGGTTTTCATAATGAGTGAAGGGAGAATAGATGTTAGAGAGGATTGACCCGGTCACTATAAAGAACAAAGTAGGGAGGGAGAGGGGTAAGAGGTTGGGGGAGGAGGGTAGTGGTTGTGAGGTCAATTGCTAGAGTGATCGGGGAAAAATTAGAATGCAAATAATGGGTATGTCATGATGACAACATGACGAAGGACACAAAGCCGAGGGGAGTATGTAAGTGGGTGTGAAGGAAGGGAGGGTTGCAGAATGATTTAGCCCTAATCGCGCTTGTGAATATGTATGGGTGAGGGAAAAATACACACTTTGTAGGGAGTGGGTGGGAGGATGATGGTTTAAAGTGGTGAAGGACTTACTCGTCGGGTAAGAAGGTTGGCCCAATCACTATAGCGAATGGGGATGGAGTTTAGGGAAGTGAAAGTCACAATAACCTGGTATTGGGATGTGAGGTGTAGTGGTAGGGGCATGGGTTGGTAGGGAGATTCATAGGAGATTAGAAGTGGTAGGGGTGTGGGTTTGGAGCAGACGGTGAGGGGGTTGGATAGGGAAGAAGTCGGGTAGCGAGGAGTGCAAAGGGAGGAGATGACACTAGTTGTAAGTATGACTCAACAAAGCACAAAGGACTTGTGGGTGTGGCTAAGTGAAAATCAACGTATGACCTTGATGGGTTTCAAATTTACACTTGGAATGAAACCACGGTCGGGGACAAGTAAGTCCCTCCTCTTTAATGGGAGAGGTTCCTATATGCGGAAAAGCGACAAGCGAGCGTGGGAATCTACAAGTAACTCTTCCGCATACCCGACCTCCCGAGGTCATGCCGAGACAGCCGGTGGGGATGGAATATGTGTGGGATACAGACAAACTAGTTAGGCAATCTAATGTCTTCAATACACACTAGTGGAATTTGCGAATCTAAGGCAAAGAAGGCCCTTCTAACCTGAATTGGTGTGATAGATCGGTAAGTAAGGATGACCCCTCGAAGGCTCCAATCAATATCGAGCTCTGGCGTGATTCGATCTATGGGTTGTGGAATACGTGGAAAATGACCTAGGATAGTTTCGTGTATGTCTCTAGATAAGGTCATATGGTGGGTAGTGAAAATAATCAACTCTACGGACGATTCTCTGGCCTAGTCCAGAACTCTCTAGCTTTGTTAGCTGCTATATCTAGTAAGGATAACTATTCGACGATGGTGGGTGGAACGGGGTAGATCTGAATACTAATGTGCATAGGCCAGTGTCTATGTCTAATTGAATTACGGATTCGTTAGGTTGCGGGATTTGTGGATCACAACCGTAGACTCTTGGTTGTTGTGGTCCTGCTATGGTCATGTACGAAATTAGTCCTTGATCCCTAGTATCCAATAATCATATTCTTTCTCAACCTCTATATTTAAAATTAATAGCTGTGCGATCTTCTCAGAGTACCTCGCAGGTGTTCTTGCCACTTGAATTCTTAGGCTAGTATCTATGTCTGTGAGAATGTCTCCTGCATCTGGCTATGGGACCAAAGGATCACAACCGAACGTTTGCTCTCTTTCAAGCCCTTCTACAGTCATGTGAATATGAACCTAGGGTAATCTGTAGTTTGGTTGATTTGACAAAAATGTGTGTGCTTGGTCATCTTCTATGTTTAATCCCCTCAACTGAGAGCTGATCTGTCGTAAATCTGTTGTTGTTTGGAAGACTTGGATTCTAAGATTTTGGTCTATGTCAACTATTGCTGTGACGAGATTGGGTTGAGGCACAATTGGCTCAAATACGTATTCTCTGGGTTCCCTAGGTCCCGTGATTGTCATACAAAAGCAATAATGTAAATCTAACTGCAACAAAGTGAATTAAACTATATGAAAATAAATCTATAACTTATTTTTTGTATTTTTGAGAAACCTTAAGAATTTAAGAAAGCAAACTATTTAAATATATCCAGAATTGACAACTAAGATAAAACTTAAAACAAACAAAATAACCGAGTATAGTTATTTGTCTGTGCAATTTGTAGATCTATTCTAAATGATGAAATAACTTACCTAATCTATTTTCCAGACTCTTGATCCTACCTCAGAAGTGAGGAGTGAATCATAGTTTCTCAGAAACTATCAATCCCCACAGCTTCCCTAGCAATATCGAAAGTAAACTTGACTAAAAAGAAGTGATTATCTACTCTATTTGATATATTTCTAATTTAGAAATTTGAAAGCTAGAACCTGGATTCTGCAGAACAGTGGCGAATCCAATGGTGTGTGTGATCTTGTCCCCTCAGTTTGATCTCCTCGTTCCTTCGTGTTCACGTGAATCCAGAAAAGCGTGTAATGCTAGCATCAACAGAAGTAAATATTGGGACAAAGGTAGCTCAGAATACAAACTGAATATAATGCGAGTAGGAGAGGGATAGCGCAAGAGTACAGAGCTTGGCTTATGCAACTCCTAGCGGGATTTATTGCGAGTCATGCAACATAAAGCGTCCGTAACACGAAACTATCTTGTTTTGAGGAGTAAAACCTGCAACTTTAATGGCTTCCTAAGCTATTCTACTCCAATGGATTGGGTGAAATAACAACACCTGTCTCGCACAAGATGGATATGTGGCTTACCAACAGCTGAACAATACTAACTAAGCATGCAAATGAACTGAAACTATGGCTTCTAAGTGAAATAACAGACTGAACTATTGAAAATGAGAATATGAGAAGTGAATGAGGGGCCATTTGCTTGAGCACAAGCCATCTATTTATAGCATTTCATTCACCCAAAGATCAAAACCAAACTGAACTCTAAAACTATAAACAATGGCCAAACACTATTCCAGGGGACCAAAAACATAAATGCAAGCCCAAGGCGGTGAAAAAAGCTGGTGAATCGTTGATTTTTACGTGAGTCGCGTTAAAAATGCTTTCTGGAAAACGCGTAAAGGACCACCACTCTGAGCAGGGCGGCGGTTACAGGACCACCGCCCTGTTCAGGGCGGCGGTCACGAGACCGCCGCCCAGGCAGGGCGGTGGTTTCGTAACTGAAGGGAAAAAGGTCCAGAAAAGAGGAAAAGAGATAAAACAAAGGACGCAGGGGCTAAGCGGGGCATGCGGGATGTTAACGCACACTTGGAGATCTTTTCGGATTCCGAACACCTTGCGAGGAGACCTGTATCATCATTGGGGCACTTGTTACGTTGTTACGGCCAGTACAATACCTTACAATTTTGGGTACGTACATATTGCCCCCTCGGAGAAGCGTTTTAGCCATGAAGAGGCGTAAAATGGTGGGTCCAAGTATGGTAGTCCCGAAATGGGAAGTTAGAAGTTATACCTGATACATCCGTGTGTTGAAATGACGCCATCCAATATTCCTGCTACCTGCAAAATGAAAAGAGAACTCAAGTGCAGATAGACACAATAGTTTGAAAAATAAACGCTAGAATAACAGGGAATGAGAACGTACCATTTGTGCGGGGATAGGAACTTACCTCCATCAGCGCTCCAAACCTGTGAAAAGTCATTTTAAAACGAAAAGAGTGCTATATATATGAAAGTGGGCCCATTTTCCTATTCATTTGCGCGAGTCGATTTGGTTAATTTTGAGCTCTGGGACCCACGGTGACGGTTTCTTGCGTGAGTAGAGTCAAAACGTCCGGTGATCATGCCTCCACATGTGGCACATCGACCCATGAGATCACAAAGTTAGTTTTCTTGATTTCTCCTTTTACCCGCTTAATTTTGAAATGCGAAAATCTTTGCCATGGGGGTAATTTTGAAAATGTCAGTGTTAAAAAGTTCATCTAGGGGGCGCCTACTGGGTAGGCTTTGTTTTTACGTAAAATGGTCCTTTTTTACGTTTTTTAGGCTTTTAGGTTTAAAAATCGCGTGGGTTTTCGGACCATGATTGCCGCGCCGCCCGGGTATGGCGGTTACATAACCGCCGCCCTACTTAGGGCAGCGGTTACACGACCACTACCCTTAAGGCGGTGGTTACGAAACCGCCCCCCTGCTCAGGGCGGCGGTTTTGCACTGAATGCAAAAGGAACCTCTTTTTGAGATTGTGTTTGTATTTTTAGCATTTCTACGTGCTTTCATGATTTTCTCAGTATTATTTGGATACTAACTTGCTCTGTTTTGTGTGTTTTTGGGTGTATGCAGGCGAGAGAGGAGTATATCCGTTGAGTAGAGAGAGGGAGTGTGATTGGCTCCCAGGAGTATTAGATGCCCTCTCACAGGATGAGGAGGATACACTTCAGTGGGCCGGGATACTACGCATCTCACGCGTGCCCCATGTTACACCATCCAGTCACATTCTTTGTGACCTGTTCTCATACTGGGATGTAGATCGGAACACCTTCCGATTGCCAAGGGGTCGCGGTGAGTGGACCATTACACTGGAGGACGTCTATCGCATTCTGGGGGTCCCGATCATCGGGAGACGACTCACCCTAGAGACAGCAGGCTCACGGGCACAGATTGCACAGTGGGCCACATATATGGGAGATGCAGTCATCTCCACGGGGTCGAAGAAGGGGGTGAGAGTTCGATCTATTCCTTCTTTGCCCATCCCCTTACTTCGCCAGGCCATCATGGGGATCCTTGCCTCGAGACTGATCGGGGACAAGGGAGGAGATACATTGCTATACTGCTGGTCCCCCATCATTGCACAGATAGAGGGACATGGACGGATATATGCCTGGGGAGCAGACATTCTTGGGACCACCTACCATGACTTATACAGGGTGGTCCGTTTACAGGGGCAGTCATTGAGCCACCCGACTCTAGTCATGAGTTGGGTCTATGAGCATTTCATCCCTTATGGCAGGGGTGTGGAGGTGGCAGATCCTAGAGCTGTGAGGGCAGCCAGATGGATAGACATGTTGGTGCTTAGAGCACCTCATCAGCCAGTTTCCTCCCTGACCACTGCCGACATGGAGGCCACACCATACCAGACTATGGCAGGCATATGGGGTGAGGAGACTCTTACCTTGATCTCCTGCTCCACGACAGGGTAGCTTATTGACAGAGTGGGGCGTGTGGAGATGCACCCCTTTGGCTGAGTTCCTCAGCAGTTTGGCCTACCATACATGGGTATGCTTCCCCCGGTGGCGCCAGTATATAGATCAGTCCGAGAGGCCAGAGGGGGGCCTAGAGGCCGGGGACAAAGTGGTTACTCCTAGCATTCCTATTATAGCCAGGAGGATAGTTCGTGCCAGAGGGAGAGCCGGTGTGCCTCAGGCACCTTTACTTCGGATTGCCGTGGGTCCTGCCCACAGCAGCGATGACCCTATTGAGGTAGACTCCGAGTCTGAGGAGTTTACAGGGGGAGAGACAGAGGAGGAGACCGAGGACAGTGATCCTGAGTGGCATGACACCCAGGATATTATGCAGGCGGAGAGGGCTGAGCAGAGTGTAGAGAGGGATACTCTAGTTTCAGAGGAGCCACTCTCCCAGGGCCATGGTGGGGAGGATGAGTCCGTTGCGGGGTGTTATGTTGCCCCAGCCACAGGAGCAGCCCCTCAGTCGGTAGCGGCATCCGTGGTGCGCTGACCCCATAGATCCATCTTGGAGGCCGGGTGATCCGAGTAAGTTACCCTCTCTCCTTTCTAGTGTTTGTTTCTAGTTAGAATCTCCTTAGTTGCTATCTTGTATTTTTTTATTCCTTGTTTGGTTTCTAACTTGTTTTCTCTTTTGTTTGCAGAGACCGCCGATGGGTGGCAAGATTTGATTCGCAGGGTATGCACTAATTCCCTGATGATCCCCATGGATAGGACCCGTGCAGAGCTGTCCGTAGATGCTGGGGAGCCTTCAGCAATTGGTAGGCATACCGACGTCTTTTCTCCAGTCTGGCATGTGGCCAGGATGGTATCGACCCTTCACACCGAGAGCTAGCGTACTGGGGGGCCGAGCGGCGTCGATGAGGAGCCATTCTCGTGGTGAGGCTGTGGCTGCCCCTCGGGATCCTGAGCCCTCCGTGCATTCAGAGCGCCGGCGTAGCCGGAGTCCTAGGCATGGGCATGCACCTTTAGAGGGGTCCCGTAGAGATTGAGAAGCCACTTGGCTCTCGTAGATTTTTGTATGATACATTCTTTTGTATATTCCGGGCTCTTTGAGTGTTTTGACCATGCTTAGTGCATGATGGCATTGTACATAAATGTTGATCATTTATATATATATGTATATTCTTTTTGGATCAAGCTTTTGGCATTGATGGCTTTGTTTCCTTTTCCAGTTTCCTTATGTATACTACGATGTATGTTTATATGCTTTTTAGAATGTATGCAATGGAGAACAAATGATGCAAGTGTTTACTTCCTTTGTGTATTTCATGATGCTGATACATGATGATGTAGATATAATGTGATTTTGAATCTTAGCTTCTATAAGCAATTTTGGATACTCCATGTTTGTTTTGGCAGAGTGGTGAAGGTAAACCGGTATGATGAGCAGATAAACCTGCCCCTACTCTCAACTCCACGCAACTAGTAAGATGCGAGGGCTCATCACCGAGAGCTAGAAAGGGCACAAGTTGTGAGGTGTAGTGAAATGATAGTGATGAAAGATAGACAAAGCTTTGGTGGAACCAAATTAGGACACTACAAGCTTACTCTACCCGAGTGACTTCATAGTTTAGAATGCAACTTACTTTGCGGTTTATCTAGACTTAGATCCGTAGATGGCCACATAGTAGACAAAATCTGGGTTTTTAGGATTTTAACTCTCTTGGAATTTTGAACATCTGATTCATTTATCTTTGATTTAAGACCTCAAGATTTGAATTGTTTGCTTATGACCTTTAACGTTTGCTTGTCAAGAGGACCCCCTATACTTTGCCCCATGCTACTAGTAAGAAGCGTGGGTTTATCACCATGGACAAGGTATAGGCGAGTAAGGGCATTTCCATCCTTTCCCAACCCTACGTCACTAGTAAGAGACGCAAGCTCATCACCGAAGGTTGGTGGGGCAAGGAAATGTGTAAAATTAAAATTTTCTGTTTGACCAATGTTTGACTCATTTTCTTGAGTAAAATGTCAGTATGCGCTTATTTTCAAAGAGACATATATATGGGATAGATGTGACACCATGAAGCTTCTAGAACAGACCATAGGAAAGACACCTATCCTAAGAAGAAACTAAAAGTGAGAACAAGCCCACAGATCTTGGTATGGTTACCGTTAAGACTTTGCCATGTCGACTTTATTTAATGACATGATTCCGAGATAAATGTGATGATATCATGAAAATGGAGAGGTATGATTAGAAAGTTTATGCCAACAACATCATGAGTTTGTAATGAATTGCTTTGAGAATAAAATTCCTTGATCACAATTTATGTAAGAAACAAGCGGACAAAATGATCTTAATCTATATGAAGATGCAATGTAAATATATATAAGTAGTGCTAGCTGCTTATGTGTAGAACCACTTGAGGTGCAGGGAATTGACTGTTTCACCAAATTCCTCACCTTCTAGCGTACATAGGAGGTATGCACCGTTTCCATAGTCCTTCATGACTCGGTATGGGCCCAACCATTTAGGCTAAAACTTATTTCCTTCACCAGTCTTCTTGTCGATCCAACTATCTAGCCTTAGAACTAAATCACCTTCATATATGTCGCGTTCATAGACCTTCTTGTTATATTGTTTCAAGCACATCCGGCCAAAGACAGCTGCTGTCTTTCATTTTCAACATCTAACCTAGTTTCATCTAGGCTTTCTAGTTGGGAAAGATGTGCTTCTCTGTAAGCGTCTTCATCCAAAATCCCTTGTAATGAAATGCAGAGACTGGGTATTTGAACCTCAAGCGGGAGAACTACTTCTGCCCCGAAGACTAGTGAGAAAGGAGTTGCTCCCGCTGGTGTTCTTACCGAGGTCCGGTGGGCCCATAAGGCCAGATATAACTTCAAATGCCAATCTTGTTTGTTTTCTTTCACAGTTTTAAGGAGAATGGCTTTCAGTGTCTTGTTTGTTGCTTCAGCCTGTCCGTTGGCTTGAGGGTAATACAAGGAAGCCGTATGATGGCTTATTTTAAATTTATTACATAGTTCGCGAACTTCATCATTTTTAAAAGAAGTTCCATTATCTGAGATAATGACTTGTGGGATATCGTATCTGTAAATGATTTGGTTCAAAATGAACTTGGTGATTACAGAACCTGGTATAGTAGTAAGAGGCATAGCCTCTACCCACTTGGTGAAATATTCGGTGGCCATGATTATAAAATTATGGCCATCTGTAGACGAGGGAGAGAATTTCCCTATCAAGTCAAGACCCCATGTAGAGAAGGGCCATGGAGTAGCAATTGGTTGCAGAGTTTGTCTTTGGCATATGAATCTCGTGGGAGAATTCTTGACACTTATGACACCGTACATACCCAAAATTGTAAGGTACTCAGATCGCTGCAATGATGTAACAAGTGCCCCAATGATGATACAGGTCTCCTCGCAAGGTGTTCGGGATCCGGAAAAGCCCTCGGAGTATGCGTTAACATCCCGCATGCCCCGCTTAGCCCCTGCGTCCTTTGTTTTCCCCTTTTTTCCTCTTTTCTTGGCCTTTTGCCCTTGATACTGAAACCGCGCCCTACTCAGGCGGCAGTCTCGTGATCACCGCCCGATCGGGCGGTGGTCCTGCACGCATTTTCCAGAAAGCGCTTTGACGCGACTCACGTAAAATATCAACGTTTCACCACTTTTCCTTGCCGACTTGGGCATGCATTTATGTTTTTGGTCCCCTGGAATAGTGTTTGGCCATTGTTTATTGTTTAAGAGTTCAGTTTGGTTTTGATCTTTGGATGGATGGAGAGCTATAAATAAATGGTTTGTGCACAAGCAAATGGTCTGCCCCTCATTCACTTTCAAGCTCTGATTTTCATAGTTCGCTAGTCTTTTGTTCTGTTTAGAGCCATAGTTTTAATTCTTTGCATGCTCATTTAGCATTGTCATTTGTTGGTAAGCCACATATCCACTTGTGCAAACAAAGTGTTATTGTTTTATCCATTCCATTGGAGTAGAATAGCTTAGGAAGCCATTAAAGTTGCAAGTTTTCTCTTCAAACAGGATAGTTTCGTGTTCGGTCGCTTTGTGTTGCATGACTCATGAGAAAATCCCGCTAGGAATCGCATAAGCCAAGCTCTGTACTCTTGCGCTATCCCTCTCCTACTCGCATTTTCGGTCTGCATTCTGAGCTGTCCTTGTCCCAATATCTACTCCTGTCGATGCTAGCATTACACGCTTTTCTGGATCCACGTGAACACGAAAGAACGAGGAGATCACACTGAGGGGACAAGATCGCACACACCAACGGATTTGCCATTGCTCTGTGGAATCCAGGTTTCAACTTTCAAAGTTCTAGTTAGAATCATATCAAATAGAGTAGATAATTGTTTCATCTCGTAAATTCTATTCTCGATATTGCCAGGGAAGCTGTGAGGATTGATAGTTTCTAAGAAACTATGATTCACTCCTCACTTCTGAGGTAGGATCGAGAATCTTGCAGATAGATTAGATGAGCTATTTTATTTGTTTAGAATAAATCTACAAATTGCACAGGCTGATAACTACACTCGGTTATTTTGTCTGTTTTAAATTATTATTTAGTTGTTATTCCTAGATACATTTAAATAGCTTGCTTTCATTAAATTCTTAAAAGGTTTCTTAGAAGAATAGAAGTTATATATGTTTTAGATTTATTCCACATAGTTAGAATTTGCTTTGTTACAGTTAGATTTACATTTTGTTTTGTATGACAATCACGGGACCTCGGGAGCCCAGGGAATATGTATTTGAGCCAATCGTGCCTCAACCAAACCTCGTCACAAAGCAATAGTTGACATAGACCAAAATCTCAGAATACAAGTATTCCGAACAACAATAGATTTACAATCGATCGGTTCTCGGTTGAGAGGGTTAAACATAGAAGATGACCGGGCGCACATGTTTTGGTCAAATTATGATCTGTCTTAGGCAAAGCATTCACATGACCATAGATTGGTTCGAAAGAGAACAAACCTTTGGTTGTGATCCTTTGGTCCCACAGCCAGGTGCAGGAGACACTCTCACAGACGTAGATACTAGTTTAAGGATCCAGGTTGCACGAACGCCTGTGAGATATTTTGAGAAGATCACACAGTTATTGGTCCTAAACATAGAAGCTGAGAAAGCGTACGATTACTGGATATTAGGGATTAGGACTTGATTTCATGACCATAGCAGGACCGCAACAACCAAGAGTCTACGGTTGTGATCCACAGATCCCACAGCCCAACGAATCCACAAGTCAATCAGATATAGACACTAGCCTACGCACCTTGGTATTCAGATCCACTCCACTTCCACCCATCATCATCGAACAATTGTCCTTACTAGATATAGTGGCTAACGAAGCTAGAGAATTCTAGACTAGGCCAGAGAATCATCCGTAGAGTCAATTGTATTCACCATCCACCATATGACCTTATCTGGAGACATACACGAAACTATCCCAGGTCATTTCCCACGTATTCCACAACCCATAGATCGAATCACACCAGAGCTCGATATTGATTGGAGCCTTCGAGCAGTCATCCTTGCCGATCGATCTATCACACCAGTCCAAGTTAGAAGGGCCTTCTTTGCCTTAGATTCGTAAATTCCACTAGTGCGTGTCAAAGACATTAGACTGCCTAACTAGTTTGTCTGAATCCCACGCATATTCTACCCCCACCGGCTATCTCGGCACGACCTCGAGAGGTCGGGTACATGGAAGAGTCACTTGTAGATTCCCACGCTCGCCTGTCACTTTTCCGCGTACAAAATTGGTGAACCCAACGTGAAGCAAACAAAATTAGTGAAGCTGACGTAAACTTCCTACTTTCTCATTCGGAGTCATAGTATCACGTGTTCTTTCACAAATCACCTTCGTTCCTTCCCATTATTCTCGGGTATTCATATACCCCCGAATATGTTGGGATTCGATGAATATATGCACCCTCTTGGGTCTCGAGGCATACTACGCCCAACAGAATAGGCAATCATCACCCTCGCTCTTAGTATGGGGTGAAAACTATTCAACTAATCAGTTGTCAACACAAACCCCAAGAATCAGATATAATTCGTCTTTTCAAACGGGGGAGTTAGATCACCCTCCTCGAACGCAACAAACAGAGCCTTGAGTGTTCAAACAATATGATGTTTACCGGAGAATCTGGTTCGTCTCCTCAGATGCTACTTAGACCACAAATTAGTAGGCAATCTGATCCATACCTGGTCTTAGATGATGGATAGTCAATACGTTATCCTAGGAGTGAACAACATTCTCGGGGTATGTACCCACCTATAGGAGGTTTACAAATACAACCCGAGATCTCTTTTCAAGAAAATACCTCTATGCCACTGCATATAGGAAATAATCTCGGAGAAACTTGGCAAGATAGCGATCAGTTCATGACAGGATATCACATGCCTATACAACACCAGGGTATACAACAAACGCCGCTAAGGCAAAGCACCGTGACTTCACCAAATGAAGTCATTTCAACGTTAGTAGAAAAGGTGAGAGGGTTAGAACTTGCTCAAGCAAGTCAAAATTCTCCATTCATGCAAGCAGGAAGTTCCAATCCTCCATACCACCCTGGCCAAGTAGATCTCCTCACAGGAGTAGGCACGTTAGGCATGCCACCTCACTATCCACAACAAACGCCAACAAGGCCCATCATCTCTAACACTATTCCTCCCGGTCTAGTATCAAACAATCCATTACTAGACAATACCCCGTCATACTTAAACATGTACTCCAAATCACCATAGGGAGATATGTTCTCCTCTCCCAGCATGTTTTCTCAAACACAGGGACCTCCTTATGCCCCTGCCAATGCATACGCTGCACCGTATCAACAACCCATCCCACCACCACTCCCTCAACAACCACCATCAATGGTCGAAAACTATGCGATAGGGACTTATTCAGAATATCTAAAGGAACCCTTAGACTTCACCATACGAAGCATCATGCTTCCAAGACCTCTTCCTGATTTACCCAAGTTCAAGGGTGAGGGAGATCCAAACACACATATCAAAGCTTACGCTATAGCCATACGTGAACTACTCCCTTGGGATGGGGTTGTTGCTAAAATATTCCCTAAAACCTTGGAAGGCATTGCTCTCGACTGGTATTATAGAATACCTGAAGCCTCCATCCATTCATTTAAACAACTCGTGTCAGAGTTCATCAAAGCCTTCGACATGAACAAACTATTGAGAATAGGAATCAGGGAATTCTTGCACATCAAACAAGAACACAACGAATCTGTCGCCCATTTCATCCAGAGGTGGCGTACAGTTCTTTATTCTTCAGCAAGTGCTCCAAACATGGATCAGATGGAACTATGTGATTTATTCCTTCATTCTCTCAGCAAGGAGGTGAAGGAAGAAGTCCAGAAGTTCCCACTAAGAACTTACGATGAAGTACTTGAGAGCGCTCTTCGAATAGACCAAGCAGCAATAGATAGTGGTCGTAAGACATATGGAGCAAACGGGAGGTTAATCACCTCCAGCCAGAACACTACAACTACCACGAATGTCAACCAAGGACCCAAAATCCTTAACAAAAATCGGGGTGTAACAACGGATGGAGTAACCGACTAGCCCAAGAGGGTAAATGTTGTCAATACTCCATCACAAACAAACAACCAACAAAACAACAACTTTACCCCGACAATCAATACAGTGGATTTTAACCATCCACAACAACAACAACAACGGTGAAATCCTATACAAGGGCCAAGCCAAAACTCATTTGGTTATCAAAACCAAAGCCAGAAACAACAAATGCAAAATTTTAATCCTAATAGGCAACAGCGATTTGATCAAATTTAGGCCACAATACACATCAAACCAACAAAATAGAAATTACAATCCCAATTCTTATTGTGGTTTCCAAAAATTTGGGGTCACGATACTAGTAACGTGCCATGACTACAATAAATTCATGCAACGTTTGCCGAAGAACAAAGACAGCTTCTTCACGATTTGTTTTTAGCGAGATCCCGTGTCATCACCACCAAATAAGCTCGTAGGGCGTTTCCCTCGAATGCTCCCCTCAAGATCTTTAACGATTCACTCCCAAATCATGATAGCAAGAAGGTTGAATCCAATTAGAACAAACAAAAGTGCAATGATAGGAAACAATGATCATGAAGCCTCGACTTCACTAAATCCATCAGTTGCGCCACAGTTAGGAAGTCAACCAAGACCCAAGATAGTCAGTTTGGTAGAATTAGACGTTGAACTACCTATCGAAGCTATAACAAGAACATGAGAATATTTCTCTCAACCGAGCCCAAGTCATCTGCCAGAAATAGATAAGAGTCAACAAATAGTAGAAAAACCCGTAGGTGCCTATGATTTAATTAGTGACCTAACAAAGACCTTCTCGCACATTTCATTCTTGGATTTACTAAAGAACTCTCCTCCTCATAGAGCTGCTCTTTTAGAAGCATTAGGTCTAGGTCATCTAATTAACATCACTCCACCTCCTGAAACACAAGTAAATCACGTAGATTTTGATATCCACCCTCCGGGGCAGCCAGACAAGGATGTCGAATTTATATTCAAAATAAGTAAAATGCCTACAGACGTTGAGATTACACGCCGAGGCGATCCAGCCTTACACTTACAAGTATGGGTTTATAATAACTATGTAAAACGGGCAATGGTTGACGATGGGGCCGCAGTTAACATAGTCCCTTTCTCTTTCCTCCAAAAACTAGGATATGGGGAAACAAACTGTTCCACCACTCGAAATACATTGAGAGGCTATGATAGCCTTAAAGCCACTTCGATAGGAACTATAATACTACCGGTCACCTTAGGGCCCAAAACAATCCTGACTGAGTTTTATATTATAGATCGGGAAACTAATTATAATATGATACTCGGCCGACCATGGATACACCGAATGAAGGAAATCCCTTCTACGTTATTTCAAGAAGTAAGATTCTTGCATCTAGGAAATTTGTTTGTAGCCAAAGGTGATCCAAAACCTTTCAATTTACACCTAGCTGATTTAAAGAAAAGACCAGGGTGCACTCGAATTTGAACTTTTAGCAAACCAACTTAATAAACCTACGACCCAAACCCGGAGGAAAAGTTGGTACCTACAACGGATCTTGAAACTATCAAAGATAGCCAAAACAACCCCAACCTCTAACGATAAAGCTAAAGAAACGGTATCATTAGGGACTACCTGCAAAAATCGTTGAATTAATATAACAAGATTCACCAATGTTCTTACCTTTTGATTCAAGAGGCATAGGATATTCCCTAGGTGTTGGTTCCCTTCCACAGAGGACCTCTCGTATGGTAGAAGTAGAGTGCGCAAACGCAAACGCAATGATGCCCCAACATCTATACTCCCGACTAAGTATTGGACTCTCCATTTCGATGGAGCTAAATGCCGTTATGGAGTGGGGCGGGTATAATTCTTACTTCACCCGAGGAGAAAGTCCTCCCATTCGCCTTTAAGTTAAACTTTGAATGAACAAACAACGATGCTTTGAGTACGAAGCCCTCCTCCTTGGCCTCACCCTAGCCAAAAGAATTGGTATTGATAACATCGAGTCTCAGGAGACTCGCAATTAGTGGCAAATCAAGTTTCTGAAGCATATGAAACTAAAGCCGAACACTTGCAGCTTTACAAAGAATCCATATTAAATTTAAGCAAGGCATTTAACTTCATATCCATTGAAGCAATCCCGCGAGATAAAAATCTTCTCGCCGATTCAAAGAACTTCAACATCACGTTTTACTCCAAGAAATGAGTTAGAAGATACCCAGTTCACGGTGTCCATTCGTGATGAACCATTGATAAAAATAATGACAAATCCTCTTTCAAGCGGAAGTGAATCTACCGTCCTAGACCGTATTGATAGTGATGCGGCTACTTTGGATTATTTAAACACCTATGCATCACTACATCTCTCCTATCATATGCTAGATTTATCCTTAATTCCACATTCGTCTTCCTACTTCGGAAATCTCGTAACGGATCTTCCCTCACAAATAGAACCTAGCATATACACAGTAGAAAATGGGGATGATTTGGATTTACCTCCAGCACCACCTGAGTTCGAAGAGGGTAACGCCTCTTTGATCAAAGAAACAATCGATGTCAACATCGGGACAGAAGATGAACCAAGAATATTGAAATTAGGATCATCCTTAACCCTGAAGAAGTGGAAATACATACTCAAATCCTCAAAGAACATCGAAGGCGTTTGCATTTAATTATAAGGAGATTACAGGAGTTCGCACCCACATTGCGGTACACAACCTCGTCACTAAGTCAGATGCAAAGCCAATTAAACAAAAATCAAGACCCATGAAGCCCAAAGTAGCTCTCATGGTAAAGGAGGAGGTAATAAAACTCCTTCAGGTAGGATTCATCAAGCCAGTCGACTACTCCCAATGGGTATCTAACATCGTTCCTGTTCTCAAGAAGAATGGAAAGATACGCATCTGCATAGATTTTCGAGATATCAACAAAGCATGTCCTAAGGACGACTTCCCATTACCATCCATAGATGTTATTGTTGATGCAACAGCTGGTTTTGAACTTTTGTCTCTCATGGATGGATTCTCGGGATACAATCAAATCAGAATATCTGAGCAAGATCAAGCTAAAACCACGTTTATAACTCCTTGGGGAACCTATTGCTACGTTGTTATGCCATTCGGTCTCAAGAACGCTGGTGATACGTACCAGTGGGCCATGACATACATATTTCACGATCTAATTCATAAAATCGTGGAATCTTACGTAGATGACTTATTGGCTAAAGCCAAGAAGCGTTGTGACCATCCCGAAGTACTCCGCGTCATTCTTTCACATCTAATAGAATACGGAGTCACACTAAACCCAGAGAAATGCGTCTTTGGTGTAACAGGAGGGAAGCTCTTAGGTTATATCATATCGTCACGAGGGATAGACGTTGACCCAACCAAAATTCGGGCTGTCCTTGAAATGGTTCCACCTTCAGATGAATTTGGAATCAGATCATTTCTCAGAAAGCTGGGTGCAATCCGGAGATTTATCCTGGACTTAAGCTTCGCCGTTCATCCAATCAACAACTTACTCAAGAAAGACTATAGCATTGATTGGACCAAAGACTGTAATGAATCCTTTGAAGTAGTTAAGCGCTTCCTTTTATCACCACCCACGCTAATGTCACCTAAGCTAGATCACCCGTTAATTCTATATTCACGAGCTACCAATGTCTCGCTGGCCTATATGTTGGCCCAAGAAGACGATAACAAGAGAGAACGCGTGATTTATTTCATCAGCCAAACGCTTCTCGACTATGAAACACGCTATACACAGGAAGAACGAGAATGCCTTGCCATAGTCTTTGCTACTAAACGCCTAAGACATTATATGCTGAATCAAGAAACAAGGGTCATGGTAAAAACAGACCATTTACGGACTTTCCTCACACAAGGGTCATTGTCTAAAAAGGCTGGACGTTTTATAACCTTAATGGGAGAATTCGAATTAACGTTTGTAAATCAGAAGTCAGTTAAGGGACAAATCATCGCGGATTGGTTAGCTGACAACCCATTAGACGGAGGCGATTTAGTAGATTTAGACTTTCCAGATGAGTGCGTATACTACATCGAAGCCCGACCCTCTATCTCTGAGTGTCTTTGGTACACTGATATCATTAATTATATCATGGACCATACGTACCCAGAAGGAGTTACACCGCAACAAAGAAGGCGGTTACGCATAATCGTAGCTAAATACGTCATTATAGAGCAAGTTCTCTATCGAAAGGCGTTCGATGGAATACTCCTAAGATGCGTCGACACGGAAGAATCCAAGAAGATTCTCCATGAATCTCACAGCGGAATATGTGGAGGCCACTTCGGTGGCCACACCACTGCTCGAAAAATACATCGAATGGGCTATTTCTGGCCCACCCTAGAACATGACGCAATAGAGTTTGTACACAGGTGTCGTAAATGCCAAGAATTCTCCCATGAGATCCACATGCCAGCACAAGCTCTACAACCAATCGCTACTCCATGGCCCTTTTCTACATGGGGTCTAGACTTAATAGGGAAATTCTCTCCCTCATCCACAGATGGCCATAATTTTATAATCACGGCCACTGAATATTTTACCAAATGGGTGGAGGCCATGCCTCTTACTACTGTACCTAGGTCGGTAATCGCCAAGTTCATTTTGAACCAAATCATTTGCAGGTACGGTATCCCGCAAATCATTATCTCCGATAATGGAACTTCTTTTAAAAATGAAGAAGTTCACGAACTATGCAGTAAATTTAAGATAAGCCATCATACGGCTTCCTTGTATTATCCCCAAGCCAACGGACAGGCTGAAGCGACAAACAAGACACTGAAAGCCATTCTCCTTAAAACGGTGAAAGAAAACAAACGAGATTGGCATTTGAAGTTATATCCGGCCTTGTGGGCCCACCGAACCTCAATAAGAACACCAACGGGAGCAACTCCTTTCTCGCTAGTATTTGGGGCAGAAGCAGTTCTCCCGCTTGAGGTCGAAATACCCAGTCTCCGCATTTCACTACAAGGGATTTTGGATGAAGACGCTTACAGAGAAGCACGTCTTTCCCAACTAGAAAGCCTAGATGAAACTAGGTTAGATCTTTGAACAATGACATAGAGCTTATGCCGACCGAATGTGCCAAAGCAGATAACAAGAAGGTCTATGAACGCGACATATATGAAGGTGATCTAGTTCTAAGGCTGACAATAGGATCGACAAAAAGACCGGCAAAGGAAGGAAATTCCGGCCCAAATGGTTGGGCCCATACCAAGTCATGAAGGACTACGGAAATGGTGCTTACCTCTTATGTACGCTAGAAGGTGAGGAATTTGGCGAAACAATCAATTCCCCCGCACCTCAAGCGATTCTACGCATAAACAACTAGCACTACTTGTATAATTATCTACATTGCATCTTCATATAGATTAAGATCATTTTGTCCACTTGTTTCTTACATAAATTGTGATCAAGGAATCTACTCTCAAAGCAATTCACTACAAACTCATGATGTTTTGGCATAAAGCTCTTTAATCATACCTCTCCATCTTCATACATCATCGAATCATCTCGGAATCTTTTATCAAATAAATCGACATGACAAAGTCTTAACGGTAACCATACCAAGATCTGTAAGTTTATTCTTGCTTTGATTTCTTCTTAGGACAGTGTCTTGCCTATGGTCCATTCTAGAAGCTTCATAGGTGTCACATCTATCCCATGTATACATCTCTTTGGAAATAAGCACATACTGACATTTTACTCAAATAAGCAAGTCAACAACTGATTAAACAGAAAATTTTAATTTTACACATTTCCTTGCCCCACCAACCTTCGGTGATGAGCTTGCGTCTCTTACTAGTGACGTAGGGTTGGGAAAGGATGGAAATGCCCTTACTCACCTATGCCTTGCCCACGGTGATAAACCCACGCTTCTTACTAGTAGCATGGGGCAAAGTGTAGGGGTCCTCTTGACAAAGCAAACGTTAAAAGGTCATAAACAAACAATTCAAACTTTGAGTCAAAAACGAATGAATCAGATGTTCAAAATTCCAAGAGAGTTAAAATCCTAAAAACCCAGATTTTGTCTACTATGCGGCCATCTACGGGTCTAAGTCTAGATAAACCGCAAAGCAAGTTGCACCCAAAACTATGGAGTCACTCGAGTGGAGTTGGCTTGTAGCATCCAATTTGGTTCCACCAAAGCTTTGTCTGTCTTTCATCACTATCATTTCAGCTACACCTCATAACTTGTGCCCTTTCTAGCTCTCGGTGATGAGCCCTCACATCTTACTAGTTGCGTGGAGTTAGGAGTGGGGCAAGTTAATTTGTTCATCACGCTGGTTATAGTCATCACTCTGCAAAACAAACATGAGGTATCCAAATTGCTCACAGAAGCTAAGATTCAAAATCACAATATATCTACAATATCATGTATCAGCATCATGAAACACAAAAAGAAAGCAAACATTTGCATCATCTGTTCTCCATTGCATACATATAAAAAGCATACAAACATACATCGTAGTATACACAAGGAAACTGGAAATAGAAAGGAAAACATGAGTGCTAAGCTTTTGATCCAAAAACGAATGCATATATATAAATAATCAATGTTTATATACAATGCCATCATGCTCTAAGCATGGTCAAAATGCTCAAAGAGCCCGTGATATACAAAGAATATATAATACAAAGTACACGAGGGCCAAGAGGCCTCTCAATCCCTACGCGACCCCTCCGAGGGTGCACGCCCATGCCTAGGACTCCGGCTATGCCGGTGCTCTAAATGTATGGAGGGCTCAGGGTCTCGAGGGCATCTGCGATCTCACCACGAGAATGGCTCCTCATGAGGCGCTCAACCCTCATGTAGCCCGCTAACTCTGTATGGAGGGTCGACACCATCCTGGCCACGTGCCAAACGAGAGCGAAGACATCGGTATGCCTACCGGCGCCGAGGGCTCCCGGCATCTACGGAGAGCTCCGCATGGGTCCTATCCATGGGGATCATCGTGAATCAGTACATACCTGCGGATCAAATCCCACCACTCGTCAAGCAGTCTCTGCAAACAAAGGAGAAAAACGAATCGAAACCAAGTAAGAGGCTAAAAGATATGACAATAAGAACTAAGGAGAACATACATATAAACATTAAAAGGGAGAAGGGTAACTTACTCGGATCCCGGGCATCCAAGATGGGTCATTGGGCCGGCACTGCCGCGGATGCCACCGCCGATTGAGGGCTACTCCGTGGCGGGGAAACATCTCGCCCGCAATCGACTCATCCTCCGCACCATGGCCCCGAGAGAGTGGCTCCTCCGAAACTAGAGTGTCCTTCTCTGCGCTCTCGCTCACCCTCTCTACTGCATAATGTCTTGAGTGTCATGCCACTCGGGATCGCTATCATTAGTCTCCTCCTCTGACCCTCCCTCTGTGAGCTCCTCAGAGTCGGAGTCAATATCTATGGGGTCATCGCTGCTATGAGTAGGACCCGCAGCAATCAAGTAAAGGTGCCCGAGGTGCACCAGCTCTCCCTCCAAAGACGAACTATCCTCCTGGCTGCAATGGGAATGCGGGAGTGATCACTGTCTAACCTTGGCCTCTAGGCCCCCTCGACCTTGTGAACTGATCAGTAAACCGGTGCCCTGGGAAGCATGCCCGTATATGGAAGGCCAAATTGCCGAGGAACCCGGCCAAAAGGATGTACCTCCACGCGTCCCACTCAATCAATAATCTGCCTGTGGTGGAGCAGAGATCGGGGTAAGAGTCTCCTTAGCCCATATGCCGGCCATAAGCGATGCGGTGTCACCTCCATGTCTGCGCAGTAGTAAGGGAGGCAATCGGGCGATGAGGTGCTCGAGCACCGACATGTCCCTCCATCCGCCGCCCTCACAACCCCCAAGGTCTACCACCTCCACACCCTCGCCATAAGGGATAAAATGCTCATACACCAAACTCATGACTAGAGTTGGGTGGCTCAATGACTGTCCCTGTAAACGGACCACCCTATATAGATCATGGTAGGTGGTCCCCAGAATATCTGCACCCCAGGCGTATATTTGGCCATGCCCCTCTATCTGTGCAATGATGGGGGCCCAGCAATATAACAGTGTGTCCCCTCCCTTGTCCCCAATCAATCTCGAGGCAAGGATCCCCATGATGGCCTGTCGAAATACGGGGATAGGCAAAGAAGGAATGGATCGAACTCTCACCCCCTTCTTTGACCCCATGGAGATGACTACATCTCCCATATATGCTGCCCACTTGCAATCCGTGCCTGGAGCTCTTTGTCTCTAATGTGAGTCACCTCCCGATGATCGGGACCCCCAGAATGTGGTAGACATCCTCTAATGTGATGGTCCACTCACCACGAACCCCTGGCAGTCGGAAGGTGTTCCGATCTGCATCCCAGTAAGAGAATAAGTCACAAAGGATGTGACTAGATGGTGCAACGTGGGGCACGCGCGATATGCGCAATATGCCGGCTCTCTGTAGTGTGTCCTCCTCGTCCTGTGAGAGAGCATCCAGTACCCCTGAGAGCCAATCACACTCTCTCTCTCTGCTCCATCTAATGTACTCCTCTCTCGCCTACATACACCCAAAAACACACAAAACAGAGCAAGTTAATATCCGAACAATACCGAGAGAGTCATAAAAACGCGTAGAAATGCTAGAAAATACAAGTGCAATCTCAAATATAAGTTCCTTTTGCATTCTGTGTAAAACCGCCGCCCTGAGTAGGGAGGCGGTTTTGTAACCGCCGCCTTAAAGGTGGCGGTCGTGAATCGCCGCCTGAGCGGGGCGGCGGTTGTGTAACCGCCACCCTGAACAGGCGGCGGTCATGTAACCGCCGCCTTGGCCAGGGCGGTGGTCGTGGTCCGAAAACCCACGCGGGTTTTTAATCTAAAAAGCCTAAAAACAAGCAAAAAATGACCATTTAACCTAAAAACGGAGCCTACCCAGTAGGCGCCCCCCCTAGATGGACCTTTTAACACAAGCATTTTCAAAAATAACCCCCCCATTACAAAGTATTCAGCATTTCAAATTAAAGGGGGGAAAAACACAAAATTGAAGAAAAACCAACCTGTGATCTAGCGGGGCGGTGTTCGCACGTGGAGGCATGATCACGATCTTGCTGCGGACGTTTTGACTCTACTCACGCGAGAAACCATCGCCGTGGGTCCCAGAGCTCAAAAACAATCAAATCAACTCGCGCAAATGAATAGGAAAATGGGCCCACTTCCATATATATGGCACTCTGTTTTGTTTTAAATGACTTTTCACAGGTTTGGAGCGCTGATGGAGGTAAGTTCCTATCCCCGCACGAATGGTACATTCTCATTCCCTATTATTTTAGCATCTATTTTTCGAACCATTGTATCTATCTCGCACTTGAGTTACCTTTTCATTTTGCAGTAGTGGGGAATTTTGGGTGGCGTCATTTCAACACACGGACGTGTCGGGTATAACTTCTAACTCCCCATTTCGGGACTACCATACTCGGACCCACCTTTTTATGCCTCTTCATGGCTAAAATGCTTCTCCGAGGGGCAATATGTACGTACCCCAAATTGTAAGGTACTTATCTCACGCCGGAGCGAGTGTAACAAGTGCCCCAATGATGATACTGAGTCTCCTCGCAAGGTGTTCGGGATCCGGAAAAGCCCTCGGAGTATGCATTAACATCCCACATGCCCCACTTAGCCCCCGCGTCCTTTTTTTTCCCCTTTTTTCCTCTTTTCTTGGCCTTTTTCCCTTTAGTTATGAAACCACCGCCATATGCAGGCGGCGGTCTCGTGACCGCCGCCCGATCGGGCGGTGGTCTGTAATCGCCGCCCTGCTCGAGCGGTGGTCCTGCACGCATTTTCCAGAAAGCACTTTGACACGACTCACGTAAAATATCAACATTTCACCAGCTTTTCCTTGCCAACTTGGGCATGCATTTATGTTTTTGGTCCCTGGAATAGTGTTTGGCCATTGTTTATTGTTTAAGAGTTTAGTTTGGTTTTGATCTTTGGATGGATGGAGAGCTATAAATAAATGGTTTGTGCACAAACAAATGGTCAGCCCCTCATTCAATTTCATGCTCTAATTTTCATAGTTCAGTCTTTTGTTCTGTTTAGAGCCATAGTTTTAATTCTTTGCATGCTCATTTAGCATTGTCATTGTTGGTAAGCCACATATCCAGCTTGTGAAAACAGTGTTGTTGTTTTATCCATTCCATTGGAGTAGAATAGCTTAGGAAGCCATTAAAGTTGCAGGTTTTTCTCTTCAAACAAGATAGTTTCAGGTTCTGGTCGCTTTGTGTTGCATGACTCGCAGTAAAATCCCGCTAGGAATCACATAAGCCAAGCTCTGTACTCTTGCGCTATCCCTCTCCTACTCGCATTTTCGGTCTACATTTTGAGCTGTCCTTGTCCCAATATCTACTCCTATCGATGCTAGCATTACACGCTTTTCTGGATCCACGTGAACACGAAAGAACGAGGAGATCACACTGAGGGGACAAGATCGCACACACCAACGGATTTGCCACTGTTCTGCGGAATCCAGGTTTCAACTTTCAAAGTTCTAGTTAGAATCATATCAAATAGAGTAGATAATTGTTTCATTTCAGTAAATTCTATTCTCGATATTGCCAGGGAAGCTGTGAGGATTGATAGTTTCGAGAAAGCGTGATTCACTCCTCACTCGAGGTAGGATCGAGAATCTTGCGCAGATAGATTAGATGAGCTATTTTATTTGTTTAGAATAAATCTACAAATCGCATATAAAGTGATAACTACACTCGGTTATTTTGTCTGTTTTAAATTATTATTTAGTTGTTATTCCTAAGATACATTTAAATAGCTTGCCTTCATTAAATTCTTAAAAGGTCTCTTAGAAGAATAGAAGTTATATATGTTTTAGATTTATTCCACATAGTTAGAATTTGCTTTGTTAAAGTTAGATTTACATTTTGTTTTGTATGACAATCACGGGACCTCGAGAGCCCAGGGAATACGTATTTGAGCCAATCATGCCTTAACCAAACCTCGTCACAGCAATAGTTGACATAGACCAAAATCTCAGAATACAAGTATTCCGAACAACAATAGATTTACAACTGATCAGTTCTCAGTTGAGAGGGTTAAACATAGAAGACGACCAGGCGCACATGTTTTGGTCAAATTATAGACTGTCTTAGGCAAAGCATTCACATGACCATAGAATGGTTCGAAAGAGAACAAACCTTTGGTTGTGATCCTTTGGTCCCACCCAAACGGAGACACTCTCACGAGGACGTAGATACTAGTTTAAGGATCCAGGTTGCACGAACACCGAGATATTCTCGAGAAGATCACACAGTTATTGGTCCTAAACATAGAAGCTGAGAAAGCGACGATTCTGGATATTAGGGATTAGGACTTGATTTCATGACCATAGCAGACCGCAACAACTAAGAGTCTACGGTTGTGATCCACATATCCCACAACCCAACGATTCCATGAGTCAATCGGGATATAGACACTTGCCTACGCACCTTGGTATTTAGATCCACTCCACTTCCACCCATCATCATCGAACTATTGTCCTTACTAGATATAGCGGCTAACGAAGCTAGAGAATTCTGGACTAGGCGCAGAATCATCCGTAGAATCAATTGTATTCACCATCCACCATATGACCTTATCAGAGACATACACGAAACTATCCCGGAGTCATTTCCACGTATTCCACAACCCATAGATCGAATCACGCCGAGCTCAATATTGATTGGAGCCTTCGAGTAGTCATCCTTGCCGATCGATCTATCACACCATCCAAGTTAGAAGGGCCTTCTTTTCCTTAGATTCGTAAATTCCACTAGTGCATGTCGAAGACATTAGACTCGCCTAACTAGTTTGTCTAAATCCCACGCATATTCTACCCCCACCGATCGTCTCGGCATGACCTCGAGAGGTCGGGTACACGGAAGAGTCACTTGTAGATTCCCACACTCGCTTTGTCACTTTTCCGACGTGCACACCCGCGTCTACAAACTCCACCGCATCGTGTTCTAGAGTGGGCCAGAAATAGCCCATTCAATGTATTTTGAGTGGTGGCATGGCCACCGAAGTGGCCTCCACACATTCCACTGTGAGATTCGTGGAGAATCGTTTTAGATTCTTCGTGTCGACACATCTCGGGGCATTCCATCGAATGCTTTTCGGTAGAACACTTGCTCTATGATGACATATTTGGCTGCGATAATACGTAACCGCCTTCTTTGTTGTGGTGTAGCTCCTTCTTGATATGTATGGTCCATGATATAATTAATGATATCAGTGTACCATAGACACTAAGAGATAGAGGGTCGGGTTTCGATGTAGTATACACACTCATCTGGAAAATCTAAATTTACTAAATTGCCTCCATCTAATGGGTTATCAGCTAACCAATCTGCGATGATTTGTCCTTTAACCGACTTCTGATTTACAAATGTTAATTTGAATTCCCCCATTAAGGTTATAAAATGTCCAGCCTTCTTAGACAAGGACCCTTGTGTGAGGAAAGTTAAGTAAATTGTCCGTTTTACCATAACCCTTGTTTCTTGATTCAACATATAGTGTCTTAAGCGTTTAGTAGCAAAGACTATGGCAAGGCATTCTCGTTCTGCCTGTGTATAACATGTTTCATAGTCAAGTAACGTTCGACTAATGAAATAAATCGCGCGTTCCCTCTTGTCATCGTCTTCTTGGGCCAACATACAGGCCAGCGAGACATCGGTAGCTCATGAATACAAAATTAACGGGCGGTCTAGCTTAGGTGGCATTAGCGTAGGTGGTGATAACAGGAAATGCTTAACTGCATCAAAGGATTCATTGCAGTCTTCGGTCCAATCAATGCTATAATCCTTCTTGAGTAAATTGTTGATTGGATGGATGGCGAAACTTAAGTTTGGGATGAATCTCCGGATTGCACCAAGTTTTCCGAGAAATGACCTGATTCCAGATTCATTTGAAGGTGGGACCATTTCGAGGACAGCTCAAATTTTGGTTGGGTGAACATCTATTCCTTGTGATGATATGATGTAACCTAGGAGCTTTCCTCCTATTACACCAAAGATGCATTTCTCTGGATTTAGCATGACTCCGTATTCTATTAGGCGTGAAAGAATGACGCGGAGTACTTCCGGATGGTCACAACACTTCTTGGCCTTAGCCAACAAGTCATCTACGTAGGATTCCACGATTTTATGAATTAGATCGTGGAATATATATGTCATAGCTCGCTGGTACGTAGCACCAGCGTTCTTGAGACCAAATGGCATAACAACATAACAATAGGTTCCCCAAGGAGTTATAAACGTGGTTTTAGCTTGGTCTTGTTCAGATATTCTGATTTGATTGTATCTCGAGAATCCATCCATGAGAGACAAGAGTTTAAATCCAGCTATTGCTTCGACAATGACATCTATGGATGGTAATGGGAAATCGTCCTTAGGACATGCTTTGTTAATGTCTTGGAAATCTATGTAGATGCGTATCTTCCCATTTTTTTGAGAACGAGAACGATATTAGATACCCATTGAGAGTAATCGACTGGTTTGATGAATCCTACTTGTAGGAGTTTTATTATTTCCTCTTTTACCATGAGAGCCACCTTAGGCTTCATGGGTCTTGATTTTTGTTTAATCGGTTTTGCATCTGATTTAGTGACGAGGTTATGTACCGCAATGTGTGGTGCAACGCTGTCATTTCCTTATAATTAAATGCAAAAGCTTTCTGATGTTCTTTGAGGATATGAGTGTGTGTTTCTACTTCTTCCGGGGTTAACGAGGACCCTAATTTTAATATTTTTGGTTCATCCTCCGTTCCGATGTTAACATCAATTGTTTCTTCGATTAAAGAGGCATTACCCTCTTCAAATTTAGGTGGGGCTGGAGGTAAATCCAAATCATCCCCACTTTCTACCTGTGTATACGCTAGGTTCCATCATGGGATTTCCGAAGTAGGAAGATGAATGTGGAATTAAGGACAAATCTATCATATGATAGGAGAGATGTAATGCCGCATAGGCGTTTAAGTAATTCAGAGTGGTCATATCACTATCAATGTGATCTAGGATAATAGACTTGTTTTCATTTCCGTTTAAAAGAGAATTTGTCGTTGCTTTTATCAATGGTTCATCACGAAGGGATACCATGAAACGGGTATCTTCTAACTTACTGTTTGGAGTAAAGCGTGATGCCGAGGTTGCTATAGAATCGGTGAGAAGATTGTGTTCTCGCGGGATTGCTTCAATTGATATGAAGTCAAAGTCCTTGCTTAAATCTAATACAGCTGTTTTGTAAAGCTGTAAGTGCTCGGCTTTGGTTTCATATATCTCAGAGACTTGGTTTGCTACCAATTGTGAGTCTCCTAACACTCTGATGTTATTAACACCGATCCTCTTGGCTAAAATGAGGCCAAGGAGGAGGGCTTCGTATTCAGCACCGTTGTTTGTACATTCGAAATTGAGTTTGAAGGCGAATGGTAGGACCTTTCCTTCAGGGGAAGTAAAGATTACACCTGCCCCCGCTCCATAACGACATTTAGCTCCATCAAAATGGAGAGTCCAATATTTAGCTAGGAATATGGACACTGGGATATTTGTTGTATTTGCACATTCTACTTCCACCATACAGAGATCCTCTGCTGGAAGAGAACCAACACCTAGGGAATATCCCATGCCTACAGAATCAAATGGTAGGAACATTGGTAGATCCTGTTCTAGTAATTCAATGATTTTTGTAGTAGTTCCTAATGATACCGTTTCTACAATGTTAGCTTCATCTTTTAAGGCTGGGATTGTCTTGACTAGATTCATAGTCTCAAGATCCGTTGTAGGTACCAACTTCTCCTCTGGTTTTGCGTCAGTGGGTTTATTAAGTTGGTTTGTTGGAAGTTCAAATTCGAGTGCACGCCTGGTCTTTTCTTTAAGTCAGCTAGGTGTATATCGAATGGCTTTGGATCACCTTTGGCTACAAACACCTTTCCTAGATGCAAGAATCTTACTTCTTGGAATAACGTAGAAGGGATTGCCTTCATACGGTGTATCCATGGTCGGCCGAGGATCATATTATAATTAGTTTCCCGATCTATAATATAAAACTCAGTCAGGATTGTTTTGGGTCCTAAGGTGACTGGTAGTATTATAGTTCCAATCGAAGTGGCTTTAAGGCTATCATAGCCTCTCAATGTATTTTGAGTGGTGGAACAGTTTGTTTCCCCATATCCTAATTTTTGAAGGAAAGAGAAGGGGACTATGTTAACTGTGGCCCCATCATCAACCATTGCTCGTTTTACGTAGTTATTATAAACCCATATTTGTAAGTGTAAGGTTGGATCGCCTCTACGTGTAATTTCAGCATCTGTAGGCATTTTACTTATTTCGAATATGAATTCGACATCCTTATCCGGCTGCCCCGGAGGATGGATATCAAAATCTACGTGGTTCACTTGTGTTTCAGGAGGCGGAGTGATATTAATTAGATGACCTAAACCTAATGCCTCTAGAAGAACAGCCCTGTGAGCAGGAGAATTCTTCAGTAAGTCCAAAAATGAAATGTGTGAGAAGGTTTTTGTTAGGTCACTAATTAAATCATAGGCACCTACGGGTTTTTCTACTATTTGTGGGCTCTTATCTGTTTACGCAGAGTTACTTGGGCTTGGTTGAGAGAAATACTCTCGTGTTCTTGTTATAGCTTTGATAGGTAGTTCAACGTCTAGTTATACTAAACTGACTATCTTGGGTCTCGGCTGACTTCCTAATTGTGGCGCAACTGATGGGCTTAGTGAAGTCGAGGCTTCATGATCATTGTTTCCCGTCATTACGCTTTTGTTTGTCCTATTTAGATTTAGCCTATTATTATCATGATTTGGGAGTGGATTGTTAAAGATCTTGAGGGGAGCATTCGAGGGGAAACCGCTCGAAAAGGTATTTGGACGTTGGTGATGTAGGATTTGCTAAGAACATATCCATAAAAAGTTGTTTCTGTTCATCCGGAAAGCGTTGCATGAATTTATTGTAGTCACGGCATGTTCTAGTAACATGACCTTGAATTTTGTGGAAACCACACTATGAATTGGGATTGTAATTCCTGGTTTGTTGGTTTGGTGTATATTGTGGCCTAAAACTCTGATCAAATTGTTGCCTATTAGGATTAAAGTTTTGCATTTGTTGTTTCTGGCTTTGATTTTGGTTTTGATAACCAAATGAGTTTTGGCTTAGACCCTGTGTGGGATTTCGCAGATTGTTGTTGTTGTTGAGGATGATTAAAATCCACTGTATTGATTGTGGGGGTAAAGTTATTGTTTCGTTGATTGTTCATTGGTAATGAAGTATTCACAGTATTTACCTTTTTAGGCTGATCAGTTACTCCATCTGTTGTCACCCCACGATTTTTGTTAAGGATTTTAGGTCCTTGATTGACATTCGTGGTAGTAGGATAAGTTGTAGTGTTCTGGCTGGAGGTGATTAACCTCCCATTTGTTCCATATGTCTTACGACCACTATCTATCGCTGCTTGATCTATTCGAAGAGCGCTCTCAAGTACTTCATCATAAGTTCTTAGTGGGAACTTCTGGACTTCTTCCTTCACCTCTCTGCTGAGAGAATGAAGGAATAAATCACATAGTTCCATCTGATCCATATTTGGAGCACTTGCTGAAGAATAAAGAACTGTACGCCACCTCTGGATGAAATGGGTGACAGATTCATTGTGTTCTTGTTTAATGTGCAAGAATTCCCTGATTCCTGTTCTTAACAGTTTGTTCATGTCAAATGCCTTAATGAACTCTAATACGAGTTGTTTAAATGAATGGATGGAAGCCTCAGGTATTCTATAATACCAATCGAGAGCGATGCCTTCTAAAGTTTTGGGGAATATTTTAGCAACAACCCCATCCCAAGGGAGTAGTTCTCGTATGGCTGTGGCGTAAGCCTTGATATGTGCATTTGGATCTCCCTCACCTTTGTACTTGGGTAAATTAGGAAGAGGTCTTGGAAGCATGACGCTTCGTATGGTGAAGTCTAAGGGCTCTTTCAAATATTCTGAATAAGTCCCTATCGCATAGGTTTCGACCATTGATGGTGCTTGCTGAGGGAGTGGTGGTGGAATGGGTTGTTGATATGGCGTAGCGTATGCATTGGTAGGGGCATAAGGAAACACCTGTGTTTGAGCAAGCATGCCGGGAGAGGAGAACATATCTCCTTGTGGTGATTTGGAGTACATGTTTAAGTATGACGGGGTATTGTCCAGGAATGGATTGTTTGATACTAGACCGGGAGGAACAGATTAGAGATGATGGGCCTAGTTGGAGTTTGTTGTGGATACTGAGGAGGCATACCTAACGTGCCTATTCCTGTGAGGAGGTATACTTGGCTAGGATGGTGTGGGGGATTGGAACTCCCGCTTGCATGAATTGAGAATTTTGACTTGCTTGAGCAAGTTCTAACCCTCTCACTTTTTCTACTAACGTTGAAATGACTTCATTTGGTGAAGTCACGGTGCTTTGCCTTAGCGGCGTTTGTTGTATACCCTGGTGTTGTATAGGCATGTGATATCCTGCTATGAACTGATCGCTATCTTGCCAAGTTTCTCCGAGAGTATTTCCTATATGCAGTGGCATAGAGGTATTTTCTTGAAAAGAGACCTCGGGTTGTGGTTGTAAACCTCCTACATGTGGGTACATACCCCGAGAGCATTGTTCACTCCTAGGATAACGTATTGATTGTTCATCATCTAAGACCAGGTATGGGTCTGATTTTCTACTAATTTGTGGTCTAAGTAGCATCTGAGGAGATGAACCAGATTCTCCGGTAAACGTCATATTATTCAAGCCTGAAGGCTCTGTTTGTTGTTTTTGAGGGGGCTGATCTAACTCCTCAGTTTGAAAAGATGAATTATATCTGATTCTTGGAGTTTGTGTTGACAACTAATTAGTTGAGTAGTTGTCACCCCATACCGAGAGTGAGGGTGATGATTGCCTATTCTTTTGGGCGTAGTATGCCTCAAGACCCAAGAGGGGTCTGCCATATGCATCGAATCCCAACATATTCGGGGGGTATATGAATACCCGTAGAATAATGGGAAGGAGCGAAGGTGGATGAGATAAGATGAAACTTCTCAAAGAGAAGGTGAAACAGTTTGTTTCATGTCGGGTTCACCAATTTTGTACGCCGAAAAAGTGACAAGCGAGTATGGGAATCTACAAGTAACTCTTCCACATACCCGACCTCCCGAGGTCGTGCCGAGACAGCCGGTGGGGATGGAATATGTGTGGGATACAGAAAAACTAGTTAGGCAATCTAATGTATTTAATACGCACTAGTGGAATTTGTGAATCTAAGGCAAAGAAGGCCCTTCTAACCTGAACTGGTGTGATAGATCGGTCAGCAAGGATAACCGCTCGAAGGATCCAATCAATATCGAGCTCTGGCGTGATTCAATCTATGGGTTGTGGAATACGTGGAAAATGACCTGGGATAGTTTCATGTATGTCTCCAGATAAGGTCATATGGTGGGTAGTGAAAACAATCGACTCTATAGATGATTCTCTGGCCTAGTCCAGAACTCTCTAGCTTTGTTAGCTGCTATATCTAGTAAGGATAACTGTTCGACGATGGTGGGTGGAAGTGGGGTAGATTTGAATACTAATGTGCGTAGGCCAGTGTCTATGTCTAATTGACTTACGGATTCGTTAGGTTACGGGATTTGTGGATCACAACCGTAGACTCTTGGTTGTTGCGGTCCTGCTATGGTCATGTACGAAATCAGTCCCTGATCCCTAGTATCCAATAATCATATGCTTTCTCAGCCTCTATATTTAAAATTAATAGTTGTGTGATCTTCTCAGAGTACCTCACAGGCGTTCTTGCCACTTGAATTCTTAGGCTAGTATCTATGTCTGTGAGAACGTCTCCTGCATCTGGCTGTGGGACCAAAGGATCACAACCGAACGTTTGCTCTCTTTCGAGCCCTTCTACAGTCATGTGAATATGAACCTAGGGTAATCTGTAGTTTGGTTGATTTGACCAAAATGTGTGTGCTTGGTCATCTTCTATGTTTAATCCCCTCAACTGAGAGCTGATCTATCGTAAATCTGTTGTTGTTTGGAAGACTTGGATTATAAGATTTTGGTCTATGTCAACTATTGCTGTGACGAGATTGGGTTGAGGCACAATTGGCTCAAATACGTATTCTCTGGGTTCCCTAGGTCCCGTGATTGTCATACAAAAACAATAATGTAAATCTAACTGCAACAAAGTGAATTAAACTATATGAAAATAAATCTATAACTTATTTTTTTGTATTTTCTGAGAAACCTTAAGAATTTAAGAAAGTAGCTATTTAAATATATCCAGAATTGACAACTAAGATAAAACTTAAAACAAACAAAATAACCGAGTATAGTTATTTGTCTGTGTAATTTGTAGATCTATTCTAAATGATGAAATAACTTTCCTAATCTATTTGCCAGACTCTCGATCCTACCTCAGAAGTGAGGAGTGAATCATAGTTTCTCAGAAACTATCAATCCCCACATCTTCCCTGGCAATATCGAAAGTAAACTTGACTAGAAAGAAGTGATTATCCACTCTATTTGATATATTTCTAATTTAAAAATTTGAAAGCTAGAACCGGATTCTACGAGCATGTGGCGAATCCAATGGTGTGTGTGATCTTGTCCCCTCAGTGTGATCTCCTCATTCCTTCGTGTTCACGTGAATCTAGAAAAGCATGTAATGCTAGCATCAACTGAAGTAGATATTGGGACAAAGGTAGCTCAGAATACAAACTGAATATAATGCGAGTAGGAGAGGGATAGCGCAAGAGTACAGAGCTTGGCTTATGCAATTCCTAACGGGATTTATTGCGAGTCATGCAACATAAAGCGCCCGTAACACGAAACCATCTTTTTTTGAGGAGCAAAACCTACAACTTTAATGGCTTCCTAAGCTATTCTACTCCAATGGATTGGGTGAAATAACAACACTATCTCGCACAAGATGGATATGTGGCTTACCAACAATTTGAACAATACTAACTAAACATGCAAATGAAGTGAAACTATGGCTTCTAAGTGAAATAACAGACTGAACTATTGAAAATGAGAATATGAGAAGTGAATGAGGGGCCATTTTCTTGAGCACAAGCCATCTATTTATAGCATTTCATTCACCCAAAGATCAAAACCAAACTGAACTCTTAAACTATAAACAATGGCCAAACACTATTCCAGGGGGACCAAAAACATAAATGCAAGCCCAAGGCGGTGAAAAAAGTGGTGAATCCTTGAGTTTTACGTGAGTCACGTTAAAAATGCTTTCTACGGAAAACACGTAAAGGACCGCCGCTTTGAGCAGGCGGCGATCACGAGACCACCGCCAGGCGGGCGGCAAGCCAGAATCGAAGGGCAAAAGGTCCAAAAGAGGAAAAGAGATAAAACAAAGGCGCGAGGGCTAAGCGGGGCATGCGGGATGTTAACACACACTTGGAGATCTTTTCCGGATTCCGAACACCTTGCAAGGAGACCTGTATCATCATTAGGGCACTTGTTACGTTGTTACGGCAGTACAATACCTTACACTTTTGGGTACGCAGTTCCCTTATTGAAAGCAGGAGCAAAATCTATGTACAAATATACAATGTTTCTTTCAATGGTGGTTTCTCGATATCTTGAAATGTGTTTTATTCTGGAAAGTTGTCAATACGTGAGGATAGAAGACATTGAAGAGAGGAGGGAGGCGAGAAGAAGACAATACTTTCAGGGAAAAGAGATGACAAAAAAACCCCTATATGTATTGAGCAAATGAGATATAGAATAGAACCATTCACATTTATAACAGCAAAATCTGAAGACTCAAAGTCTTGAGATTGTGTAAACTAGAACACAAAGTTTGTAAGCATGCAGGATTAAATGATTAACAGATCGAGTAAGAAAGAAAAATAAAGCAGAGGAAAAAGGGAAAAACCTTTGTATTGATTTCTTCCAATTAGAAATTACAGTTTTAGAATATCAAAATTCTAACACGTACAATGGCTTTGAAAGCTCATGATATAGGTCACAAGAGATGGTTACAACTTCCTCGAGCCAATAGGAAACAATTACAACTTATTCCAATCATCCACACGCTTTCAAATTCTTGATTTGCAAAGAAATGTTAATGGCGGAAAAATAGTTTTTAAAATATACGGCCGTTATATTCTTTTATCGAGTTAAAACATGGGCCGCTCGATTTGATTTTACAACTTCAAATTTGGGCCACCCATGTGGGAGAAATTAATTGGAGCTGGCTGCGGATGCCTTCTACAAATTTTTCCTTTAAAGATGCTCTAGGATGACACGTGAAGAGCTGCACTGGTTCCTTCATACTTTACCGATTCGAGTCTATTTCCTGCTTGACCTATGTTGACCCCTAAACACATGGAGGGCTGACACTCATTTGAGTTTCCATTTTGGAAGCACCCCTTAAAATTACACCGAGATGATGTGTGTCTCCTTCCACCGGTCTTGGACTTTTCAACACCAACTCTATCTCCTCATTGACTTTAACCACATGGCGAGCTAGCGCTACTTGGAGACTGACCCTTTGATTTCACTTCTAAAATGGTGCCGCTAAGGCACGTGGCAGATTATGCCAACCCACCCATACTTAGTCAATTATAAGGATCGGCTCTGTCACTTATTGGACCTAGGACATGTGGAGGACTGGCGCAAGTTTGAGATCTGCCTCCATCTTTGACTCTTGAAGCTGTGATGGCGTTGTCCCCGAGCCACCCATACTTAGCCAATTTTAGATTATTCTGTCTTCATTTGGTACTTGGGACATGTGGAAGGCCTGCACTTATTTGAGGATTGTCCCTTATACCCTGCACCTAGAGTTACACCATTTGAACATGTGGAGGATTTCGCTGAACCTTGAAATATGGCCAACCACATCCAATCAAATATATCCATGTATTACCCATGGAATCTAGGGAAAAAATTAATGGGAAAATACGTTTGTCATCCTAACAAATAGGAAGAAAATAAAAAGAAGGAAAAGGAACTTTACCATACGCCTGACTTTCAAATTGTTCTCCATGAATAGGAAAACTGCAAACAATGCCAGGCTCGACACGATTCAATACTCCAAGGTACATACTCAATTTTTTTGAAACTTGACTTCAAAAGAGGGGAATTTTGGGGCTGATAATAGCTGGATCTTTCTAGGGATGACTTGGCTTGGAACAAAGACACAAGGCAAGATCAAGAACTATAGATAAATTTGGGAAAAAGAGGACTAGTGCCTTGTCCATTGGGCAAAGGATTCGAAGGAAAAACCAATACAAGGCAACACACACAAGACGAGAAAAGAAACAAAACAAACCAAAAGGGAAGAACAGAAATGAAAACAAAGGAACGACCCAAAACCAAAACACTGTAAATAATATACAAAAAGACCACCTAGTCACCTAGGACTTGAACAACTTCAGATATTTCCCACTATAAGAAAGTGGGAGAGGAGAACCATGATTGTAATCTAGATAAATAGAGTTCTCTCTAGCAAAATGTTTGATTCTAAAAGGACCAAGCCAAAGAGAAAAAAACTTACCATGACTTCCTCATGGCTCATGTCTTTGTCCCAAAGCATTACAATGTCTCCCACTTGGAAAACTCGGGTTTGTCTTTCTTGTCAAATAGAGCCTTCACTTTCAACTGATGAGCTGCTATCATGTCAACCACTTGCAATCTATCCTCATCAAGCTTCTGAAGGTACAAAATTCTCTTGTCCAAAGAGCTACTGAAACTTGAATCTTCAATGGTTTTCATCAGATGCAAGGCTAGCAATTCCACCATGACTGGAAGTTGCACTTCCACACCATACACCACTTGGAAAAGAGACATTCCAATTTCTCTCTTGGGTGTAATTCTATCAGCCCAAAGTGCATCATATAATTTCTTGTGCCAATTCCTCTGAGAATCATTTACAAGCTTTCTAACTATTCTCACCAAGTTATTATTTGTTGATTCTACTTGTCCATTCCCTTGGGGGTAGTAATATGAAGAATGAGCAAGTGAGATCCCATACCCATAGCAGAAGTCCATCATCTCAAGTAGAAGAAAATTTGGAAGCATTATCAATCACAATTTTGTTTGGGATCCCAAACCTGATCAATATGTTCTCCTTAATGAAGTTGCAAACTACCTTGGAAGTAGTGCTCTTGACTAGGATGGCTTTCACCCACTTGGTGAAGTAATATGTGGCAATCAACACATGAGTATGTCTAGGATTGGAAGGTGGGTTAAGAGTTCCAATAAATTCTAAACCCCATTGTTGAAATGACTCTTCAATCACTATTAGCTTGAGAGGCAAAGCAACCAACTTAGGTCTTTCAACAAACGTTTGGCATGCTTCACATTTACCAACCCATTTTGATGCATCTCTGAATAGAGTGGGCCAATAATAGCCAACACTAAGTATTTTATGATCTATTACAGTAGATGAGAAATGACCTCCATAATCCTGGTCATGAAAAGTAGAGAACAAATTCTTTTGTTGCTCCTTGTCTACACACTTCAAAAACCTTCCATCTATGCCTCGTTTGAACAAAGTATTCTCACATAGCACATATTGTGCAGACCTCAATTTGATAGCTCTCTTCTCTTTGACACTCAAGTGAGAAGGAAACTCTCCATAAGTCCAAAAGTGAGCAATGTTAGCATACCATACATCTATCGAGCTGAGGAACAAAACAACAGGGACATCAACTTCATCTTTGGACAACTCCTTAGCAGCTCCCCGAATGAGTTCACATAGGCCCTTACCCCAAACTAGCTTTGTTGGCCTAATATCAAGATCACACTCTTACACAATTTCCACCCAATTACCTCTCTTGGTTCCAAATTATTGTTGAGTAAGAATGGATTTGATTGTTGTATCGAGCACCAACACCACAAAATGAGAATTAAGAAAGTAAAACCTGAATCGCTTGAAAACTTTGACAACCGTAAAGCATGTTTTTACATCATAGTGTACTTTAGCTCATGAGTTTTGAAGACATAAATCATGAATGAAATTGGGAGCTCATGATCTTCAACGTTCTTCTAGGCTAACATAATAACTCAGGTATTTTTAGTGGCATAACAATAGAGAATGAAATATTTACTAAAGTCGGGGCACACCAAGATTGGAGTCTTTGCAATAGCCTGTTTAATGTCCTCAAATGATTTATTCCTTGAGAGGACCAACCAAAAGTTTTCTTCCCTTACATCATGCAAGAAATGCTCCTAGTAATTTCTATAAAATCGGGATGAATCTCCTTAGGAAATTGATCTTACCAAAGAAAGAATGGACACCCTTCTTACTTGATGGAAGAGGAATTTGTTGGATAGCTCGAACTCTCTCTGGATCAATCTTGATCCCTTCCTTTGAAACTACATATCCCAACAACTTTCCTTCGTGACACAAAACACATACTTCTTAAGGTTTACAAAACTTCCATGCTCTCTACACTTCGTAATACTATTTCAAGGTGTTGGAAGTGATCTTTTCTTTCTTTAGAAAACACTATCAGTGCAAACAAAATATTATTTCCCTTTCAAAATTCCAAAATAAAAGTCCACGGACCTCTAGAAATTAACACCAGCATTGATGAGACCAAATGGCATCCTCTTGTATGCAAAGGTGCCCCAAGGAGTAGTAAAGGTAGTCTTATGTTGATCAAGTATTCACCTCTACTTGATTGTACCCGGGAATCCATTTAACATAGATAGAATCTCCGAGCCTGTAACAACTTACAATACTTGGTCCATCATGGGGAGAGGATAATTGTCCTTCAAAGAACCTTGATTTAGATTTCTAAAGTCCACACAGATATGGATCTCACCATTCTTCTTCCTGGCATGCACTATATTAGCAATCCACGTTGAATGGTGGATGGGGAAGATGATCCTAGCCTTTAGAAGCTTCGTATTTCTCGAGAAAATTGTATCGCTATCTTTGGACTATATTGCCTTTGCTTCGTTTGAAGGGTTTGATCCCGGATTAAGAGGAATGAAAATTTGCATTTCTTTAGGCTGAAAATCCTTAAGATCATCATAAGAATAAGCGAACATCAACATACCTCTTCAATAGATTCACCACATTCTTTTTCTCTTTCAGAGTGCAACATTTTCCAATGTTGACCATTTTGGGATCATCAAGACCCCAATATTCACTTTCTCGGTCTCAGTAGATTGTCGGGCTCCTTGGGAAACTTTAGACTTCATATATCTATCATGTTTATAAAAAATCCTCCAAACTCACAAATCCTTTAGGAATTTTGTTGCCTTTCAGCTTGATACATCCATCTCGATCCATATCTTCTTTGACACCCTCTTCATTTGATGACACACACTTTCTAGGTAGATTGTCTTTTTCTTCAAAGTACAACTGATCAAAGTTATCTTTGAGCTTCAAGAAAGAAAGGAAATGCTGGTCATCATTAAAAACTTGCCAATTATTTGCTTTGTCGGGAACACGGGTCTATGGATTAGCTCAATGGTGAATTTCTCCTAAGGAAAATTAGGATGAGGAATCATTAAGGACCCCAAAACAGCTAGAGAGTCAACCCTAGTGTTTCTTTCTCTTGGCACATCTTTAATGGAAAAAGCATCAAGGAATTCAATGGAATTCCAGGACAGCATTCCTATAGTGTTTCAACCTTTTATTCTTTAAAGCATGCCATAGGAAGGAGGGATATCAACAACTAAGATGGTGGTCAAGACCTTCTTCTCTCGGTAAAGCAAAAAAAAGCCACTTGTGCATCCTTGATTCTCCTAACCAAAGGAACTTATCTACTTTCCATGGAATAACAAGAACCATAAGTGTGGGTCTAAAAGCATGAGCCACTTTGGCGGGCATTACATTATCGATACACTAGAATTAATGACACAATTGCTAAGCTTGTGTCCAACTATGAGGAGAGTCACATAGAAGGGTTTGATCTTCTCTTTGGGTGAAGTGACCTGCAACCACAAGGTGGGTTGAGGTGTAGAAGGAGTGGGAAAAAGGCCTTTAGAAGAATGGGCTAGGGTTTTAGATTTAGAATTTACAAAGTTAACCAATTTGGCAAAGGCTTTAGGATGGGTTTGATGAACTCGCCTCGTAAATCTGAATCTTGGTATTTTTAAGATGGTCTATAATGTCAAAAGATCAAGATGTGGATGGGGAATATCTACTAGGAGTAGGAGGAGCTTTTGATCTATCGCTTTATCATTTGTTGAACAAGATTTCTTAGAAGCAAAAGGAGAGGAAGAAGGATGATGTAACCTAGAATTTGCAAAATAACACCCTACTGTGGTCTTTGACACATCACTCAACCTATAACATGATGAAGGAAGAAACATAAAGACTCATAACTAACCCATCATTCTATAGTGCATGCTACCCATAGATCCATCAAAGAACAAACTTAAATAGTAATCATGATTGAATCATTAACATGCACTACTCAATTACACAGAATGACACTTAGATTCAGCCAATATCTTCCATCTATTAATAAATATAGAAGCTCTTTATAGTATTATCAATTTATATCAAGGCACGTATGGATCGACACATACTTTCATACACCGCTCTTTGTGATACATACCAAAGCATATCTTTTCATACACACACATATCTATGTGTATATATCATATATCTACTATGCACCTAATCATCATATATATAGGGTGGGGACTTCCCTTCACCGCTTAACTACTCTAGAAATAGGTCGCATGCTATTAATAGCCACACATCGTTTACAATTATAGCCACACATGCAAGTGCGCTATCTATAGTCCTCTTATAGTTAACTGAAGTGTCTCATTCTATTCTTAGCTTGTCTCCATGCATAGATGCTTTGAACCACTCTTCCAAATATAGAAGAATGCATGGCGCACACATCTCTGCATCGTTGATGTGTTCCACATGCCATCTTCCAAAAATAGATCCTCATACCCAAAATCGGCTAAGTCCTGAAATCTGAACTTGCCTTCCGCACGTGGGTCCTTCCTGTCTTTCGTGCCTTTGATCTTGGCCTTCTATCCCACATGGAATCCTTGTGTGATCTTTGCCAAGTATTCTTTGATCAACATTACCCCACACTAATCTCATTGTCATCCCGACAATGGTTATCTCCAAAATTTGAAGGAAAGAATAAGAATGAAGAATGTGGACAAATAAAGAATTTATATGAGGTTATTTAAGCAACCTCCTCTCAGTATCAGTTTATAGCATTAGCTCTGGATACTCTTCTTTTATTGCAGCCTCCAAATCTTGCCATTCCATGAGTGCTTGTTCTACTTTCTCTGGGATGTCCACAACAATGGATTCCAACTCATCCCATGTAATTTCCCTTTCTCATTTTGTAGAACCAACACAACACTAGACATGGATGTCATCCTCCTTCCAAAGGTCCATCTTCTATGCAATCAGCTTCCCAAGCTCTTCCAACCAAGTCTTGTGTGGCTCTTGTGCTTTGTTGTAGGCCTCATGCTTTTGTTTAACCATGGAAAACCTTTCTACGCATGGCCCAATGTCTCATCTTTCATTACTCTTTGAACCTCATTATTCTCCTCCAAGGTCTTAATGTTGATGAGCGCCTCTGGAGCTGTGCATATATTCAAATCTTGATCCACTTTCTTCAAGACTTCTTGTAATGCCTACAACAACCCTTCATAGATGTGATTTTTCTCATCACCGATGCTTTCTCCCATTGGCATCCTTCTCTGATCATTTTGGCGCTTGCATACATAGAGTTTCATCTTCGAGCACCAAGTCCACCAACTTCCCCACATAGTGTATCATTGAAGGAAATGTTTGTGGTACCTTGGGTTCCAAGTGTGGCCTTGCTTTGATTACATTGTCCCCAATCTCCTCTGCGATGCTTATGAATACTTCATTCTTCTTCTGTGTGAAGTCCCTTTCTTGTGTTATGCATGCTATCTCCATGTCCTTTGTCTTTAGCTCTTCACGTAGTGCTTTGATTGTGGTAGATTTATCCATGTTCCTTCTGGCCACCTCTGCTGAAACTTTCACCAGCATTGCATTGACCTACTCATCTGACATGACAAGTAGGATTTACTGTCATGTGTCTAGCCTGAGGTGCCTTCTTCAATCACCTTGAAATGCATGACTCTTCACATACATCAAAAGTCAGGCTCATCCATGTGGGTGTGCATCGACCAGGATAGTTTCTTTTGTGTTCGCATGGTCACCATATCTTCATCCATCAACTCCCAGCCAAATAGATCCTTTTTATGCTATATTTGCTAGAAGCGGGCGTGGAAAATATTTCCTACATCCTCTGCATACCCCATGGCTGGTGGAATGTGCTCTCCACTCACCCTTCTAGACCTCTGCTACTTAGGGACTCTAGCCTCCAAATTTGGAGCTTGTTCTCCATGTCCTAAGTATCTTCTCGTAATTTATTTCCTCTGGTCTTTTCTCTTCTTCATCCTTCTCCTTTGATGCCTCACCCTTTTCTTTTGTGTGCTCTGGGGGTGTAGGAGATGTAGGCATGCTCTCCTCAGACTCTTCCACCTCCTTGCTCAACTTCAGCTTCCTCCTCTCTGCGCGTGGTCGCTTCCTTTTGTGGGGAGAGTCGGGGTGATCGCGCACACAGAGATTGGGGTAGCACCTTGGGTCCTTGTTCTCCTAAATACCCTTTTAAACTGTGCTCCCCTTAGACCACATTCAAGTCCTCTTCATCCCCTCTTGTGGCTGAGGTGGTGTAATGGTGTGCTCAACTTCTCTCTGACTTGTAGGATGTTTCCTACCCCTATGCTCCAAGCCGCCACTATCTTCACACTCTTCCTCCTCATCCTGCACTTTGATTTTCTCTAAGGGCTTAGGTGTTGGGATATTCTCCATTGTATGCTTCCCTTTTGGTGGTGCTGGAAGTGCAAAACTCACCTTCCACATATTTTGTTGTTCTCCATCTTTGGCTTCAACTAGAGATACACCAATGCTGCCCCCAAATCTACTACAACCAAGCTTATTGGCTTGATGTTCAACACCTCTAGAAATGATTCTCTCTGTGTAGGCACTCCTGCCAGGATATACATACTTCTTCCATAATGTATGGTAGTCACAGTCTACCTTGTCTACATTGAAGTTTAGTTTGCATGTGTCGGTAAACCTATGAATAGATTCCTGAAAATACCTTGTAGTGAATGCATAAGGTAACTTGCACCAAGGGCTCCAAGCTCCATCCTTCATTGGAAAAAACATGATGATGTAGAAATGCTGGTATATAACAAACTGAACTTGTTTTCCTACCACTACTGGTAGGTCCTTTGGAATGTGCCACTCTTCTCCAAATGCCACACGGAGCCTATCATACCACTTCTCCACCCTTTGTTTCACCTCATCTATCATAGTCCCCTTGCATAGGTATTTGTTGAATCTTTAGCTGGGGACTTGTTCTCCATGGGGTATTCCCATATTTTCTCCTTTGGTCCATCTGGTACTCTGATTTCCATGAAGACCAAGTGATAGGAGAACAACCCCAAAGCTGATCTTCCCTCATGTGCATGCTTCCTTGACTATTTTCTCTGCAATATATCCTACAATATTATAGACTATCCCTTTCGACATATTTTGCACCACATGCAACCACATAGTGTTTACTTGCGACCACCACTCTTGATCATTCAACTTGGTAACAAGTGTGTTGCAGCTTGTACAACTAGATAGTTCTTAAATTTGTCTATGTCCATTCCACGTAGACCCTTTAGGTATCCCAACTCCTGTTTGGTCTTTAAAATCATGGCTTTATCTGTGAGGTCACTTTTTATATCCTCTCTGTGGCCTTCAGACCTGTCACTGATGAAACAAGCGTAGACAAAATTCTAACTCTGTGTCTACAAAGTAGAAGTAGTCTTCATGAACCCTGCTCATGAGCCACTGGTACAAGGGCTCATACTTCCCAAAATATGGTAGCTCATACAACTGATATACCCCGATTTTCTTCAAAATATTTTCACCCGCATCATCATATACCGCATGTCATGTCATGTTCCATGCGTTTGTTTGTTCTAACCATGAGTAAGGAGTCGAGCTCCTTTTGTTCTCCGACGTCTTGTGATTATATTCACTCACTTTACTTTTTCTAATGGGTGAATCCCATTCTTGGCCAACAATAACTCCTTCTGGGTATTGCATCTCCGAAAAATGACTTTTGGGTGCCATCTCTTCTTCCTCAATGACCACCTTCTTCTTTTCTTTTTACTGCAGATGCCTTCTTTGGTGCCATTTCTACCTTGCAAATGTCTCCTCTTCACCCCTACAACTCGTGAATCAAACCCTAGCTCGATTCAACTCTATGCCCTAGGTGGAAACCTTGTAACCTAACTCTTTTCTATCTCCTTGCTTCGCTCAAACCCTTCACCACCGGGATGCAAGCTTCTTATAGCACAGATCTGGTTGTCACTCTTGATTTCACACCCTTCACACCTTAAATCGATCACTCGGCTCTTCACACTTGGCTCTTCTCTCAAATACTCTTAGTTGCAACAATGGTAAAAATGAATCCGCATCCCTTCCTTATATAATTTTTCAAATTTTGATGCATTTATTGCTCCTCACCTACCAAATATCCCTTCATTCATTGACCAAATCCATTTGTTCCATGCGTGGTACATCTTTGCACCCAGCTATAACCTTCTAGCATGCCTTCCTACCCTCTGGTCACAGACTTCTCTTCAAGCGTGCGCTCCTACGCCCAAGTACCTCATCACTACACCTTCTCCTAGTAGCTATCATGGCCTCCACTTACCTCACGTTATATTGTTCCTTCATCCATCTTCATCCTTGGTCACCTTTTGAGAAGCAATCCTCTTTAAAGCACACCTGTAGCAGCTTATTTCTTTCACCTTTCAAGTCCCTCAGTCCTTTTCTTGGATAACGACAACCACCCCACACTAAAGGTATGTGTAGTCCTCTACGCATAAACATTCTTCATATAGTAATTAGCTTCATGTGCATAAGCGCTTATTACACAAACAACAACTAAATTGACAAAGCATAGTGACAATGAAGGAAATACATTAAGGAAATACCGAATTGAAAACCTAAACTAAATGGCAATACTGCCTTATTACAAACACCAAGAAGACTTATTTATAGTAGGGCTTTAGCCTACTTCATTAAAGTAACCGGTCCGTGTTCCATCAAGTGCTTCTAACTGGCATGCACCTGATTCAAGTATAGAAGTTATAACATATGGCCCCAACCAATGTACTTTGAGCTTTCTGGATGGCACAAGAACTTTGAGTCATAAAGAAGAACCATTTGTCCAATCTCAAACTTCTTATCTCTTATGTTTCTGTCATGCCATGCTTTCTACTTGGCCTTTTCCTGCTTCTAACTCCACCGTGCTATGGCTTGGTGCACTCATCCAGTTGAATCATCTTTTCAATCCATTCTTCTAAAGCTTGTTCATCAGCTAGACCTCCAACACATGCAATGTGCAAAGAAGGTAACATAAATTCTATAGGAAGAACAACTTCCGTGCCAAACACCAATTGAAATGGTGTGGCTTTGTTCAATCTCTTGTAAGTTGTTCTATATGCCCAAAGCATAGCTGACACCTTGTCATCCCAATCCTTTCTTCCAACATCACATATTTTTGTCAAAGTCTGGCCCAAAATTTTGTTGAAAGCCTTAGCAGTTCCATTTTCCTGAGGATGGTAAGGTGTAGTTTTGTGGTGTGCAACCATAAACTCATCTAATAGGATCCGATTGTCTCATTCAAAAAGTGTGTACCTCTATCACTTGTCAAGCTTAGAGGACATCCATATCATGTAAGAACATTCTCCCATAGAAACCTAGTTGTTGTAGCTACATATAATCTTTGGTAGGTGTTGCTTCTACCCACCGTGTGAGATAATTTGTGCAAGTAATGATATAGTGCCATGATCCAGTCCTACGCGCGTGGCTAGTGAAATAGGTCCTACAAAGTCAATGGCCCATTTCTCAAATGGTTCAAGCACTAGTAATTGGTCTCAAAGGCATCTCATCTCTTTGCCCTAGTTTTCCTAGGTGCTGACAATGATCACACGCCTTACAATAGTCTTTACAATCTTTTTATAAGTGTCTCCCACCATAATCCAACAATTAAGATCTTCCGGGTAGTCACATCACCTACATAATGGCCTCTGCAATACCACCATGAGCTTCTTCCATGATATCCTTGCGCTCATGCTCTAACACACAATGATGTAATACTTCATCTCTACCTAGCTTGTAAAGGTCACCACTGATTAACATAAATGGTGCCACGCGTATAGCAAGCTGCTTCTTTTCTAATGATTTCATTCCTTCTGGTGCCATACCTATTTGTAGAAAGACAACAATGTCTTCTAGTTCCATGGGTGTGCGTTGTAACCTGTATAACTGTGCATCCGACATTGTTTCTTCAATTGTCTGTGCCTCCTCTCCCGTATTGATTCTAGATAAATGGTCTGGTCCAGAGTTGCTTTTCCCTGGCTTTACCACAACTGTGAAGTCAAATTCTTGAAATAGGAGCACCCATCTGCATATGTGCCCTTGTAAAACTAGCTTATTTACCAAGTACTTCAATGCCATGTGATCTGTATAAAACACAAATGGTGTTGCTAACAAGTACTATCAAAACTTGTACAATGCATAGATCATTGACAAAGCTTCGCACTCTGTAGTTGTATAATTCCATTCAAGCAGAGTCACTTCCTACTAGCAAAAATAGATTGGATGATCAATAATACCTTCACTAGGTTGAGCTAACACAATGCCAATGGCCATACCAGAAGCATCCACATGCACATGAAATGGTTTATCCCATGATGGAAAGTGCAAAATGGGTGCGGTAGTAAGTTTTCTTTTAATATCTCAAACGCGTGTGTTGCTGTGGTTCTCCCCAATAAAATGTACCTTTCCCTTTCAGTAATTCTTCCAAGGGTGCTACAATTCTAGCATACCCTTTTATAAATTTTCTGTAATATCTGTATGACCTAAGAATCCATGCACCTCACTTTGACTAGTAGGTGCTTCTAGGCCTAAAATGACTGCAACCTTGGCTGGATCAACTAGCAAACCTTCCTTGCAGATTATATGTCCTAACAAGTATCCCAAATGGTGTAGCAAATATGCACTTCTTGATATTCAAAGAGATACTCAATTGTCTGCATCATTCAAACATTAAGCACAGATTGTCACAATGGTCTTTCACAAGCCCATATACTATCCAATCATCTAGGTAAACTTGTAAGAAGTTGTGAATAAAATCTTTGAATGCCTGAACAACTATTCGTGAGAATACAACGGCACGTTCTTCAATCCAAAAGGCATCACAATATAGGAAAAACTTCCCCATTCAAGTAGTAAATGTTGTCTTTTCTTGATCCTCCTGAGTGATCCTAACTTGATGATACCCGAAAATCCATTTGTGAAAGAATATATTTCGCCCGCAACTCCTAGTATTTCCTCAGTGAAAGGCGTAGGGAAAGGGTCTATGATGCATGCAACATTCAGCTCCTGTAGTCCACACATATCCTAATCCGTTCGTCCTTCTTGATACTGATCACCATTGGGCTAACCCATTCTGACTCATCAAGGGGCTTGATAATTCCAAATTTCAACATTTTATCAATTTCTTCCTTTACCTTTTCACGTAAATTAGGATTCATCTATAAGGTCTCTTTCTAACTGGCCATGCACCATCCTTAAGTTTGATCTTCATTTCCCAAGTGATTCATGCATGCCTTTAAGTTCATGATATCCTCTAGGGAATAAGTCCTGATAATCTCTGAGTAACTCGATGATCTTTGCTACCTCCGAGTCTGACCAGTAATCTCCAATTATGGCCTCCTTAGGCTCAGCCTCCGAACCTATATTCACCTTCTTTGTCTTCATAGGTTCATGGTAGCGTGTGTATCCTTGTCTACATTTTCCAAGACCTCGTGCACCCCATGTGAATGCTCAATATCCAAGTTCTCAACTTCCTCGTCATCCACGATGTAGACCATCTTTCCTTTTTCTTTCTCAAGGCAAGCATGCTCAAGTAGTTTGGAGTCTATTTCTTCTTCCTTTTCAAAACATGCTCCAAACTCTATCTCACCAAATAATTCCTGAATATGCTCTTCTACTTTTGCACTATCTCCCATAGTTAAGCGCTTGACAAATTTTAATGCCTCTGCTACCGGAGGTTGAGTCAAGAAATAATCAAATGTCTGGATCATACTTGTAGTCAAATTTGCCAGTTCCCAGTTTCTCTATGTAGTTCTGCATATACATACCAAGTGCGTGTGCATCCTTGGAGTGTGGAATATAATTTATGCACCCAGAGTGAAGGTGGTAATGCTTCTGTATCCTATTGTCTCCAGAGTCTCTCACACTAGCTGAATGTGATGTTGAACAGGTTGATTACCATGATAAGTACAGATTTGCGTAGGTGCATTGTTCCTTATAAACCTGGTAGATAAAGCTATTCCAATCTCTTCCTAGTTTATAAGATTATCTCTGTGGACTACCCACCAAAGCGTGTGTGCTGTCCCATGCAGTGTATATACTAACATATCTCTCCTTGTAATTGGATCTGCCCACTACATTTCCATATCCTTCAAAAAGGCATGCAGAGCTTTTGTCCCGTATACCAAGGTATTGTGCTTCCTATCCATCGAATTGAATGAAATCTATTCGTGTGCGCAACCATGCTTTTCACCTCACGCCCTACTAATTCATATGTACCATGAGCCCAATTTTCACAAGCAATACTCATAGTGTCACTAATAGAATGAGAATCCTCCCACTATAGAATGCCTTCTTTTGATGGCTCGTTGACCTCTGGGTCCTGAATAGCACGTACATAAACTCTGTTTAAATCCTCCTCACTTAGAGGCTCAACATAGGGTGTAGACTTTCCATCTGTCAAAGGTATCACAACCCTCTCCTCCTTGTTTTCAAAGCTGACATATCCCTTATTGAATCTCAAGTCAACATTATTTACATAACACCAAGGGCGTCCAAGCAAGGCTAGAAAATTGTCTACTTCTACAAGTGCTAATACCTCAAAATCCCCAGTGAACTTGGCCCCTTGTATAGTTATAGATGCATCCTTCAACACTCCTATGGGAGTGGCCTTAGTCTGGTTTGCCATGAACAACACATTAGATGATGGCTGCAATGGAGGCCTCCCCATTTGTACCCAAGCATCTAATGTCAACACATTTACTTCCGCACTGTATCAATCAATATGTTTGCTCAATAGCCACCCATCCACAACAACATTCAGAGTAATTTCTTTATCATAATCAATGCTATCAGGGGGAATATTTGCATGTAGAATCTACCATCCGGTCTCAAGACTTACGTGCGGAGTGTTCCCTTTTAACCAACTTCCTAATAGTGGAATAATGTTCTCCTAGCGCAACATCTTACACACCTCCCACAGATCATCGATATAGTTTGGACTATCTCTGATGCTTTCTTTTGCTCCTTTAGGTATTGTATCTCACCCTGAAGATTCCTTAGCACTTCCATGGTATCCTAGTAAACTTCTTTCTGATGAGCAGGATCTGGGTACCTCGCATGCAAAACTTCCTCCTTGGTAATCATAGGCTTTTGGTGTAATGCCTCTCACATGTGCGCAACTTCAGCATGTGTAGTGATCTTTACTATCAATGCCTTAGGTCCTTCTATTATCTTGGGCATCCATTGGTCTCTTCTACCGTGCGCTAGATCTAACCATCCCAATGCCTTTGTTTTCTTGCTTATGTTGTTTACTCAGATGCTCATATAAGTCTGGGCACTCTTCATAGCTATGGTTCTTCCCGTAGAAAGAACATGCATTATTCTGAGGACATTCGTGCCCAGTAGTGATCAGGAGATCCACATGTATAACATGTTCCATGAGGGAACTCTCCTCTTCCTCCACCTCGGCCTCATCCTCCATATCCACCACGATATCCACGTCCCTCCACGACCTCCTTCAAAATGCCCCTCATTCCTGTCATAGCACGTTTGATTATGATCTTGATCCTGGTGCTCATTCCTACCCTTAGAATTATCTGTTATACTTGTCTGTCGTACTCCAATGTCTATAACATCATGGATCTGACCAATCAACTGAAAATCCTCAGTATCATGGGTCGTGGACCTACAAATCTTGCAAAAGCAAGATACATTCTTCCTATATGCACATTGTAATAAAGGATAGTGACTAGCATCATGATTCAAATGGAAAATTTCACAGTCCAAGTAATAATGAATGTATAGATCTGTGAGGACAACTATCCTTGGTGTGACCTTCCACTTCACAATCTATACACCAAATTCCTGAGCATGTTTCATGGGCTGAATTTTCCGATAGCTTTTCTAACTGCTTTGCCATAGCTGTGATCATGCCTCTAGGAATGGACTAACGCCAGTGTCAATGCTCCCAACTACCTCAATGCATGCAAAGCTACTTCCAGTGCTTCACGTGGATCCGTGTATGTCTTATGTGACAACCCTCCTAAAAGGTGTAATCAATCCTCCAACGAACCATTGTGCATGTTGGCTAGCATGGATATCATAAGACAACTTAGATAGAAGTGTCTTAAAATGAGCATCATACTCACGTACACTCTCAGTAGTGCCTTGCTTGATATCTTTGAGTGCACTTATACTCTTCTACTCAAACTCAGGGATATGGAACTCTTTAAGAAAGCATCCTTCAGTGTTGCATAATCCACGCAAGTTTGATCAGGGTCAAACTTCCTATACCAGCTGTGTGTGTGCCCCTGTAATGTAGTAGTGAATTGACTCACCTTTCACTCACAATATAATCCCTTTAGCATGCCACAAGATTTCACACATATGCACATGTTCGACAACATCCTCTATACCTCTATATTCTGGGAGATGAAGAGACATCTCCATGTAGATATTTTGTGGTTGTTGCGGACCTTGACCACCTGATCCGAACCCCTGGGTTCCCTCTACCTCTAGAACCACTAGATCCACCAGAACTAGAACCACCTATACCTCATGATCCTCCACCTGTAGCTGGAGTAGGACCTGTAGATGTACTCCCTTGTGCTTCGACAAGTAGTACTATCTATGAACCCCTATAGTATGTGAGGTAGCTCCACTTCCAGAGGTGAATCCAACATTTTGCACACTCACATTCTATGTGGATGATGTGCCTAAGAATGCTCCTCCATATAACATTGAAGTTTTTATCCTGCCATTGATGTACTTGATCCCTGACTTACTCCTGCTCTCCTACTTCCCAAGTTAGCTTGCTGATTACTTGTCGTACTAGATACTAAAAAACCAAGCGCAAAGGCTAGGTCACCAAGGTGGATTAAGATGCACACCTGGCCCAAGTAGTCTCTGTTGGCAGCACTTCATGTGAGGCCGAGAAGGGATCTCTATCATGCTTTCCAAGATGGGGGAGTTCCTGATGCTCTGGCTCCATGTCTTCTACGTGAGCCGTAAATCCTTCACGAGCCATCTCTCTCCTCAATGCCATACTTTCTGCAATGGAACGTTGCTTCTCTATTTCCCTCTCATGCGCCTCATTATACTTAAGCCACCTTTCCTCTCTCTACTTTTTTCTACCACTAGGTCTGCCATCTTAATACCAAACTGTTCCTACCCTCGCGCGTGGTGAAGTTTAGTTAGCCATCGGTTTACTCTCCAGGTTCAAAGTTACCATCAAGATCTTGATCACTAAGTGGAATACCGAGAAAATATGTTCCTCTTGGATACCTCAAAACTAAAATTCAATGACCTCTGGGAAAGAGTATGTTGAAATTGAGTATTCTAGAATATAACTATTTAGAACACCATGAAACCACGTATCCACCACACGAGTCCAAATCAGATCAGCATCATAAAGATCCTAAAATTCTTCCTGTGTCCAAACAAGTGCATGATATCTCCAATTCCACTGAGATGCATAAGCCATAAGCCACTCGTAAAGTTCTACTAGAAAGATAGCAAAAAAGCTCTCATATAAGTTGTCATACAGGTTATGTTCTACCCAAGTGCGTGCGTTAAACTCAGATCCACTGCTGAACCATCATGCATATTCTTCCTCCAGATCATGTATCCATTCCTCAATACTTTCTAGAGTTAACCAAGTACATCTTCATCATGAACCATCCTGAAAACAACTAAAAAAGAGGTCCCAAAAAATGGAACCAATGATGTAGCCTAGAATTTGCAAGATAACACCCTAGTCATGCTGGCACATCACTCAGCCTAGACTGAGCACTCACCCAAAGCATGCGCAAAGGTACCAGTCCCCCTTTAGGGTTGTTAATAGGATGATAACATGATGAAGGAAGAAACATAATAGATTCATAACTAATCCATCATTCTATAGTGCATGCTACCCACAGATCCATGAAAGAACAAACTTAAACAATAATCATGATTGAATCATTAACATGCACTACTCAATTACATAGAATGACACTTAGATTCAGCCAATATCTTCCATCTATTAATAAATATAGAATCTCCTTATAGTACTATCAATTTATATCAAGGTGCGTATGGATTTGATACACATACTTTCATACATTGCTCTCTATGATACATAGCAAATCATCTCTTTTCATCCACACACACATATCTATGTCTATATATATATATCACTATGCACCTAATCATCATATATATAGGGTGGGGACTTCCCTTCACCACTTAACTACTCCAGAAATAGGTCGCATGCTATTAATAGCCACACACCGCCATTTACAATTATAGCCACACATGCAAGTGTGCTATCTATAGTCCTCTTGTAGTTCAAATAAAGTGTTGATCCTATTTTTTGAATCGCTCTTCCAAATATAGACAATGCATGGCGCACACTTCTTTGCATCGTTGATGTGTTCCGCACACCATCTCCTAAAAATAGATCCTCATACCTGAAATCAGCTAAGTTCTAAAATCTGAACTCGCCTTCTCGCGCACGGGTCCTTCCTATCCTTCTACACCTTTAATCTTGTCCCTCTATTCCACATGAGACTCCTTGTGTGATCTTTGCCAAGTATTCTTTGATCAACAAAGGACTAGAAGAACTTACCTTCGAGTGGAAGTAGTAGGAATAGGAGCTCCTCTTCTTATAATCACCGAGATGGTGATGGGGTACTCTTAGATCTTTTTGCAGTTACACTACTTTTTCATTTTTGTTGGTCCTGCATTCCCGAGTCATAACAACATATGACTCACTGTTCATCTCAGCCACTACATCATCATAGTCATCTTCATCATCCTTACCTTCAATGGTGAGGAAATAAACTCAAGAACTACCAGGATCCTCTAGTTCTTCATCAACTTCCTATTCTGGTTCATCATAGAGCTCATTTTGTTCCTCATCATCAGGCTCAAGAACTTCACAAGTAGCATTAACAGGCACCTTGATGGGTGGACCTTTAATAGCCAACCTAGTTTGGGAAGAGGTCAAGTAGTTCCTAGGCTAAAAGTTCTTCCTTGGAACATCTTGATATGGAGCATGTTGAGCCAATTGTTTCTTGATGGCAATGAGGTCATTAGCTAGCTTTTGCACCAACTAATCTGCATTACCTCCAGGAGAAGGGGAAGAAGAAGATGCTTTGGATTTTAAAGGATCCCCTTTCAACTTTTCAGACATGATCAAGTCATCTTCCAAACTAACATCCAATCTCTGATCAACATCCAAAGTTGTAAGATTTTCTCTCCTTAGGGCATAGCTTACTTCCGGTATTGAGCATTCAAGAAGAAACACTTTTGAATCTGATCAACAGGCCTAGTATCTAATGGAATATTGTTAACAAATTTGTTGAACTTGGCCACAAATTCTCTCATAGGCTCATGTGGCTCCTTCTTGATTTGATAAATCTGAGCTAGCAAAGCATGCACATCCTCAGTAGGTTTGAAACGCTGCTCAAATTCAGTCCTCATAGTAGTCTAATCGATGATGGTCCCAACAGGAAGATGGTAAAACCAATCTGCAACATTATCTTGTAAGGTTTCCACAAACAACCTAATAGAGACATCCTCATGTTCAACTCCAAGGACCCCACATGCAACAATGAAGGCTACAATGTGTTCATCAGGGTGTACTTTTCCATCACCTCTAAATTTGGGAAAATTATTCATGTTGCCCCTATGTTACTCATGTAATGGTTGAGGAAGAGCAAGAGGCCCAACTCTTTGTCCCCAAGGTCGAGGTGTTGCCTCCTTGGAAAGATTACTTGAAATGGAACCGAGACACCAACAAGAATTAGGGCATGGAGATTAGGGCTAGGTTGTGCTTGAGGAATGCTACTACATGAAGCTTTGTCTTGAACAGAGGTGTACTTATGGAACGATCTCTTCTATTTCTTCTTGTTGGAGGAAGTTGAAAATCTTATTGATCCAAGAGTTGAAATTAGGGATCTTCAATTCCAAGAGCCCTTCTACCACAAGTATATCTTAGAGTCGCCAGATCAAATAAATGATCAAATTAGTTGTTCTTTTTAGAAAGGGAATTTTCTGAACAAATTCCTCCCCAGCGGAGTCGCCAAAAACCATTGGGTTTCAGATATGTACTTGGAATGAAACCACAGTCATGGGACAAGCAAGTCCCTCCTCTTTAATGGGAGATGTTTCCTTATTGAAAGCAGGAGCAAAACCTATGTACAAATATACAATCTTTCATTCAATGGTGGTTTCCTAATATCCTGAAATGTGTTTTATGCCTGGAAAGTTATCAATACATGGGGATAGAAGAAATTGAAGAGAGGGGGGAGGAAAAAGAGGACAATACTTTCAGGGAAAAGAGATGATAGAGAAAACCCCTATACGTATTGAGCAAATGAGAATAGAATAGAACCATTCACGTTTATAATGAGATACAATCTATACACTCAAAGTTATTGAGATTGTGTAAACTAGAACACAAATTTTCTAAGCATGCAAGGATTAAATGATTCACATATCAGAGAAAGAAGGAAAAAGAAAGTAGAGGAAAAAGGGGAAAACCTTTGTATTGATTTCTTCCAATTAGAAATTACAGTTTCAGAATATCAAAATTCCAACACATACAATGGCTTTAAAATCTCATGATATATCTTGCAAGAGATGGTTAGAACTTCCTCGAGCCAACAAGAAATAGTTATAACTTATTCCAATCATCCACACCCTTTCGAATTCTTGATTTGCAAAGAAACGTTAATGGCAGAAAAATAAGTTTTTTAAAATATACGACCATTATATTCTTTTACTAGTCAAAACATGGGCCGCTCGATTTTCTTTTACAAATTCAAATTTGGGCCACCCACGTGGGAGAAATTAATTGGAGAGGCTGCGGATGCCTTCTACAAGTGGGCGAGGTTGACATATGAAGAGCTCCGCCGGTTCCTTCATACTTTGCCGATTCGGGTCTATTTCCTACTTGACCTATGTTGACCCCTAGACATGTGGAGGGCTGGTGCTCATTTGAGTTTCCATTTTGGAAGCACCCCTTAAAATTACGCTGAGCTAACGCATGTCTCCTTCTACCGGTCTTGGAATTTTTAATAGCCAACTCTGTCTCCTCATTGACTTTAACCACATGGCGAGCTGGTGCTACTTGGAGACTGACCCTTTGATTTCACTTCCAAAATGGTGCCACTAAGGCACGTGGCGGCTTCCACCAACCCGCCCATACTTAGTCAATTTTAACGATTGGCTCTATCCCTTTTTGGACCTAGGACACATGGAGGACTGGTGCAAGTTTGAGATCTACCTCCATCTTTGACTCTTGAAGCTGTGCCGATGAGGCACATGGTGTTGTCCACTGAGCCGCCCATACTTAGCCAATTTTAGCTTATTCTGTCTTTATTTTGTACTTGGGACACACGGAAAGCCTGTGCTTATTTGAGGACTATCTCTTATACCCCGCCCTAGAGCTGCACTATTTGAACATGTGGAGGCTTCCCGAACCTTGAAATATGGCCAAACTGCATCCAATCAAAGATATCCACGTATTACCCATGGAATATGGGGCAAAAATTAACGGGGAAAATACGCCTGTCATTCCCGAATGTGGGAAGAAAATAAAAAGAAGGAAAAGGAGCTTCCCCATACGCCTGACTTTCAAATTTTCTCCATGAATAGAAAAAAGCGCAAACAATTCTAGGCTCGACGTGATTCAATACTCCAAGGTACAAACTCAAATTTTTGAAACTTGACTTCAAAAGAGGGGAATTTTGGGGCCAACAATAGGCCTAGGAAGCATATATAGAGGTGAGGGGTAGAGGAGGGCCCATGTGGGCACGTGGAGACTAGAAGAGCATGAGGTGGACTAAAAATTAAAATGCCCATGGGAGAAACTCGACACCGAGGCATAGGGCCACCTAGCCAAAGGTAGGTATAGTTTTTGGTATATTTTTTTTTTTATGAGCATTTATGGTTTTTATTGACTTTTAGAGGTCATGTTGCGATTGGTTTGTGACTGTGTCGCAATGCACCGTAACCTTGTTGTGACTAGCTTGTGACCGATTTATAACCATCGGGGGGTAAAATTTTGAGGGTGGAGTATGAAATTGATGAAGGGAATGATTTGTGGATGCATGGCTTACCTTTATTAATGTTACAACATAGATTTTCTAGTTTTACATATAGATTGTGGTGAGAGATGACATAACTAGAGATGGAGATATTACAGAGTGTGGGGTTATTTTATATTACATGGATTGAGTAGGTGAGGATGGACATGTGTTTATTGACAACACCTTGATGGAGAGATGGGATAGTGATACCAATACTTCATCTCGGTGACTAGTGAGATGACTATCATCTTTGAGGATATATAGAGGATATTTTGCATTCCTATTGAGGGTGAGCAAGTGGTATCGGTGGAAGATGTTACTATGCAAGATGGTATATTGTGGAGATTGTATAGGATAGTGGATGAGGGGATTGACGTGGAGAATAGAGGATTCTGATATCGCAATCTGTATGATTAGGGTGCATGTACATGAGTCATGGCATATTTATACATCATGATTTGGAGTATTATCTTTGCGCAGATTAATTAGGATACACATTCCCATGTGGTCTAGGTGAGGTAGTGGAGATGACAGAGCATGAGATACTATATGCATGGGGGTAGGCATTACTAGCACAAACATATTCAAAGTGTCGATAGTGTATGAGCTAGTTAAGATGGGATTGAATATGGGAGTGTTGTTACGGGTATGGGTGTGGGAGCATACAATAGTGAATAGGATGCATGGGTTACCTTATAGGAGCATTCTTGGTAGATGCTTTAGCGAGTTTTGAGATAAGTGATATTCTACATAGGCCGTATAGGGAGGTGGAAGGATTTTTGGATGGCAAGAGGATGCGGTATAACTATTATGAGTGTGGAGGGTGGGATGGGTGATTGGTAGGAAAACACGTGAGATATATCTATTCCATTATGGGCATGTGATGAGGTAGTTTGGGCTACATTAGGGAGTTATATCGAGCTTGTTAGATATTCACATTTGAGTGGAGATGGGTGAATAGTTCAATTGTATGAGGTAAGATGTAATGAAGATGATGCCCTAGTAGATATTTCCATGGGTGATGATGCGAGACACTACATGGGATTTTGATATGTGGTGCATGGTATATGGGCTAAAAGGGTGTGTAGTGGGAGTGGCTCTAGAGATGAGAGGGCCAATAGATGATAGGAGTAGGAAGGATGATGATGAGACAGAGATAATATAGACAATCGATATAAAGGAAGATGATAAACTAGTACGAGCTAGAGGTGTAGGGTATCACAATCGGTAGATGTCGGTGCACAAAGAGTAAGAAATGAAAAGGATGTGATAGACATTCAAGAGGCACCGACATAAAAGTTTCAAGGATGCGGAGTTGATGGGTGTCGTTATTCCCTTCATTTAATCAACTTCTTGTTGATGTCATATTCAAACTAGGGGTGTGTCTAAAGCTATATGCAACAAGAATAATCCTATCGATCTAGTAGTTGATTGTAGTTATTTTTGTATTTTCTAGGGATATTTTCAATGTCTTAAGGACTTCTTGGTAAAAACCTTATTTAAATCATACTATGAAAACTTTCTTTGAAAGGAAACACACTTTGCAGAATGGAAATAAACACACTTGCTTTTGGAAATAAACACACTTGCTTTTGGAAATAAACACACTTGCTTTTGGAAATAAACACACAACTTAGAGTGCTTAAAAATGGTTGTAAGAAGAATAAGAATCTATCTAGACACATGCAAGAACGAGTATACAAAAAAGTTTAACTAGAAGAATTAAAAGTGATATAGAATTAACAGATATAAACTATTTGCTTAAGAAATATAAATACCAAATAGACGAATATCCTGGTCCTTGGGGGAGTGGGCCCTTGCTCCTCCTTGAATAAGGATTTAATAACTTAGAATTATCTCAAACAGAATGACTATTTATTGATAAAACATTTTGTATTTCAAAATGTACTTGGATCTGCGTACTTTGGTCCGTGTTACTTATTATATATGTATATCTATCTTCTCTCTTTTTATCTCTCGAAGGTGTGTTTATATATATACATTTACAATCATAGTTGTCTCTATGATTTTGATGAAATTGAATCGTGCCCGAGAATAGATCTTTGGCTCGGATTGTGGTGACCACGCATTTGTAAGATAACTATCCCTAGATCTGTGATCATAAATCTTCTCATCCTTTCTGATTGAAAGGGTCATTGATGCTAAATCATCGGATGTGGTTAGAATAGATAAAATTCCATCGGTTCTGAAACTTCAGAGAAGTTATAGAACCATAGGAAATCATTAAAGATCAAAACCGTGAGAGTTCCGGAGCTATACTTAGGAGTTCCGGAACTAAGTCTGAAAAATTCCAGAACTAAATACTGGAGTTCGAACTAAGTCGAAAGTTCCGGAACTAGGTGATGAAGCCTGTGAATGTGTAATGGAGTTCGGAACTAGCTTGGAAGTTCGGAACTAAGCCGTATTGGAACAGATGCTACCGAAAACATGTTGAATGCTACATACTTCATTTCTTCAACCGATTGGACCTGCTTTATTACAAAACTGAATTTCCAACACACTTCGTCAGGAATTTCAGAGCTTTTAAACGTTAGAATCACAATCAATCAAAAGATGGAAAATTACATCCTAACTCATATCAGATCAAATAAAAGTCACAAAATGCAATCAAACTTAATAAAAAGGAGAGTAAGATGAGATCATTTATTGTACATTTAACGGGCATATTCTGGCCTCATCGGGGTTAGGATGGATAAGCTAGTATTTAGTGTAGATGTCTATTTACAAAACCCCTTGGTGTCACACCCTTTGGTGGCCTATCCCTCCTCATGATCCTTTATATATTATATTTAATTAATCCTTATCCAAAGTTATAAGTCCCTTATTATTTCCTATCCCTCGTTACTCTTTAGTTCATCCTTTTAAAATATTCTCCAACCATTTACTTACCTCCACCATACCAAAATATTAAATTGGCCAAGTGGTTTCATCCCCTTATCTTCGAAGACACATCCCATAGCTTATCTCACATGAGTTATATTGTATCAACCCCATTTGGAGCTGGTTGAAACATCTTCCATGTGGGTCCCTAAAATTTTTCTGAATTGTTAGTAATTTTTGTAACCACTAATGACCCTATATACAACCCATCCCATATGATTTTCCCTGGAATTAATCAATTACATCGAAGCTCTATATCAATGAGGTTTGAAATGACATCCTGACAACCTTCCTTGCTACATCTTGATGATTGGAGAAACTACACTCTACCAACAAACACATCAACCTTCATCATGATTCTTTCTCTTCACACATATGTTTAATTAGCTTATTAAGGTATTCATTAATTTGGAAATTATTTTTCATTATGTTGGTATTTATCTTTTATCTTAATCAAAACAACCCATTAATCATTTTTGGATAAAATTTATTAAATCATATGTCTACTTAGATTATATAGAAATTTCTAGTGATTCCCTAAATCGGAGATGATTCCTACTTATTTTGTATCTTCCTTACATATTTTTATCACATATTTGAATTTATTTACTACTAATATTATTTTACGATCATGGTAATTGTGTAGATTTGTCTACCCATAACTCCCCATCCCATAGTTACAGTCTTTGATCTACCAATTGTCCCACATCTATTCCATTGGGAATAATATAACATTGCACACGAGCTCAACATTTGTGTGATCGTGTTCACACCAAACCATGACAACATAGAATATCAACTTGAAATCAACAAGGAAGAAGTCGACACTATCGAAGAAGAGGGAACCACTCTCCTAAAGCAGTCAACACAGCCTTTGCACCAGCCTTTGGCCACCTTCTACATGGGCCAAGAAATTCCTCCTCTTCCTCCTAGAAATTAATCTTAGTCATTAATTTCCTATTTCTATCATATTATCTTCTTGTGATAAAACATTGAAAAACATTACATGCTTTTGTATCTATTTGTTTATCAAAATATTAATTGATACGTGAGCTGACACCCATGCAAGGAATTCCATTGACTCATGGGATTGGCCTTTTCCAGGAAGCTCACTATTTATCCATATAATATATTTTTGTTTAGTATCTTTGATTTTCATGATCTAGACCCCTTTTGGAGTTTGGAGCACTCATACATGGAATAAATATCATCACATCAGTCATCCTTTATAGGTTTCCTTAAACCCTATCTTGAATGGGGTATAATGGTCATTATTTCATCCATTAATTTGAAGTTATATTACACTATTACACTTAATATTGATGGAGTGTCGGGGGTGTACACGTGGGTGAGCTAGTAGCATATATGAATATGGGAAAGAGTATTATGAAAAAACATCGCATGAGCCACCACATCAAGCCATAGGTGAGATGTAGATAGTGTAGTGATGTCAATGTTGGCTTCTTTGGATGAGATGATGACAAAGTAGGATAGAATATAGAAAGAGGTGACTGAGTTATAAAGGTTTTGATGTGGATCGAGCATGGATGGATGAGTTTAAGAATTAGATGCTAGTACATTTGGATCTTTGCAAGATGTTAGTTTGTATTAATCTCAATCAACCAACCTTACATAGAATGGGCTGCAATATTTATAGATATTGCACATCCAAATACAAACATGAAACAAAGTTGCACAGGTGCAACCATTTTCCAAAATACACAAGCTTCCAATAACATCCGGGAAGCACAAATGAATAAATACAAATATATTGTTTAAAACAATATAACAACATCTATGAAAGACAAATATGGTTTATGAACCATATAACAATACATAACAAAATATGGTTTATTTAATAACCATTATTATTTAATTAATAAAATTAATTAAATAATTATACTATGCATAATTAATTAGGATAATAATATTTTATCCTAACATTCCCCCCCTTAATTGTGCATTGTCTGAAGAGATGAGGAGAGGAACTCTCTGAACAACTCAAACTTGTCACGTGCAAGTGACTTTGTGAAAATATCTGCTCGTTGTTCAGCAGTTGGACAAAATTGAAGCTGAATGTTGTGCTTCAACACATGTTCGCATATGAAATGAACTTGAACCTCAATGTGCTTTGTTCTCTCATGAAAAACTGGATTGTGAACAAGTTTGAGTACACCTTCATTGTCAACATACATGGTGGTTGGTTTGTCCTGAGGTATTCCAAGTCCTTCCAGTATGCGACGTAGCCAAATCGCTTCACAGACAACTTCTCCTGCAGAACGATACTCGGCTTCTATGGAAGAGCGAGAAACAAAGTGTTGTTTCTTACTTCCCCATGATATTGGTCCAGATCCCATAAAGAATACAAATCCAGAAGTGGATTTTCTATCATCAATGTTACCTGCATGATCTGAATCGAATATCCAGTCAAGAAGAAGTTTTCATTCTTCTTGTATTCTAGACCAAGATCCTCTGATCCTTTGAGATATCTCAAAATGCGCTTTGCTGCTTTCCAATGACAAACTTTGGGTTCCTGCATGAACCTGGATAGATAGCTCACTGCAAAGCTGATATCTGGTCTAGTGTAGGTCAGGTAAATGAGACTCCCAATCAGCTGCCGATAGAGAGTGGCACTTACCTCAGGAGATGGATCTGAACGAGATAACTGTAATCTGTTCTCCATGGGTGTAGCAATTGGTGTGCAATCCATCATCCTAAACTTCTCGAGCGTAGTCTTGGTATATTTCATCTGAGAAACAAAAATATGATTCTCTTTCTGCCACACTTCTAATCCAAGACAATAGTGCATCAGCCCGAGATCGGTCATGTCGAACGATCGATTAAGATCTTTCTTCATTGCATCGATCATCCTCACTGAACTTCCAGTGATGACTAGATCGTCGACATAGACAACAACAATCACCATCTCCCCCCCTTGCTTTTTGAGGTAGAGATTGGGATCGTATGGATTTCTAACAAATCCATGTTGTATGAGATGCTCATCAATCTTGATGTACCATGCCCGGGGTGCCTATTTGAGGCCATACAGAGATTTCCTGAGTCTGCATACCTTTGTTTCTTGACCAGGTACAACATATCCCTCAAGTTGAGTCATGTAGACTTCTTCTTGTAAATCTCCATTTAGGAAGGCACTTTTTACGTCCATTTGGTGAACTTTCCATCCAAACTAAGCAGCTAGAGCAAAGATCATCCTGATCATTTTGATCTTAGCTATGGGAGAAAATGTCTCCTCATAGTCAATGCCTTCTTTTTGTGCATACCCCTTTGCTACAAGTCTTGCTTTGTACTTGTCCACTGTCCCATCTGCTTTGTACTTAGTTTTGAATATCCATCTGCATCTAATGGGTTTCTTCCCTGGTGGAAGATCGACAAGCTGCCAAGTGTTATTCTTCATCACTGATTGATATTTAGAATCCATGGCATCTTTCCAAGCTTTTGACTGTAGGGCTTCCTGGACTGTAGAGGGCTCATCTGATTCAATAACTCTACTCATCAAAGAAAAGTTAACTTCTTCTCTTGCTTTACTGTGAGTCCATGGTCCAGGGGTGGATGTATCTAGTGGAGCATCCAATCTTGCATCTCGTAATGTACTTGTACACCATTTAGGCATACGTTGAACTATTCCCATGGGTTGTGGTTCTATTTGATCAACACCATCATCCCCATCATCACTTTCATCTTCTGAGGGAACATTAGCTTCAATTTTTACAACAGGTGAAAAATCTACATCATGTGAGTCCGGAGGAGGAGTCTCTGCTTCCTTCTTCTTGAAAAACTCAACATCTCTGCTGGTGTAGACTTTTCTGGTCTTAGGATCCATCAATCTATACCCAAGAGTCTCTTCACTGTACCCAATGAAGATGAGTTTTTGTGACTTCATGTCCAATTTCTTTCTATTTTGTTTGGGTATGTGCATGTTTGCTTTGCACTCGAATACTCTGAGGTGTGCAATGGATGGTTTCCTTTTTGACCATGCTTCTTGTGGTGTTATTCCATCAAGAGTAGTTGTGGGCGCTCTGTTCAACAAATACACTGTTGTTTTTTTGCTTCTGCCCAAAATGTCTTTGCAAGTCTAGAATCATCGATCATGCATCGCACCATTTCCATGATAGTACGATTTCTTCTCTCAACAACACCATTTTTCTGCGGTGTGTGTGGAGGAGGCATTTGTCGATGAATCCGTGAGTTTGTAGGTAGTCTCTGAACTCATCACTGGTGAATTCCCCCCCTCGATCTGAGCAGAGAGTTCTGATGTGATGACCAGTTTCTTTCTCAACTGCTACTTTGAACTTTTTGAAGGTTTCAAATGCTTCACTTTTCTTGAAGACAAAAAATCCACATTTTCCATGAATAGTCATCAACACAAAGCATGAAGTACTAGAACCTAGTATGACTTGGCTGCAGTGGATCCAAAGATCGGTATGAACCAGGTCAAGTTTACCATGAGCTCGAAATGTACTCCTCTAGAATGAAACTCTGTGTTGTTTTCCTGCTAAGCAATGAGGACACTTGTCTTGTATCCTTCTGAAGAGATGGTAGCCCATGTACCATATTACACCGGTGAAGTGTTTCGAGATATTTGAAACTTACATGACCAAATCTTCGATGCCACAACTGGGCTGAGGTGGAGTTTTTAGCCACAAGTGCTTGATCATCTTTGTGAATGAAATCAAGTTGAAACATGCGTCCCACATTTGAGGCTTTTGCAATTATTTTCGAGCCTCTTGATTTATCTCGAATCAAACACGTTTTCTTGCCGGATTGACTATCAAAGTCAATTTTTAGGTTGTGATCTAGGAGTGACTAAAAAGAAGATTCTTTGTAACCCAGGACATATAGACATCTGATAGTCTACATTTGTATGAACCAAGGGGTAGAGAAATGTTCCCAATCCCCTGAACTGTATATGAAGAATCATCTCCCAACGAAACATGATTTTTCGATGGCGTGTCCCTCATTGAAATAAACCAGTCTCTGTGGCTGGTCATGTGTCGAGTGGCTCCCGAATCAACATACCAGACATCACTAGATGACGTGGATGGTTCACTTGATCGAGCAGTGAACAAGAAGTCTTCATTATCTGACTGTTCTTGTTGCTCAACAATATTACCTTGCTGGTGGGGTCTTCTTTTCTAGTTCCCTTTTTCTGCCCGTGATAGTTGTTAGAATGTCCCTTGTAAGATTGTTGTTGTGGTCCAGAGTTGCTTGATGAACCTTTCTTATAAGTGTTATACCAACAATCTTTTAAGTCATGTCCTCTTTTGCAAATAGGACATTGCTTCTTCTGTTGATTGTCCCCATGATACTGATTCTAATGTTGGGACTTCTGATGGGAATTAGGTTTTCCTTTACCTTTTCCTTTCCATTTTTGATGTGAAGACAAAGTGCTCGCTCTCCTCTTCATCATCCTTATTGTGCATTGCTTCCTCTTGTTGCAAAGAGGTTTACTAGTTTGTCAAAACCAACTGTCGTATCTATCACATTTAGTGTTGTGACAAAAATGCGGTAAGAAGAGGGGAGTGCTCTTAACAATGGGAATGAGAGCATCATCTGTGACTGGTTCTCCCAGGGCTAGAAGTGAAGCCCTTAATTTTGTAACTCTTCTTAAGAAAGCTTCAATTTTCTCATTCTACTTGAATTTCAGTGTATGTAACTGACTCTACAAATTCAGTATGACATTCTTGTTCTTGGCCTCATATACTGTACTCAATTTATCCCATGCTTCTTTTTGTTGTTTTGGCATCTCGAATGTGGGGTTGCACATCATCGGACACTCCAAACAAGATGATGAGTTTGGCCTTCTGATCTGCTTTATCAAACTGCCATTGTTGTGTTGTATCAGTGGCTGATCTGGTCAGAGTACCATTCACAACAAACCAAATATCTCTTCAAACTCAAGTTGTGTCTTTATTTTTGTCTTCCATGCAGCATAGTTGCTTCCTCTGAGCAATTGTGAATCCGGAAGAAAAAATTTGGGGGCATTGGTGCCCATTTTGCAGAGATCACTGATAGGGTTTGGCTCTTATCACTCCAGGTATTAGGTCTCCCAATCTATATACCATCAGTCCGATATACCGAACCTTTCTATATACACGCCCTTCCGATATACCCGTCATCAGTACGTGGAAGAATATCCCTTTCTATATACCCGGTAGTACGTGAAAGAGGCATTAACGTACGTGAAAGAATTCAATACGTGGTACCAAGATAGTACTGATGGGGTCTGTGTGATTATTGACACGGCTCAAAGAAATATCCTCATACGCGTGCGTAACTTTGCTATATACTTGGATAATTTCTCAGTTCGGATTTATGTCGTGCAATCATTCACAGACGGATGGGATGGTTCATAGTGTGTGCACTGTGACCTTATTACTCCCCGTCGATTTAAAGGGACGATGCCAGATGACGTTGTTGTAGCTATATTAGGCGTTAAGTGCAGTAGTAGTCATGATGGATTTACCGTAAGTGCTTCCTAGAGGCACCGTATATACCGAACGCTGTGAATGAGATCTAGGATCTCGTGAGTGTTACAGAACCATTTTTTTATTGTTTTTTATTACAATTTATGCCAGTTTTTGAGTAGTTACAAAGTTTGCAGTTGACTATGGCAACCTGTAAATTAGTACAATATACAAGCAGTATACAATTTACATTAAAAAAACTGGAAAATTTGAATGGCAGTAGGGAAAAAAATTTTGTTTCATGGGCCCTGGTGGCCTCCTGAGCCCAATACGACCCAAAATGCTAAAAATTGCAAAAAAAAAGCTGAAAATGCAATTTTTAGATGGGTCTCCTTTTGCAAAAAATGTCTGAAATGAAAAACCAGGCCGAATGGGAGAATTTTTTTACCCTAAATTAGGGATTCTCCGCTAAATTTAGTTAGTTATAACTAAATTCAATGTTTTTTGCTAAATTTGGCGGTTCCACCAAAAATTGCCAAATGCAAAATGTCAAGTTGGGGGTGGGATTTGAACCATGCACCTCCCTCTTCTAAGGCGTTTAGTCTATCCACCTTGGCTCTTATGAGCGCTTGGTAAACAAATGAAGCAAATGATATTTAAATAAAAAAAAATGATCTGACTTTTTAAAAAAATGTGATTTGGAAGAGCTGAGTTGGAGTCCACGTGGCATGTGTGGTAGTCGAGGTGATTTAGGGTTTGATTTGCATCAAAAATGGATCTTCTAACTTGAAAAAACAGCCGCTTTATCTCCTTTTTATTGTTTTGTTTGCCTCTGTTTTGTTTTTGCGGATTCCTTTGAGTTTCTTCACTTTTTTTTCTTGTTTTGTGTAGGCCGTGATCATTTTGTTTTCTGTTTCTTTTGTGCAGGTATAGAGTTGCGCCTTCTATATTGTTTGCCTTTTTTTGCAGCTCGTGAGGCAGGGATTTCTTTGTTGCGAGGACGCAGGGGTCTCCAAACTATGTGCAGGTCGCTGTGCGTGGAGGGATTTGCTTTTACAGCATAGAAACCAGATCTACAACCTTGGTGGATGTAAGCACACTCACGCCGTTTGAATAGTCTCCAGATTTTATTGCTGGTTTTGTAGAAAATAGATCTACAACCTTGGTGCGTGGAGGTTTGCACAGCTATGGCTGTGATAGCAGGCCAATTTTATTGCTGGTTCGGCCAATACAACCCCCAACGCAGGTGGTCATTCACCCTTTGCAAGTCACCAATCCAGCCGTGTAAGCAATCTAATTCAGCCTCCAATGTTGATGAATAGCTCGATCAGGAGCTTGGTGCAGAGCTCTACTAATATGGCACAGATACCTCTAAACTTGGTGCACTGATAGTGTTAGTTGTGGCTAACAATGTCACTAACTTTAGTGACAAAACCCCTAATGGGGAAAATGGATTATATATATACATATATATATATATATACATATATATATATATATATATATATATATATATATATATATATATATATATATATATATATATATATATATATATATATATATATATATATATATAGATTTGAAAATGATAGCTTCAGATAGCAAGCAAATTTTCCTGGTGCAGAGGGCACCAAGGCAAAAAAAAATTGCTTTACGTTTACCTAGAAAACACACAGGAGATTGTGAGTCTGCAGGGAGATGTGGGAAGTTGCTGGAGGCAAGCACTGGCTCTCCAATGTTGCAAATTTCTTCTCCATGAATCCTTCTTCCTCTGCAACCTTCTCCAACCTTGCCAGGAGCTTGATTCACTCTGGTACCAAATGTAGATTGAGAAACAGGGGCGGAAGCCTGATTAGTTTGTATTAATCTCAATCAACCAACCTTACATAGAATGGGCTGCAATATTTATAGATATTGCACAGCCAAATACAAACATGAAACAAAGTTGCACAGGTGCAACCATTTTCCAAAATACACAAGCTTCCAATAACATCCAGAAGCACAAATGAATAAATACAAATATACTATTTAAAACAATATAACAACATCTATGAAAGACAAATATGGTTTATGAACCATATAACAATACATAACAAAATATGGTTTATTTAATAACCATTATTATTTAATTAATAAAATTAATTAAATAATTATACTATGCATAATTAATTAGGATAATAATATTTTATCCTATATTAATGAAATGGACATATATAATGGTTTTTTTGTTTTCTTATATTTTTGCAAGGACATGTGACTATAGATATACAAGGATGTGGTACATACAAATGGAGTGATGTAAATGTGGGTGTAGTTTATTATAGTGTGAACGTGACACAATGCTTACAAGTGTAATATAACTCATGAGTGGACCCAAACATGTGTGAGATTAGTATAGAGAAAATCAGTGATTTGAACAAAGTCTAACGAACACAAGGTGACATACTAGCCCTTCATTTCATCAAGATCCACTATGTGTGAATGTGAGTTGATTACCACTCAAAGCGAGCCATCAAGAAACTATATATGAGAAAACACTAGCCAATGTGTGGGTGTGTGTAAGAAAATATCTGGTGTGTAATGTGGATATTGGAAGGTAATTTTGAGTCGTGCATTGCTTCAATTCTAGCCAAGAATCCATAGCCCCAACAGAGATATATTTGATTCTATTCATAACATTCGTACTATTAGCTAAACATCCATAGCCCCAAGAGAGATGCTGGAAAGACCCCTTCGAAAGAGTTATTGATATCACTTTTGTTTTGCTGATATTTCTTTTATTTTTCACTTTTGTGTTCTTTTTAATTGATTTTTCATTCTTTTATTTCCTTTTGACATGATATTCAACTCTCTCTCTTAGGGGTTTAGAACCACTATGACTCGATGGAGGAGGTAGAAGTGAGTATGAGACACCATTGGCTAGCGTGCAACAAATAAAGTTCTTTAGTGTTTTTGCAACAAGATTTTTAATATGTGTAAAGTGCATGGATCTCTCAAAAGATGAAGTCATTTTTAAATCCACCAAGTGACAAAGACTAGGATCAAAAGACCAAAGTTATCCATATGAAAACTACCACAAGGGTGTCCAAACTGAGTGCTTCATGCCTAAATCATTAAGACACCTATATATAAATGACTTGTGAAAAAATGGTTTTGTGGATGAATTGATAGGTACATGTCGATTGTACAAAATAAAAAATGCATATAGATAGTCACACGACTCTTTTTTTGTAGATTTTATATTGTTTTTGTGTTTTTTAATTTTTTTTTTCAGAAATATTTTATCATTTTTGTGATTTTAAGGAACAAAAGTGCTGCAAATGCATGGAATTTAATGGCTCAATATATTCATTTCCATCCATGTCAACTAAATTGTAAGCCAAAACCATATTTTTGAATGATTACATAAGGTCCAAACCAGTTAGGGGAAAACTTGTCTCATTGGTCAGGTGCTTGGGATGAATTTTGTTGGTTCTCCTTCGAGAAAAAGATCACCTAATTCAAACTTGCGAATGTGGAAATTTTTCAAAAAATATCTTGTTATATGATCACGAGAAGAATTGGAGATGTTTGAGAGTATTAAGGTGCCTTTCATCAAGTATATCAAGTTGGTAAAGGAACTCATGATGGTAATTGTTGGTGTCCAATTTTAATCTCCCTCACACCTTAAACAACATCATGAATAAGCACAAGAAACTTCAAGATTAGATAGATGGTTTGTATGTCGTTTGTAGTCAGGGATCACACCTATCTGCTTGTTTACATTCAAGATTTGAGGGAGTGGATAGCACCTTCATAAGGGTTTTGATCTAACCCTCACTATTTTAGGTTGTGGCTATCAACCAAGGCAAAAGAACCTATATTGCAGCCCTTGTATGGTAAAGGAGGTAGAGATATCCATGTGTTTTGTATATGACATGAAAGAGGCCTTGTGAAAACATGATCAAGTCTCCATTATCCAAACTCAAAGGAGTTGTCACTACTAAATGATGGAAATGTTTTCAAAAAAAAGCCAGGGCTGCTAAAGACATGATAAAACCCTGATATGCTTTGTGCATTTTTGTGAAAGGATTGAGTTCTTTTGTTGATACACAATGCAATGTAGGGGTAGTATGGGTAAGATGAATTAGTTTGAATGAAATTCTAATGGGAAAAGTTTGGACAAGACAAGATAAGGAATTACCAACTTCTTTGGGAACCTTTGCAAAAGAATTGCAACACCTAAACAACAGGTATGTTTCAATGAGTTTGAAGTAATCTTTCAACCAGGATGTGTGCACAAATGGAGGCCCAAATCTGCACTATTGCACACAAACTTTGGTAACCTGCCACAAAAGCTTGAAGCATAATATCAATGAAGCATCTAGAAACCCTTATCTGATCATGACCCGAGGTACACCCAAAGGTTTACAAACACCCTCAATATTTAAGGAAAGTAAGATGAATTTAAATTTGTTTATCTTCACTCAAATGAATGCTCTTCTGAATGAAAGATTACAGATGCCTTCAAACCCTCTACAAGAAATGAGACCATGTATGATCAAAAGAGATCCCAAAAACAAGATTGCAACATGAGCATGAAACACAAATTAAAGGAAAAATTTACAAAATGAAGGAAAAATTCTAAGTGCGACCTGCCACCCACTGATCCTCCAACCAATCACATTGTGCCACATAGGCACTTTACTGTAGCAATGCGGAGCTACGAATAAAAATTTTCTTTTTGCCAAAAGTCAAAAAGTGACAAGTTATAACATTTTCCTGCACATCCTCGGCCAATAGGAGCCTACCACATTAGCATTATGTTGTGATGATGAATTTGACGGGTAGAATACGCCCGTATGACCATCAATACGTCAAAAATGTAGAAGATGCCCTAGAAATCAAAATTTTTGACAAGGAGGGCAGATTTCTTGATCTCAAACCAACTGAATCATTTTTTGACATCATTTGCGACCTTGGGATTGGGGAAATACTTGCACGAATTCAGGATTTGATCAATTTTGAGTTCATTCATGATTTGACAAAGGAGAAATGATACAACCCGTAAAAATGAAGAAATTAGGGCACAAATGGGGGAAACTTGGACCTTGTTTCAACTTAGGGCAAAATCATGACAATGTGAGCAATTCAAAGGCATTCAATTGGAAAATATGAATTGCAGATCACCCACTCGAGCAAATAAAACGTTTTTGACCAAAAATGGATATAGAAAATTAGGGCAAAGTATGCAAACCCACAATTTACACCAACATTGGCTCCTGCTTGGGGATGGGCACTCCTAGTGAGTGCCAAAAGATCACAATGTAGACCAAGTGCCAGAAATCCATTGGGCAAGGAGTCAAAAATGCAGAGCAGCCCAAAAACTAGAAATTTCACCAAAAATAGACTAAGAAAACCAGACCAGAAATGGTTGCCAAGGACAAAAGGGCAAACCACGAGCCAACAACAACAAAAACAAAGAAAAACAAAAGACTATACAAAATGTACAACTTGTGCATACCTCACATGGGGATTTAATCCAAGAAATGTTTTAAATGTCTACCATTAACAGAAGCTCCAAAGAAATCCCCATCCAAATCCTTGAGAAAAAATATATTTTCTCCAATCCTGATATCAATGGCATAAGGGCCCATCCATAGAGCATCAAACTTGCCATGCTTGCCCTTGTCTTCATGCCTACTATCCCACAAAAAAACCAGATCTCCAACATTGAAGGCTCTAGGGGTGACCTTCTTATCAAACAACTTCTTGAATTTATCTTTAAATATGACATGCCTTTGGTGAGAAGCCCTTCTCTCTTCATCCAACTCAATGATCTGATTGATCCTTAATTCATATGGGCCATGTTCTTGATCTTCCAACTGTTGGGTAAAAGGCGAAAAGTGGACAATTGAAGGTGCAAGGAAACAACGCTTAAGTTCCATATACCAATTCAAATGGGCTCTTACTAGTTGCTCTTTTAGGAGTTATTTTATCAGCCCAAACTACAAATTTCAATTGCTCTCCCCACTTCTTCTTGTTGATTTCCAAGGTCCTTCTGATGATCTTGAGTAAGTTCTTGTTACTTGGCTTAGCTTGTTTGTTGCCTTGTGGATTGTAATTTGAAGAATAAGTCAGACTTATCCCGTATTCATTGCACATTTCCATCAAAGGCTTGGCTCTAAAACACATGGCATTATCAGATACAATCTTAACCAGAACTCCAAATCTACATATGATATGATTCAGCAAGAAATCCATCACCACTTGGTGTGTGGCTTTTCTAGATGGAATGGCTTCAACCCATTTTGTGAAGTAATCAGTTGCAACAAGGATCCACTTGTGACCAGCACTAGAAGGATCTGAGATCTCACCTATGAAGTCCATTCCCCATTGTTTGAAAGGAGCTTCAACTGACATAGGCTGTAAAGGAAGGGATCTTGAATCTTTCAATCTTCTTGAGAAGCGTTGGCAACTATCACATCTCCTAACCAGCTGGGTTGCATCTTTATAAGAGTAGGTCACCAATAACCAACTCTTAAAATCTTATGTGCTATCACTCTCCTAGTAAAATTTCCTCCACAAACTCCCCCATGGAAATTAGCAATCAACTTGGGAGCTTCATCTTCAGTTATGCATTTCAAGAGGACACCTTCAGGGTTCTTCCAAGCTAGCCCAAGGTCTGTTATGATATAATTTTGTGAAGCCAGCTTGAGGGCTCTTTTCTGATTTTTATTCAAGTGATTAGGATAACATAGATGCTTGAGGTAGAAGACCACATCCTTATACCATTCAGAATTCATCAATTTTCCAAGTAGATCTTCCCTTTCTTCCTCTAGCTAATTCACTTCTACATTTTGCAAATTACTCTCAGCCATGAGCTTGGCAAGACCCAAACCTCTTACTAGCTTTGTTGTTTGGATATCCATATCATATTCTTGTAATTTTTTGACCCATCTACATCTCTTGCTTGATATCTCCATGTCAGATAAGATGTCTTTAACCATTGTATGAGGAACATAGGCAACAACCTTTGAACTCAAAATGTAAGGTCTAAAAATATTTGTTGCCTTTACCAAAGCAAACGCTTGTTTCTCCATAATTGTGTACTTCAGTTCATCTGCTTGTAAAGCCTTGCTAAAGAAAGTAATAGGCCTCTCATCTCCATTCTCATCCTTTTGTAATAAAATCAAAGCAATAGTGAATTCAAAGGCAAAAGAAAAGATTTGGAAAGGCATCTTATAGTTTGGAGCTACCAAAACAGGGGCACGCTTGAGTGCATCCTTTATTCCTTCAAAAGATTGAATGGCAGCCTCCTCCCACTTGATAACTTGATCCTTTCTTAGCATTCTTGTGATTGGAAGAGTTAGCTCAGCAAAATTAGAAACAAACCTTCTAATGAAATTGATTTGGCCAAAGAAAGATTGGATACCTTTCTTGGTTCTTGGAATAGGCACCTTGCTGATTGCTTCCACTCTCTTAGGGTCTATCATAACACCTTCTTTGGACACAATATGTCCCAGAAACTTGGCCTTTTGCATGCCAAAATGAAAATTCTTTGGATTAAGTGAAATGCCATACTCTCTACATCTGATTAGCATCTTCTCAAGGTGTCAGTAAATGGTCCAGTTTTGCCTTGAAAAAATAGTCACATATCTTGGCAAACTGCAATAAATTCATTGATATAACCAGCAAAGGAAACATCCATAGCCCTTTGAAAAGTAGCACTAACATTCATCAATCCAAAAGGCATCCTTACAAAAACATAAGTCCCCCAAGGAGTAGTGAAGGCTGTCTTAAGTCTTTCTGATTCTCTGACAACTACTTGATTGTATCTGGAGAAACCATCCAAAGTTGAAAGCATCTCTGACCCTATTACAAGCTGCAACATATTCTCCATGTTTGGAAAAGGGTAATTGTCCTTCATAGATGCTTTGTTTAGATTCCTAAAAGCCAAACAAAGTCTGATATCTCCGTTCTTCTTTCTAACTGGGACAAGGTTTTCCACCCAAGACGAGTATCTAGTAGGCTAAATGATGCCACCATCTCTCAATTTTTTCAACTCTTCTTGCATTTTCATGGAAAGAAGTGGGTTAATAGGCCTTTTTTTTTTGTCTAAATGGCTTAGTATTGGCCTCAAGAGGAATCTTATGCTGAAATAAATCTTCTCTATACGCCTTGACTCTCCGAATAAGACCAGCAAGGTAGTCTTGATACTTCTTTAAAATTTGGGCATAGGATTGTTTTTCCTCTTTCAATGAGATGGCTGCCCAACTAGATCTTCCTTGGTTTATCCTTGGTTCCCAAGTTGTGCTCTTCCACATCCCTTGAAGTAGAAATCTTTCTATTTATGATGCAATCAACATTGTTAAAATTGGATTCAAGTGCAACAAGACCTTTATGAATGGTATTTGTTTTCAAATGGATAATATCCTTGTCAAACAAAGTTTCTCTACCTTCATTCATGCATACCATTGGTTCCCAATCAATGTTCTAACCAGCAAAATCATCTTGGCATTGTAAAAATCTCAACACTTGGGCATCATTATCAAAAACCCGCCAATGTTTCACATTATCTCGGGACACGGTGGCCTCGTTAGCACTTCAATGTCATATTCACAAAAAGGTGAAAGCAGTGCAATTGTCAAATCTAGAACCAAGGAAAGCCACTTATCGGCAGAAACATTAAAACTTCTATCATGATAAACAATTTTAAAGGAATCAAACATTTCAATCAAGTCCTAGACAACATGCTTATATTGTTTCATACGCTGATTTTTTGTAGCATACAACTTTCTTACTTGCTTGACCACCAGCTCTAAATCTCCTTTAGCAACAATATCCTTCACTCCATATTTCCATGCAATCCTTAATCCCAATAATAATGCCTCATACTTAGTAATGTTGTTAGTGCATTCAAAATTGAGCTTGAAGGAGAAAGGAAACTCTTCCAAACTAGGAGAAACCAGCACTATACCAGCACCATTGCCAAATTTGGAGAAAGCTCTATAAAATAGTAATGTCCATGGAAAACCTACCATACCAAGGCACTCTGATTTATCCATCTTGTCCTCTTTTCCATCAGCAAAACCAATGAAGTTGTCAACATCCACATCAGCAAACAACACTTCATAAGAAGCATTGTTGGGATCTTCAATCAAGTGTAACATCTTCTTCTCACCATAGAGTTTGACAAGGCTGCCCTCAATGGGAATGGTGGAAAAAGACATGTCCATTTGAACACTACCACCAACACTTGCAGCCCACTTTCTTGACAAAAGCATACCCCATTTGGTAGGGCAATCAACAATTGCAACATCAAGTTTTAAATTCTTACTCGGATAGGCTGCAAGTTGCACTACTAAACCCTTCACACAACCAACAACCGGCACTTCCCTTGAATCCATGGCTGTACACTTCCCATATGCTATTGTCACCTTGATATCCAACTCATTCATAACTTCTAGAGGCATGGCATTACATGATGCATCGGAATTAAACATGCATTTGTGAAGCAACCTATATTTTATGAGAGTAAAGTTGTGAAAAATGGATTAACATTCAATTGGGAATCAACCAAGGATGTTCCCAAATATAATTCAAGTGCCTCTCCAAAATCTTCCATTGGTGGTGGTGTTTCAAGGCCAACAATGCTTTGAAGAGGATTCTCAACAACATTTACATTTTTGCTTGGGGTAATCTTTTCTTCTTTCAATCCCAAGTACTTGAATGCTCTCTTCTTATGCTCAGGAATTCTAAGCAATTCAATAATTGGAACACTCACTTTAATTTGGCTCAAAACCTGGGCTATATCATATGGAACATTCTTTGGTAAGACAACATTGGAAGGGAGACAAGAAGGTTCATCAGATGGAGAAGTATTCTTGGCAGCCTAGGTGTGAAGAGGATATATATTTTTGCATGGGACGACAGCGGGGTTCTTGGCAATTGTTTCTTTTCTAGGATTGTCTTTGGGAATGCTTGTAAACAAGGGTGTATTTAGCTTGGCTTGAGGACCAACTCCTCTAACAACTTTACTTCTAGTATTGTACTCTTTCTCTTGACCAACCACAACATTCATTAACAATTGTCTATCTTCCTCCAAAGGAATACCACCATCATACTTATTGATCGTTAAAGCCCCTAAATATTCAAAGTCATTATTAGGAATTTCAAAGGCCCGAACTACATCTACATCATGAGTTTGAGGAAGAGAAAGAAATGGTACCCTCTTTATGCAATCCCCAAAGGCTGCAACAATCCTTGCACTTATCACATCTGTTGATGTTGCTACTTGTTGTGAGCTTGTAGAGCTACCCACCATACAAATGTCATCATCCATTTCATTCTCATTATCATCATCAATATCTTGCTGGTCCATTTCACATGGAGGATGAGGAAGAAAACATCTATCACACCAATCCATATCAATAATTTCTTGAACAATAGCAACTCTTGTAGTCAGAGGGTCGTGTACCACTCTAATTTCACGTGCTTGGGGTTATCTATTTGCAAATCCAATAGGCCCTTTACCTCTATCATCTTGTCTTTGATCACCCCTAGGATGATTACCAAATCTATCATGGTTTTGAGTTCTTTTCTATCCTTGTGAACCTTGCCCAATACCTTTCTCGGCTGAGCTAGCTTGTAAGAGATTTCTTTAACATCCCCTGCCAAAGTTTTAACAACTTCTTATAAATCAGTACCCTTGCTAGCTTGAGGCTTCTCGGGGTTTATCATCTTCACACCATCGCTCTTAAGTGATTTACCAATATATTTAATATTATTTTCAATTTGGAGTGCCATAGTGAAAGATAACCTCAAGTTTGTAGGATTTTTGTCTCTCAAGTAATAGGCTACCTTTTTATCAAATGCATCTGCATATTTGATCAAGCAAGACTCATCACAAGGCCTCAAAATGACAGGCAACCTTCTCAATGTTTTATTGAATCTTGTATTAAAATCTTGGACTATCTCATTCGGGTTCTTTTTGATATTTTCAAATTCAGATAAAAGAAATCTAGGATCAGTCCTGTCACCATACTGTAATCTAAATGCATTTTTCATCTCAGTCCATGAATCAATAGAGTTATCAGGTAGAGCTTTGTACCAATCTCTAGCATCTTCTTCAAGTGTATGGATAAACAACTTGATATGCACATCCTCAAATTCCATCTCAAAATCTTCCATCATATTATCAAACAGTTTGAGATGCTGATCACCGGTAATGTCATTGTTACCTTGGAATTTTGGTAACCTATTTCTCACATCTTGTGGGACAGCATTTGGATAACCATCTATTCCTCCAAAATTTATAGGACCAAAGGTGTTAACAACAAATGGAGGTCTAGGCTGAGCCATATTGTTTGGCGGGGGTGATCTTGGAGGTGAAACAATCTGGTGAGGAGAGTAATGGGTCCGATTGGAATAGATGATTGATCTTTAAAATGATAACCCCCAAAGGCTCTCTCTTGATAAACTTTAGCAAACTTAGAAACCACGGGAGCAGATTTAGGAGCAAGTTTTTAAATACACAAGAAGGTCCTCGCACGATGGAGAATGAAAATCAACAAGAAGATTGCTTGAATCGAGATCTACTTGTAGAAGAATTATAATCTTCAATAACTTGATGATCTCCTTCAAATTCAACTATGGGGATCTCTTTTCTTGTAACCAAATCATCAACCACTTTCCACACTCTTCTTCCTTCTAGTTCCGAGCTTCTTGATTCGGTGAGCAACATCTTAGAAGAGTCCTTGATGAAGAGGGATCTCCTTCCCTCCACTTGATGATTTAAACAACAAGTTTCAAATGACAGAAATGTGTAAGACAACTGGTATTTCAAGATCCAAACAGATGAAGTTACCACTAAGGATTTCCACCTTAGTTGTGTAAGAAAGCACTAAAATATTCTGTCACAAATGTATGCTATGATTGAAAAATTTGCAAGGGTTTACAATTCAGATCTTCTTCTTCTTGATTCAACCAAAAACAATGCATCCAAATCATATAAGCGCTAGTAAACGAGAAGAGCAGGTTGAGATTGAAATATTTTTACCCAAAACATGCAGATCTGAAGTATGAAATGATATCTAAAGAATGTAACAACTAATATAATTGATCACACAAATTCTCAAACCTTTCAAACATTTCAAAACCACCAAGAAATTAAAGAAACTCCCAGAAGTGGCTCCACTTGGGTGTTGGTATCCATTTTTAATCTCCCTCACAACTTAAACAACATCATGAACTAGCACAAGACACTTCAAGAGTAGATAGATGGTTTGTGTGTCATTTGTAGCCAGGATCACACCTATCTACTTGTTTGCATTCAAGATTTGAGGGAGTGGATAACACCTTCATAAGGGTTTTGATCTAACCCTCACTATTTTAGGTTGTGCCTATCAACCAAGGCAAGAGAACCTATATTGCAGCCCTTGTATGGTAAAGGAGGTAGAGATATCCTTGTGTTTTGCATATGATATGAAAGAGGCCTTGTGAAAACATGATCAAGTATCCATTATCCAAACTCAAAGGAGTTGTCACTACTAAATGATGGATATGCTTTCAAAACAAAGCTAGGGCTGCTAAAGACATGATAAAACCCTGATATGCTTTGTGCATTTTTGTGAAAGGATTGAGTTATTTTGTTGATACACAATGTAATGTAGGGGTAGTATGGGTAAGATGAATTAGTTTGAATGAAATTCTAATGGGAGAAGTTTAGACAAGACAAGATAAGGAATTACCAACTTCTTTGGGAACCTTTGCAAAAGAATTACAACACCTAAATAACAGAGATGTTTCAATGAGTTTGAAGTACTCTTTCAACCAGGATGTGTGCACAAATGGAGGCCCAAATCTGCACTATTCCACACAAACTTTGATAACCTGCCACAAAAGCTTGAAGCAAAATATCAATGAAGCATCTAGAAACCCTTATTTGATCATGACCTGAGGTACACCCAAAGGTTTACAAACACCCTCAATATTCAAGGAAAGTAAGATGAATTTAAATTTATTTATCTTCACTCAAATGAATGCTCTTCTGAATGAAAGATTACAGATGCCTTCAAACCCTCTACAAGAAATGAGACCATGTATGATCAAAAGAGATCCCAAACACAAGATTGCAACATGAGCATGAAACACAAATTAAAAACATACTAAAATACAAGTGTATGCAAGTTTTGCTAAGAGATAAAACCGATCAATCCATAAACTGATCGAGATACACTAGCAAGGGAATGTTATTAAGACAATCTCAAAGCTTTTTGATGGATTTACTAGCTGAAATCAACTCAACATGATGAATATTTGATGCAAGAAAGAATTAAAAATGGCTCTTAGGTAGTTTCTCCTAAAGAAATGGACTACTTCCAATTTTCCTCATGAAAATTCTTCTCTCTTTCTCCAAAAATCCCAACAGGGTCACAAAATTCTTCAAGATTACAACTTATACCTTATGCCAGCTTGGATCCTTACCTCCCAAGCAAAGAATATGCTTAGGGATCAATTTTTTACAAGAGACCTTATCCATTTCATGAAAATGACATTAAATTGTAAAATAACTCGTAAAATGCCAGGGATGCATAAATATTTTAAAATATTACATGAATTCAGATCCTTATCCATCCTAAGGTCACATTTTTGGCATTCAAACATGCCAGCATGCTTTTGCAATCATTTTCCACCTTTTACTTCATCATTTTTAACTCTACAACCTTTTATTTTTCACCTTTCACATTTTTTCATGGGCTGAGAAAAATATTTCATGAAAAACACTATAGGGCACCGAATTAGCTCATAAAAATTGTGTCATTACACTCAGAAGGCCGAGGGGATGTGAAATCATATAAAATTTCATATGATTTGGTGCAGAAATGGTGAATCCAAGCTTCCTGGAGCTTCTATGGTGCCTAAAAATGAAATTACACAGCAACCGTTGATTTAAAATCAACTTTTAATGTCATCCCTCCACGTGTCCAAGATATTCCTCCTTTTCACCTTCGGACAAGGTGGACATGTGTCCAAACATGATTGGGGTGGGCCCCTAATCCTTAAAATGCATTTTAAACCTTTTTGACCTTGGGAAAATTTTGAAAATTTTCCCCGCTTACCCCCTGGATGCGCTATGTGTCCTTAGTGGGCCCCACAAAAACCGCAGGCCCATTTTGATGAATTTTGGCATAATTTGACAAAAGGGAAATTTTCTCGAAAAACTATGTAGGCCCGAGCATCCGCTCTCTCCCCGCCACGTGGTGGTCTTCCATTCACTGCGGAGTTGACCCTTCCATTTTTTCCCTCATTCCTCCGCGAGCACAAAAACTTTTGCGGGACCGCGCTCTCCCTTTTGTCCTTTTGTAAAAAAAAACCACGTGTCATCCCCTAATTGGTGCGGGGGAACATCTCCAAATTTTCCATGGATTAATTTTTCACTTCGAGATTCTTCGCCAAAATTTTGCAAAATTTTCCACTTCCTCTCTCGTGCTCCAAACCTCCACCAAATTTAGGACACATGTACTGTCTTCATTAGACGCGGGCCTATTCTTCATTTTTTACCTTGCAAACAAAAAAGGCAAAAATTCCTAAAATTTTCCCTCGGCCCCTCCTTCCATCTCGCCTCCTGGACACGTGTCTTCCTCCTACTGGTCGTGGGATCTCGGGCCAAATTTTTACTTTGACATTTTGAGATTAAAAACTTCAAAATCTTCAAATCCCCCACCCTCCCATGCTGATTCATCTGGACACGTGTCCACCTACTATTGGGTGAGGGCTTTCGGGCCAAATTTTTACCTTAGCACCCGAGGCAAAAAAGAACAGTAAAATTTTTCAAGTCCCTCTCCAACCGCATGCTTCCTGTGCCACGTGTCTCCTTCCCATTTGTTGTGGGCCTTCGGGGAAAAATTTGATTTTGAGAAATTTGCAAAATGAAGGAAAAAATTCTAAGTGTGACCTGCCACCCACTGATCCTCCAACCAATCACATTGTGCCACGTAGGCACTTTACTGTAGCAATGCGGAGCCACGGATAAAATTTTTCTTTTTGCCAAAAGTCAAAAAGTGACAAGTTATAACATTTTCCTACACATCCTCGGCCAATAGGAGCCTGCCACGTTAGCATTATGTTGTGATGATGAATTTGACGGGTAGAATACGCCCGTATGACCGTCAATATGTCAAAAAATGTAGAAGATGCCCTAGAAATCAATTTTTTTGACAAGGAGGGCAGATTTCTTGATCTCAAACCAAATGAATCATTTTTGACATCATTTACAACCTTGGGATTGGGGAAATACTTGCACGAATTTAGGATTTGATCAATTTCAAGTTCATTCATGATTTGACAAAGGAGAAATGATACAACCCGTAAAAATGAAGAAATTAGGGCACAAATGGGGGAACTTGGACCTTGTTTTAACTTAGGACAAAATCATGACAATGTGAGCAATTCAAAGGCATTCAATTGGAAAATATGAATTGCAGATCACCCACTCGAGCAAATAAAACATTTTCAGCCAAAAATGGATATAGAAAATTAGGGCAAAGTATGCAAACCCATAATTTACACCAATAGTAATCATCATCAATAATGAATTATTGTAGAGTGACATGCAAGGATGGGATTTCAAGCTCAAGAGGCACAACAACTTCAACCCCATATACTAGGGAAAAGGTGTATCCCTCAAAGGTGTGTGAATACTAGCGAGGACACATAATACCATGTTATCATCACCTAAGTCTAAGCATAAACATACAAGTGAGGACATACATGTTGAAAATTTCATAAAGGGATGTCATTATTCTCCCATTGATCCCAATGTTAATCATGCTCCTATAAAAAAACCTATGTGAAAATATTTCATTTCTCCCTTGGTGAGGTACATTCTGGAGTTAGAGGGTGATCAAGCCACTCAAATTATGGGTTATACTATGAGAAATGAAAACCAAATTCCCACTATGTACAAAAAAACACAATAGTGTAACTCATTAAAACCAAACATGGGAGATAATATCACATGGTTCAAGATGTTAGGTATGGGTTTTATTTCGTCACACATTTATATCATCCAAGCACATTCCATAAACACAACTGGAATGAAACTCCTCTAGGTGGGCTGCAAATTTGAAATTTTGAGCGGCCGTGTGAGCGTTTAAAGCGCTGTTTCCGCAGCTCTGGCTGCTGAATGTCTCTCAAAGAACTGTGATGTGGCTGCCAAGGAGCTCGTAAATGCGATCTTTGGTGGCAGCATCGGGTCTAGAGCCTGGGTGGAAGTTGTTAAGACTCCTCCTGACAAAAATGTGAAACCTCAGGCTGCATGTGATTTTAAAAGTACAAAAGATGCTGAAGGGGTGACCCACTTACAAGTGCCTGATGGATGTCTGCAAAGAGCTCTGGAGAAAACCAATCTGGCACTTGTCGGAAAATTTTTGGGGGCACGACCTAATGTGGATACCATTAGGAATTGGGCCATTCGTAGATGGAAACCAAAAGGGGATTTAATAATCACCACTATGGCAAAAGGTTTTTTTCTGGCCAGATTTAATCTCCAATCTGATGTTGACTCGGTCTTGTTGGGTGGTCCCTGGTGTCTGGGAAATATGGGACTATTTTTAAAAAAATGGTACCCCGGATTCAATCCATTTGTTGAAAATATTCATGCCATACCCATCTGGTGTAGACTCCCAGGACTCCCTCTGCATCTTTGGGATGATGAAATCCTCCTTCACATTGCCAAATCGATTGGTTCACCTATTGGCCTGGATGGGCCCACGAGAAATAGGTCTAGGTTGGCATTTGCTCGGTTCTGTGTCTCCATAGAAATGGATCAGGAGCTCCCCGATAACATTGTTCTGCAATCCAAATTTGGAGAATGGAATCAGCAAATAGAATATGAAGCTTTCAAGTTAAGATGTAGCAAATGCCACAGATTAGGGCATTTTGCCAGCAAATGTCCTGAACATACAGTTCAAAAGCTGGAAGATTTCCGGTTATTCCTGAAGATCAAGAACAGAATCAGAAAGATAAGATGGATAAAGAACTGATATCTAAATCAGATGCTGGAAATAAGCGTTTGGAGAGGCATTACAAGCTAAAAGAAAGGAAAAAAGGGTTTAAGGCAAAGAGACCACCGGTTTACAGAAAACTTTGGAAACCAAAGAAGCTGATTGAGTCTCAGCAAGTATTAGATCTGGGTTCGAATGAGGGAGAAAACAAAAGGGAGATGTCAGTGGATTCAATATTGAACCCTTTGACTCCAAATCGGTAAAGCTGAACATGGAGATTGATGAAGAAAATGAAAAAGTTAGCATTTCTCTCTCATACATGGAAGAAGAGGAAGACAAAATCAGTGCCCAACAAGAGCTGCTAAGGAGCAGCTCTATGGAGAAACTAAAAATGAGACAAGAAAAAGGCAAAGAGGATCTAGAATCCATTTCACGAGATCTAAAACAAGAGAAAGAGGACACAGATGTGGAGGAGATGACTCCTAAAATGGGTAAGTAGGCTGATATTACCACAGGAAAGGAGGATGGGGAAATTACCCCAATCAGTAAGGAAAATGATTGTGATAATGATGGATTCATCTTAGTGAAAAGAAAGAAAAGAGGTTCAAAAAGCCTAGAAGAAAAGCAGCTGGGAGGCTGGGAAGCTTCCACCTCAAGAATCACAAGGGCCACTGCTAGAAGAACTGCAAATTTTGGAGTAACCTTTAGAAAAGGTAGGCCATCTAAGAGAGAAGCAAGAGAAAAAGAGATTGAAAAAGAAATTGCAGATGGTACACAGAGAACTCTGAGCCATCTAGAAAATGCATCTCCAAATTTTTTTTAATGAAGGTTATTTCTTGGAATGTCAGAGGCCTCAATGGAGGGCCTAAACAAAGAATGCTTAAGGAAATTAAAAGAGCAAACAAACCCAACATTCTTCTCATTCAAGAAACTAAAATGAAAAGTAAAGCAGTTGAAGACTTCAAAAGACATTTTTGGCAGAACGCTGCCTTTGCTGCTGTTGACTCTCAAGGGGCCTCTGGAGGTTTAGCGATCTTTTGGGATACAAAGATGGTTGAAGGTAAGGTACTCTCCTCAACCCAGAATCATTTAGCTATTATCTTTAAAAGCCTTGAAAATAATCATAGTTGGATCTTATCTAATATTTATGCGCCCAATACTGCTACTGGTAAAAGAGGGCTATGGAAAGAGTTAACCTTGCTCCGAAGCAAGGTTGAAAACATGAACTGGTTGGTTATGGGAGACTTCAATACTCCTTTGAATCTAGGAGAAAAGTTTGGAGGAAGTTTTGAATTCTCCATTGGTATGGAAGAATTTGCAGACTTCATCTCGACTCTTAATCTTATGGACATAGAACTTCATGGAAATCAATTCACATGGTCTAACAGAAGATTAGGAGAGAACTTAATTCAAGTTAAACTTGACAGAGCTCTTATTTCTACAAATTGGATCCTGGACCAGAATTTCCATCTTTCTACTCTCCCTAGAACGGGATCTGATCATAATCCAATAGTCCTCAATTTCTTCAATTGGACAAAACCTTTTCATGGTAATTTCAAATTTGAGAAAATGTGGTTCGAACATGAGGACATTCTTGACATAATTAAAGAGTGGTGGGTTTGGGAAGGCACAGGGATGGCCCAATTCAGGCTCCTTTAGAAGTTAAAGAATGTTAAATAGAAAGTTAGAAAATGGAATAAAGAGGTTTTTGGAAACATTTTTGAAAAGAAGAAAGATCTTAAGCAACAACTTGATGAGCTTGAGCTAAAGGTCTCCATGAAAGGTATGACCCTTGAGGATCATCAGCGGGAAAAAAACTCCTATCAGAGCTGCATAATATAAAAATCCATGAGGAAACCTTTTGGAGAATGAAATCTAGAGCCCTTTGGCTTAAGGATGGGGACAGAAATACAATTTTTTTCACCTGACAGCCATCAAACATAGAGCTTGTAACAAAATTTCTGAAGTTGCTAAAAGAAATGGAAACATTACTAAGGATCCTGACGATATCAAAACAGAGGCTCTAAATTTTTACAAGAACCTCCTCACTGAAGATACCTCCTACAATGAACAAGCGACATCTTTCCTCCTAGACTCCATTCCTAATAATATAATATCTACTGAGCGATTTAAAAGTCTTTCAAAAACTGTCACCATTGAGGAATTAAAAAAGGTTGTCTTTGCTTTAGAAGGGGATAAGGCTCCAGGTCCAGATGGCTTCTCGGCCAACTTTTTCCAAAGATGTTGGGAAATATGCTCTGAAGATCTCTTGAAAGATGTCAATGAATTTTACAGAACGGGAAATCTTATTAAAGAACTAAATAATACACACATTGTGCTTGCCCCGAAAAAGATGGATGCAAAAGACTTCAAAGATTTCAGGCCTATCAGTTTGGTTAATGTCATTTATAGGATCTTTACAAAGATTCTCACCACTAGAATGCAGCCTATTCTCATGGAGATCATTTCTCAACAACAGAGCGGATTCATTCAAGGAAGAATTATTCAAGATGGAATTATCATGGTTCATGAAACTATACATTCTATGGATAAAAGTAAGAAGGCGGGGATGGCCATCAAACTTGACATGCATAAAGCTTTCGACAGAGTCTCCTGGAGATTCATGGATGAGGTCCTGTCCAAATTTGGTTTTCAAAGCAAATTCAGAAAAATCATTCACTCTTGCATCTCTACCTCTAGATTCTCTGTGGTTGTTAATGGGGAACCTGTGGGCTTTTTTCCAGTAATAGAGGTATACGGAAAGGTGACCCAATCTCCCCTCTTTTATTCATTATTATGGCTGACAGTTTAAGCAGATCTATTTCCAAAGCTATTGACATTGGCATGCTAAAAGGCTTCCCTCCAACTACGGGTAATCAGATCTCCTCTCATCAGCAGTTTGCTGATGACACTTTGCTGCTTCTAATGGCTTCTATTATTGAAGCAAAGGCCATTAAAACTGTCCTCAAATTTTATGAGGAAGCCTTGGGACAAAAAGTTAATTTTGACAAGAGCTCTATTTATTTCTTCAATACTCCTGAGGAGAGGCAAAGAAAGATCGCTAATATTCTAGGATGCACAATTAATTCTCTACCAGCTACTTACTTAGGGTTACCTTTAAGTACTGGCAAGATTTCAGTGGAGGTATGGAATGATCTCATTAAGAGATTTCAAAGAAAGTTGGCTGGCTGGAAAGGAGCAGTTCTTTCAAGTGCAGGTAAGTGTCTTTTGGTTAAAAGCACGCTTCAAAACTTGCCTATCTACATTCTGTCAATGTTCAGCATGCCTACAGCTGTGATGAGCAGTATTGAGAAGATTCAAAAACACTTTTTGTGGCACGGTACGTGAGGACAGATTTAGATATCATCTTGTGGCTTGGGAACAGGTTTGTAAACCTAAGAGGCTAGGGGGTTAGACATCAAAGATATCAATCATATGAGTACTGCCCTTACTGCAAAATTAGGATGGAGGCTTATAAAAGAGCACAGACCTTGGACAGAGCTGATTAAGACAAAATATCTTTCAAATCAAAGCAAGATTTCCTTCATTTATGATCAGTCCCTTCCGAGTGGTTCTATTTTCTGGAACAACCTTCTTCGCAGCAAACACATTCTTTCTCAGGGGTGCAGCTGGAAGCTTGGAGATGGGAAAAACATAAACTTCTGGACTGATAAGTGGACGGATTCTAACTGGATTTCTGATTATGATCATATTAAAGATAGCTTAATTACAAAATATGGACACAAAATCCAGGGGTACATTGAGAGGAATGGAAACAAAAGAAAATGGAAGCAGCTAAAAGTGGAGAATATTAATATTCAGGCTGATATTACATCTCTCCAGAATCAACTTTCCCTAATCCATATAAGTAATCAAAATCTTAAGGATGAGCTCATCTGGAAAGATTCTTTTGATGGGGATTACACTGTTAAAGCAGGATATAATTCTTTCTTTGCATCCATGGCAAGCGAAATTAAGTGGCACAAATTGTGGATGCCAGAGCTAACTCCTAGAGTGAACTTCTTTTGGTGGCTAATTATTAATGGCAAGATCCTAACTAATGACAACCTCATCAAGAAGGGATTCATCATGCCGAATAGATGTTGCATGTGTCAGCATGAGGCTGAAGATATAAAGCATTTATTCCTCCATTGTGAGATTGCTTCCAAAATTTGGCAGCTTGTTATTGCAAAATTCAATCTGAGATGGATTTTCCCCTTACCTGCCCTCAGGCTTGGGAGCAATGGAACTCTCCGTTCAAACATTGCATGGTAAAAAGGCTATGGCAACTTGTTTTGCCCCACACTATGTGGAGAATCTGGAAGGCTCGTAATGATAATATTTTCAGAAACAATAGACAGGCTTGTAACAAAATATATAAGGAAATTATCATTGTTGTGCAAGATAATATTGCTAGATTTAAACCCCCTAAAAATAGACTCTACCCGAGAGAATGAAGAATGCATTCTGACTGAATGGAATATTGCCACTGTCAATAGAAATAACAATGATACTGACAGAAACACAGTCCGATGGATTAAACCCCCCACTGATTGGCACAAGTTAAATTTTGATGGGGCCTCTAAGGGAAATCCGGGTGACTCTGGAGGAGGGGGAATCATCAGGGATCAAAGAGGCTGTTATGTTGCTACTTTTTCTGGGAGAATGGGCAGACAGACTAATCATTATTCCGAAGCCATGGCGGCTCTTTGGGGCATTAGACTTGCCAGAGATTGTAACATTCCAAATATCATAATTGAAGGTGATTCTCTAAATATTATCAATCTTCTGAATAAAAAGCAACACCCCAGCTGGTCTATTAGGGATTTTATAGAAGAAGCTATTGATATATGTAAAAGCTTTGTAAATGTCCAAATCACCCACACCTACCGGGAAGGAAATAGGGTAGCTGACAGTTTGGCTAACTTCGGTGTTAATAATCCCTTTCAAACTTGGATTGGAGGGGACGTTCTACCCGCTCATGTCAATAAAGCCATAATCATTGATCTTCATGGCAGTGAAAATCATAACTAACGGCTGTTTTTTTGACGCTAATGTGCGGATCCCCAAGTACATGTGGATGACATCACAAAAGATTTGGATGATTGTTGCGATCTGTGTGGGCTGGGTTGTCATCATTTCTTGGTATAGGAGGAAAGCCGAGGCGCGGGGCAATAATAACAAGTGTAGCATAATAATTAAATCGGCTTTCATGGGAAGGAATGATTTAAATCCCAAGTTCAAAGTTTGGCCTATTCCGCACATTGATAGCAATTTTACCGTTGAGAACAGGAAAAGGTGCAGAGGAAACATGGGGGGGCCACCATGCAAAACCGAACCGACCCACAATCCTGAGTGGAAAGAGAACATGGAGCTGTGGGAATACCTGCAAATCGGGGGCCTGTCTAATTTCATCGAAAGGATCCAAGGCTTCGACCAAGACATCTCTATCAAATTCACCCGGGGTTGGAAGAACAGAATAGTCAAATATAATAACATGAAAATGGAAATCACAGAAGAGCTCATAGCTCAGATCACGGGCCTCAGCCTGGAAGGCACAAAATTCTTCAATAAGAAGGTAGACAGGGAGGTTGAAACCAAGAAATTTCTGGAAGAGGGAGAGAATCTTGAGTTCGTGACTGCTGGCCTCAAGGTGGAGTCGATCCCTAAACCGTTTGCTGAACTAGCCAAAATGGTGGTAAGGTATGTTACCCTTGAAGGAAGATATGTGACTATACCTCAAAAACATCTGATTTTTCTGAATCATTTTCGTAGAAATAACATTATCAGCTTTCCTCATTATCTGATTAACTCTTTGGAGAAATCCATAAGGGAAGTTCAAAGCCACTCTAGGGCTGTCCCTTTGCACCAAGGCCTTATCCTCTTGATTCACCGCCATTTCTCCAACTGCCCTCCTGTGAATCCTATCCCACCTCCCTCCTCCATACCTACACCTGCCCACACTGATCCCACTACCCCCCGCTAAAAAGAAAGAAGGAAGATGTGACCTCCAGCAAAAAAGCAAGAGCCTCAAAGCCAAAATCCCTGCTTCCCAACGCGTCCTAAGGAGCCACAAGGATTTAGAACTTGCTGAAAGCCTTCTGCATATCAGCAGGCCGGTGGAGGAGCCCAAAGAGGAGGATTTGTTGGATAGGGTGGACAAATTAGAAAAGGAGCTTCAAGAGCTCAAAGGGGCTATAAAAAACATGGAAAGAGCTAAGGGTAAAAGGATCCTTCAAAGTGAGGAGGATGAGGGGGTTATTGGTGAAATCTTCAAGAAACTACAGTCCCTAGATGGCAGATTGGGGAATGCTAAAAGCCGAAATGACTGCATATTGTCTACCCTCAAAAGCATCTACAATTTCATTGAGCAACATGTCCACAGTGTTTGCAGTTTAAGTGGGATTAATGAGGATATATGGGGCCCTAAAGAGAAAAGGGACATTGCAATTGCCCAAGCTGATTTACAAGACCCCTCTCAGGCCACTGCCATTGCCTTCTTCATGTCACTGCAGGCTATCAAGACCAAAATTGACAGAGCCATCAAGTAAAGGGCTGTAGCGATGTTGTTTTTTGGCTGCGATGTGGCTGTCATCGGGTGGTTCTGGAGCTGTTTTGTGGCGGGGCTCCTTATGTTGTTTCTCTTTTGGTTCCTTTTTGTTCTTGCCTTCTTTTCTCTGGATCTTTGTACGTTTAGATCCTTTTTTCTCCTATATTGTAATATTTGGCTGTTGAGCCTTCCTTGGTTGACTTTTCTGCCCTTCTCTGGGCTGCTACTTTCATCTTTTCTATCTGGATTTTGAGCCCTTTTGTATACAGGGTATAGTCCCTTCAAAACTATTTGCCCTTAATAAAAAAAAAAACACCATTCCTAATAATACATACCCCCACATATGCACATGTATCCTAAATATTTTCAATTTTATTAATATACATTCCCACTCAACCTACCTAATTAAATTATTTCCCATAGACTCTAGGTAATCCTTACATTAATTACTTCCCAACTCCACCTCCTCACCCTAAGACATTCAAGGTGGAATCATATACAATGTGGAATTTCGATCAATATCTTAAAGATCCATTTGATTATACAATATAAGGTGTTATACTACCTCACCCATTGCTAAATATTCCTAAATACAAGGGAGAGGGACACCGTAATGCGCACATCAAGGTGTATGTTACTTTTTCTGGAGATTTTTTCCCAATGGGATTCCATAGTAGCTAAATTTATTCCAAAAAAACTTTAGGGGTTGTTGTAAATAATACATGTGTTAAACACACAAATAATCGATATATTATTACTATATCTATTACAATGTATGGAGTGCTATTAAATAGCCATCCAAATAGGAAAACCAACTTCCTATAAAGTAGGAAGTATAAACAATATAAAACCCCTATTAATATATTGTTATACATTTGTTATCACAATATATATAAACCTAACCATATAATTATTTACCATGATGTAAATACTAATTCCTAACATTCCCCCCCTTAGTGTTTACATGGTAGAAAAAAATCCACACTCTCAACTACAGTATGCTCACCCTTGTGGCATGTCCAACTCTGTGACTCATGACGTTGATCGAAAAGAAAGGCTCTCTCCTTCCATGGTTTTAAACAGGCTTACCACAAACCTTGACGTGAATAGGTCCCATCAATTGTCCACCTCATGTGGTTTTCTAGATCCTCCCACAAACCATGAACTAACTTACTCTGGTGCTACTGTTCATCACTATGCTTACACATCATGGAATTATGTAGGAAACATAAATTCTATATTACAAGACTGCATAATAAAACATAATGGAAATGGAATATTGGATCATATTCCCCCCCACAATGTGAAATTTCCACTCATATAGATGCAAAATGCATCGAAGAACATACTCATGAATGGATCTTGCTAGTTAGGTCTTACTGCACATGGTCACTAATGCTAGTGAACGTATTCTTCTAGCTGACCATCTTCCAATGAAGTACGGCAGTTAGAGGACCAAGTTAGTCAGAGGATCACTGACAATCATCTGTGCTCCAACACAACTCTCTTTCCAACATCCATCAAATACCACACAAAATAGGAACTCTAAAATCATACAACAAACTGCAATTCTGAAATGAAAGAAAACTCACACACACACTGTCACCACAACTTCATGTGGCCCCATCATTAGTGGCTAATGAGAGGTCATTATCTGACCTCCTACCTCCTGTGCCTCCATCCTCCATCTGATGAATCTCACTCAGAGGAATGAAATTTGAAGCTCAAATTTGTACCACCTTTTATCGACGTGTATTCCCCACCAATTTTTTCTTTGGCTTTGAAATTCCAAAATAGGGGTCTATGGGTGGCAGCCCCTAGTAGGGTCAAGGGGCAGCTCCTCAGTAGGGTCCTAGGGCAGCACCCAGGTGTGTTCCCCTGTCACGGTATAAGGTAGGGTCAAGGGCGAGCCCCAGAAGCCGACACATTTTTCTTCTTTGTAACCTTCAAAAACTTCATTAGAAATAACATCTTATCCCTCAAAATGCGGACGTCGGGTTACACCGAAAATGCATCCGTGATTTTATTATTATTATTTTTACAAAGACTTACTCGCAGCTTATATTGAATCTAATATTACTATAACCACTTACAATGGACGAAACACAATTAACAAGACCAACCTATTTGCTCCATTCGTGGCTGTGTATGAAGAGAATATATGTGAGAAGCTCTCAATGTGACGTCTTAGTAGAGTAGACCACACAGGTGTAAAGCGAAGACTCTAACGAGAATGTAATGTAATTTTCCGGTGTCATTCCAATTCCCAATCCAAACGTACTGTCATGCAATTGTTAACATAAAATGATGCAAACCAACCTTGAAAACATGACTTACGTGGTAGCTAGAGGGGGACACATTGATTTGCTACACGCTCTGTGATGGCTGCGTGAGATCTACATGCTTCTGTGTATGTGGATTGAGTGCAAACCACGTTTTGTTTTGTTTTGTTTTTCTTTGCACAGAATCAAACAAGATGGATACCAATGGTTGTGGTTACGCCCACATTGCAGAGAACTTGATTTCATGCAATGACTATTTCCTTGGGCTTTCCATTTAATGCATGCAAATATTTTTGAGATGTATAGGATGACTCATAGACCACTTCAAGGTTCAAGGCACAGAATGCCAAAACTTTGTAGGAAGGAGTGCGTCAATGTGCTTCAGGTTTGACTAATAAATAAACATTCACATTGATTGATAACGTATTGCAGAAAATGGATTTTATTCATTGAGGTTTGAGATCCATGAGACCGTGCACAGGTGTGTAGACTCATGACATGAGGGGATAGATCCACTTCATATGGATCGGTCTTTGAATGCCTTAGTCGGATGTATACTGATCTGTCACGCCTTGTTATTTTTTACTTGCATGTGACTAGATATGCATGGGTCAAATCTTCACGGTGGCCAGGATGTACACGGTAGTGATAAAATCGGGAGCTATGGGTGTCCACGTGGTGCTTTGGATGGGGGATGTCATCTGATGAATAGATCTGCCAAAAAACCTCACAAATTTTCCCTCAGTCACTTTGAAGCAACGTTGTGACCATAGATTCATGCAATTTTAAGATCCTTCCATGCCTCTTCTATCATTTTTTCACAGCTGCACAAGTCTGATTCAAGCTTCTACACTCGAGAGGTAAACCATGATCTACGTACTTTAATATATTATCTCCTCCTTTTGCTAGGACAACTTGTAAACAACAATCCTCTCACTCAAGAACAAATATAATACAAACTATTATTTCAGACAGATTCTACCATCCCACATGGAAACTAAAACTCTCGGTGACCCTTAGAATATTTTATTCTCCCATTTCTCTCAACTCACTCTGGTACCAAATGTAAATAATACATAGGTTAAACACACAAATAATTGATATATTATTACTATATCTATTACAATGTATGGAGTGCTATTAAATAGCCATCCAAATAGGAAAACCAACTTCCTATAAAGTAGGAAGTATAAACAATATAAACCCCTATTAATATATTGTTATACATTTGTTATAACAATATATATATATATATATATATATAACTAACCATATAATTATTTACCATGATGTAAATACTAATTCCTAACAGTTTTTACACTAGTCTTATATTATGTGAAATATATATTAGTGAATTAAGTACATTAAAGGATGTAATGGGAGCTATATGAGGTTTTTATGATTGATTTATTTCCACTATTAATTATCCAATATTATAAAAACACATTAATACTTGTCATTAAGTATGAAACAAGATAAGAAATTGGAAACACAATAGGATGATGTGCTTAGTTTGTTACAAATAGATCTAGTAAGTGTTATGAGTGCACACTCTTTGAAACAAGGAGATATGCGATTGATGATGTTTAGTTTCTAGAACGTGACTAGAAATTGGCTTAAGGAAGGACTAGGTAAATATGCTAGGACTATTTATAGAGTCTTGACCCTAATGTATGGTTTTAAAAATGATTGGATTATGGGTTTGTAACTTTTTGAAAGTGTCACCTAATTGGAAATGTTTTTCACTATCAAACACTAGTTTTTGGTCATGTTATGAACCCTATAAACACTTTTAAAAAGTTCTCAAACCCTTCATGTGGATGGGAAACCATGTAAAAAAACATTATTTGGGTTATGGGAACCCCTTTGCACCATTTAAATTAGTACTACTACAAGGAGGCCTAAAACTCCATGTCGTTCTCCACTTAGCATGTGATATATAAACAAATGAAACTAGATTTAGAAAACTCTTTGAAAATGATTGAGATGAGTTTGGATTCAACTAGAATGCTTGGGGAAGGGATGTTTGAGTTCTTGTATATGAGAGAGAATAAGTCCTCATGACATGGTAAGAAACTTTAGGACTGTAGTAATTTATGCCTTAATGACTATATATGTGTCTTGGAAAAATTTAGGAGCCTTGGGTGCCTTTTGTAAGAGTAATAAGTGAGTGTATCAATGCAAAGTGCCATAGGATTTCAAGGTTAAAAAATGAGGTAGTGTTAAATTTATTATATAGGGTTCCAAAGATAAATTATAAAATAAATTTTGGGGCCCATAGGAGGATTTGGAATTGAAAGCATATATGGAAGATATGTTGGTGTAAAATCATATAACTAGGTCATGATTGAATATAAATTACCGACCAAACTATATGGCCTTAACAAAGGATGAAAAAATGATAATTATTGACGTTTACATCCTCGTTAGGTTGAATTATTATATGTATGTTATGCATTGAATCTCATAATATTTCAAAATATCGATGTGTAAGGATAAAAATCTAGATATATAAAATTAATGTTTATCTAATCGATAGTACATAGTCAAAAATAGAAATGCCAAAGAGTAGATTTACAAATATAAGTGTTCTACATCCCCCTTTAAGTATGAAATGAAAATTACATACTTAAAGGAAAATACGCTTGAGTGTGTAGACACACTTTTTCTTCACTTGGAGTTTATTTTATAGAGTCCTATTATTCTTGGTGTTGGCATGCTCCATGATGAAACCTACAACACAAAGTGTAGTCAATGTCCATAGTAAAGAATTAAAATTTAAATAAAATATAAAGTGTAACATGAAATATTTATAGTTGCATAAAGATGAAATGAAGAAATACAACCAAGGAAGTAATACCCATGTTTTTTTATGGAGGGAGAATCTATCATAATTTTCTTGTAGTTGATGATTTGCATTATTGAACTTGTTGAAGGATTAGGGGTGATCATTCCCCAATTGTGCCAAGGAGAACTTGAGTGTTAGGTGCATGCAACCCAACATGGAAACATATGAGAGAGATAAGAAGAGATAATTAAAAATAACCCTATGAAGGAAGAAGATCGTGTATCAAATTCATTAAAAAAATGATAGATTCCCTAGTAAGTGTAAGAGAAAAGGAAGAAATTCCTTTTAAGAACTTATCTACTTCGACACATTCTACAACTCCATGGAACACACTACTACAAACATATATAGACCCATATAAAAACAATAATAAAAGAGAATTAGTGCCATCATGCTCTTCGCATGTGCACACAACTAAGTAGAAAGAGAATAGAAACTATAATGTACTAAAATGTAGATGAAGAAAGGAGAATCATGCCCCCAAAATCCATGAAATTACAATTGAATATAAGTGTCATGGAAAAGGAGTGAAGTAGTTTATTCCCTCTATAAATAATTTGGAATGAGTGATGTAAATATGAAACTATGCCAAAAACCTGTACCTATAGGTGAAAATTGAAACCGATTGGAAAGTTGATGTAGTTTCCCTTAGAAATACTTTGCGTGAAAGGGCCAATTTTTTATATGGTCCTAATCAAATCTTTGTATATGTATTTTTGTAACCTCTATGATTTTTTTCTAGGTCTTTGTGTTTGAGTTGTTTTTCTTACCTATACCATATCTTTACTTGTATGTTACCCCAAAGTGTTTCTTATGTCTATTGTAGATGTAACATATACCCGGATGAATGCTCACCTTTTTAGGCATGCGTGAAAAACCATATTAAGCATGTGTATTAAATAAATAAGAGTGTGACCATGCACTATATGTAGAAAAGTGTAGGATGATGAAGATGTAGCCACCTTGGAGAAATTGTAATTGAAAAAGGAGGGTTTGTGCATGGTGACAACCATGGTTCATAAAAAGTGAAACACCAAAAAAAATAGAAATAGTAGAGACAATAGAAATAATAGTAATAATACATATATAAGAGAATAAGTGCATAAGAAGTGAAAAAAAGTTAGTAGTATGTAAAAAATGTCACACAAAATGCGTAGAACCTATAAAAATGGGACACCCATGGTGTCACAGATAATCAAGGCTCATTGGATAGAAAACAAGAACACCCAAGATATGAATATGACCACAAACATGGGACAACCACTATGTCATAAGACAAAAAATAGTTCGAGTCCAAAATTAGTGAAAAACAAGAAAGTAACAACACACACAACTAGAAAGTATGAAATAATAAGAGTTTAAGAACATGAAAAATTATACACCTTATATATAAAGAAACATGTGAAGCAAGAGGTGTCAATGCTACACAAGACACATGTGTTAGTCTTGTTAGCTTAAAGATAACATGTGTAAAATATATGTAATCAAGTGTAATGAGGAAGTAGAAAATAAATTTAATATAATAATAACACCTATGTGTAGTATATAAACGTTTCCCACATGTACAGAAATATGGGTAAAAGGAAGGCTAACACTTGTCATCAAGTACTATTATGTGCATGTCTTTCATTTAGCTCAATATACGAAATGAATGCATGTTTGTAAAGAAGAAATATAAATGATATATATCAAACCAAAATGAAAAACAACATATGTAATGTAAATTTCTAACAACTCAAGTAAAGTTTACATGTCCTAATTGTTTTTGCAAATATATGAATGTTTTTATATTTTGAAACTATGTCAATGTTTTTGTATTTTTGAATGTTGAACTATGTATAAGCAGGAGGAGTAGCGTATGGCTATATGAAGAGAACCTCTTGAATAGGTGAAGCAACTATCATTGAATAAGGAGAATCGGGTCTTAATTGTGAAAAATAGTGTGATTCACATGGAAGTGGTATAGTAGTAGTGATGTTTTCAATAGAAGGGAAGAGAGATGAAGTAAATAAATTAGATGCATGAGGAATGTTTTGAATTATAATATTAATGTAGATGACTAGAAGAGTTAGAGTGCAAGACATACCATGGGTACTATAATACTTGTGATAAATTATTGAGACAACATGTGCACTAAAGGACTAATGCATGATCATATGAGAGTGAAATATGTGAGAAATATTGTGTGAAATTGAAGGCATATTAGGAAACCTAGGAAGGGTTAGAGCTGTTAGAGGAAGTGTGTGAAAGTAAAGTCCTATTAGGATATCTAAGAAATCTAGAGCTGTCGAGAGGTAGTGTGTGCAACCAAAGGACTACCAGAGATACCTAGGAGGGATAAAGTGGCTAGAGATAGTGCATATAACCTAGGGCATAGGAAATAAATTAGGAGTGCTAGGGCTTCTAAGAAAATTGTGTGAAACCAAATACATATTTATAGATGCACTTTGGGTGTAACAATAAACAACATAAAAGAATGAGTAAGAAAAATAGGAGAAGATGCCTCAATGGGAACACCTCTAATTGTGACAACATTTTGATTATGAATAGATTTTACATATTGGTGAATGAATGGTGGAATGATACTAAGAGAACATAGCGAAGGGAGACCTAAACATAATATGCTAAAACTAAGATTGGTAACAACTGATAATGAAACTAAGGTAGCAATGGAACCAATAGTAATAAGGAAATTGATGCACTGATAGCGAGGATTAGTATCAAGTGTGAGTTTTTTTACAAAGACCAAGATATGGAAGTGGCGTGAGATAAAAACATTATCATTGTTATGTGGATCAACCAAAACACCATGTATATGTATGTGATTAATACATATAGAAATGGATAGGGTATTAGAGACAAACATGTCATTTACATAACAATCTTCATAAGTGATAAGTGGTGTGGAAGATGTTGTGTGAGTGAGAATTTCAATCATTTCTTCCTAATGGTGATCATAGGAGGGTGGTGGTGGCACTACATGATAAGTATTGTGCACTTCTAAAGTAGATTTTTCATTGTCATGCTTAAGAAGTGGATCATTGAAGATTTTCAATTTGGCATTATCATTGGCTATCTTAGAAGATTTAGTGGGTTCATCCTAATCAATGGAATTTTATTCAATAAGATATTGAATGACAAGATGAATATTGATACAATGATTAGTGATGTGACCAATACATATATGATAATAAAGGTAAACATTGACATAAAAAATCTTACTTTGAGGTTTTCTCACATCAACCTCAAATATAGGATGGAGATACATGAAATCACACTCAATAAATTGTTTCAATACAATGTGTGAGGCATAAGGTAAGTGAGAGAACTGCTATCATATGAGTTGGAGTTGTAGCTTAGTTGGTATATAAATAACATTAATAATGTCCTTATAAGTAACTTTAGTATCATTAGCCTTTCCTTTGAATGTGGATTTTCTTGGAAACTTGGAATTATATGTAGTAGGAGTGCTAGAAACATATTTGAGTTTTTTCATATGTAACAACTTAGCTCCATCCTTTCTTGAGTGTGTGACATAGATGGGCAAAAGATATTTTTTTCAATCAATCAGACCGATTCTTGCAAAAGATAAATCAAAATTTGTGTAAAGAGATCTTATAATTCATTTTCAGTTAAGATATTTCTCATCTTATAAGCATGGTATTGTATTAAATACATAACCATTGATAGGATCTTAGATGCTTGAAACATTTTATATAGTTTCACATAATAATTTTTGTCCGCAATTTTAATAGAGAATTGTGCCAAAAATTGATTTTCCAAAGCAATAAAAGAGTGCATCGATGTGTGGGAAATCATAGAAATTTTTTAGTGTTGAGTATTTAAGACTTATAGGGAAGATTTTTGTGAGTAATATGTCCCGAGAGGCATAATCAAATAAAGCCATGTGAAATAATAAAATATGTTAGTATGATTCCATTTTCCATCATAGATAGGATTTTAGGAGCAAAAAACCAATAGAAAAAGGGTAAGAAACCACTTTGGGTGCAAGTGGGTTATGAAGCAAGTGTGTAGAATCTATAACATGAGAGGAAGTAGATGAAATTTGGTGTATTTGTTATATTTGGTCTTGTAATGTATGAACAAGGGTTTCAAGAGATTGTGTGCTAGATGAATAAGTGTGAAAACCATTATGATTGGATATAGGATGTGTAGTAATAATAATGGTTATATAAAGAGGCATAGAAATATTTTGCATTGAAATATCAGGTGCCCCTAAGGATGTAGGCACCATAGATGTGGGAATAATATAGGTTTCTATATGAGATGATGAAGCATGCTTAAGGTGATCTCCCAAAAAATAGAGAAGAAGATCAATGTTGGTCGATTATCCCGTAAAAGGTGTGTAATTTGTTGTGCCTCAATTTCAAGAAGGTCATGAGAGTGAGTATTAGAGTTATGATTAGAGCCTTATCCTGTACGAGATCAACATTAATAGTGAAGACAAAATGGAAATGATATCAATAGTAGAATAATAATGAGCATTCGTAACCCCATTGAAATGATCAAAATAAGGATGCACAAAGGGGTTTCATTTGTAATCTCAAATATGAGCATGTTGGAATATGGGATTTATTTGAATATAACAAAACATTGGAAAGAATGACATAAACAAGATTGAGTCACGAGTTAGGTTCAACAAAATATTTACACCCTTATTAGATTATGTGAAATCTAGATTAGTGAATTAAGTAAACTAAAGGATGTAAGGGCAGATGCAAGAGGTTATTATAATTAATTAACTTCAGACATTAATTATTCAATATCATAACAATAAATTAATATTTGCAACTAATGTATGGAAAAATATGGGAACTTGAAATCACAACAAAGTGAGTGCACTTAGTTGTTTATAGATAGATCTAGGTATTTCTAGGAGTGTACACTACCTGGAATAGGGAGATTTGAGACCAATGATGTTTCATTTATGGAAATGTGACTGGGAAAATAACTTGTGATAGGATTTTTCAACTCTACCAAGACATTCTATAAGTCTTGACCTTGTTTTTATAGTCTTAGAATTGATTAGATTATGGGTTTGTAATTTTCTGAGAGTATCGCCTACCTAAATATTTCTATCACTTTCATACCCTAGTCATTAGTCATGCTTTGTGAATCCCTTGAAAAATTCTAAAAAAATATCAATCCCTAACCATGATGGGAAACCGTACAAAATAAACATTGGTTTGGTTTTGGGAACCCCATTCACCATCAATTTTGGCACTACTCAAAGAGGCATCAAACCGCATGCCATTATCCACATAACATATGATATTTTAATGAATGAAAATATATTTTAAAACCTCTTTAACAATGTGTTGGCGAGAAAATTTGTTAGGTGGAAAAATTGGTGGGTATCCACTAACACTACTGACTCTAGGTCCATCTGTTTGAATGGTGCGGATCCATCTATTATGTGTGCATGAAATTAAAATTTGTGGTGGTGGAAGGCAGGGGATCCAACAGGACACTCCAAAGGCACATGTGGAAAAAGATTGCATTTGCTTACAAGGGTGGAATTTGCTAAGAGAGTAGGAATGGGAGTGGGAAAAGGAAAGTGGGATTAAGATTACAGGTAGAAAATAATATTCCTACAACCATTAATCGAGTAATTCAATGCACATAGATATAGAAAGAAAATAATTATGCTACTATAAACAAGACCATACACGATTAGGAACACAAAATTTCATAAATATTATCATCAAAAAGGAAAGAAACTCCAATATTTTTCATTGATGTTTTGGAAAAATTATTCATGGTGAGAAATATAGTAAAATAGAGAGGATAAAAAGAGGAAATAACTATCTTATTCGTTTCTTCACAATTTGTAGTCTCTCATGAGCAATTTTTTTGAAAAACCTTAAGAATGAGGGTGTCATCACAATTTATAGACATGAGAATGAATCCTCACCCACCCCTATATGAATTTTCATTTCCCCCTTACAACATGTGACTTTTCATATTCACAAGTTTAGGATTAATTCCCTTTTATTAATTAAGGGTGACTTAGTAAATTACAAAATAAATACACATTTAAATAAATAAGACAAAATAGGATTTTTTTTTATAAAGTGCAACCCCTCAACAAAGGAAAAGAACATGAAGGAGGAGGGGGAGAGGGGAAGAGAAGAGAGAGAAAGAGAGAGAAGGAGAGAGAACTATGCCGATGAAGATTCCGCTTCTTCCGATTTTGTCTTACCAACCGATTGATTCTTGCTAAGCTCCACTAGAAATATTTCCACTCCCTTGAAATATTTATTGATCGGCTACCACAGTGCTACATATTGGAGCTCATATAATCTCGCCCCTTTCCCTCGAGAGTTTCTTTCAAAATTCTACGTGTTCGATTGAATGTTTTAAAATGTGTATATGTCAAAGGGGTAAATTCATGACTCAGATTATGTTGAATCCGGTTCTTTGTGTTGTGAAAATCCTCTTTTATGGTCAAGGATCATAAAAGTATGTCATCAATGGGAAAACCCTCTAATTTTTCCCTTTCGAATGTCACCCAGTTGTCCTAAAAATAAATTACAGACTACAAAATAATTCTATGATTCGGTGGATAGTGAAAGAAAAAAATTTGGAATCCGCTAAAGAAAAGACTATCCCCATGGAGGAAAGGAAAGTTGTGCACATGTCTCCCCGATGCACCTTTGAAGAAGCATAGGAAATAATGAACCCCCAAGTTGTGAGCACCCACCACATGGCTTATGCGTGACAAGGTAAGTCCTAGCGAGCTGAAAAGTTGAAGCAAGTGGGAGAGTGCGAATGTCTCCACATTTCGAAAGGGCACATTTTCAAAAGAGAATAGGCCCATGGACGGAATGAAATCTCCATAGAATAGAGGAGAAACCCTGAGGATGAGTATTCAAAATTTTAAAACTTTAAAATAATGTTGCGAACTAAGCGGATAATGCGAGGTGGGTCGTGAATCATAATGAAATAGGTTGCATCATCCAGATGAGCTATAGAAGGTTTGAAATAAAGTAATACATTAGAGGGATGAGGCAAATACATGATTGGGAATCATTGGATGTGTAGTGTTGGTTTCCTTTTGTAGAAAATGTTGGTACCAAGCTAGAGAGTTCGAATATAGGAACAGAAAAGAGTTTCTTGACAAAGAGTGAAGATTCAGATATAAAATTACCAAGCAAGCTTGAGTCTCAGATATAAATCAAAATGGGAATTCTCAAGGGGCCCCAACCCGCAAAGTGAAATTTTTGTTTACATATGTGAAGATAAGGATATAAAAGACAAACAAAACATTCAAAGATCTTTTACTCCTTATTTGAAATTCCCCAGAGGAGGCATTTTGTTTAATAGCTTGTTCTTCCTCAATGTGAATTCATCAGAGCCCTATTCTATCTGGATTAAAAAATCGACCCTACCAAATCTTGAGACATCCCCATATTTATCAATGACTCAAGAGTCATTCTTGGACTATTCATGATTTTGTCTAGCTGAATTTTCTTCTAGTAGGAAGACACCGAGTACCTAAAAGATCCGAGCACCTGTAAAAATGTCATCTTCCCTTTCCCTGTGAAGGGTAGACTTATTGGGAATAGACTAAGAGGGAATGTATGAAGTGGTTGAAAGATAAGGAGCTAGATCTCAAGGGCTAGGAGGAAAAAGAGAATTTGAACTAGATTTAGCTTTCCATCTCCTTGTAAGAGGTGGGTACTCTCTTGGAGAAGGAATTGGCCGAGGCTCTGAGAATTCATGCTCGATGATGGAACATAATGCCCTGAATGAATGGATGATGAATCGCAAACCTACCCCTATTATCTCAGGTAGAGGTGATTGCTTCTCTCGAATGACAAGTAGATATAAATAGTTCCTCTTCTCCATCTGAAATGATGATTGGGGCCTGAGAACTTGTTTCACCCCTTCTCTTGCCAAAATATGGTACTAGCATTGTAGGTGGTTGTGGTGGTGTAGGTCTTGTCTGACATTTCTCTAGAAAAGTAATCCTCCACTCTAGTTCATCTACTTTGTGAGAAATGGAAGGCATGATATCAATGGAAGGTTTTTCATATAATACATAAGATTCCTTGGGAATCTCTTTCAACACAAATTCTTCATTGCATAAAAATGGACATTGAAAGTCAGTTTTCCCAGACACTTGAGGCCTCCTTTCAATGCATATTTTTTTAGGTCTTCAGGAGCCTTTAAATTCCCATCAAAAGTGATAAAAGTATATGGATTGAAAGGATGCAAAGACAAGATTAATTTTAATTGTCCTCAAAAGGAGCGTGAGACGAACTTGCTGATAGGTCAAGGGCCTCTCTATCTATTGGACTTTCTATATTAAACAAGGCTCTAACAAAAGCCTCATTAGGACCATGCGGTCAAATATTTGATTTAAATATTCTGAGGAGATTTCCTTCAAACTATTTTCCACAAGTACTTTAACCATGTCACTGATAAAAACTATGAAAAGTTTCCTCACTTCCAGGATAAGAAAAGAAATACATCTTGATGAAAGGATAGAGATGGGTTTTATAGTAGAAGTGGCACATATTGATTGAATTGAAAGAAATCATTCCCACTAGATAAAGGAATATTTTTCTCAGCTCACACGAAGAAAATATAAGAGTTGAAGTAAATTGGGAACAAGCAGAATTGATGAAATAAATGGATTTGACAAGAACCATGTGGGACATTTAAATCAAACAAATGTGAAAAGGTGTGTGCAACACCCAAGACATATCTTTAGAAAATGGATAAGAGTGTCTGTCATTTCAAATCACCTGGGAGTGCTCAAAAGACATCAGAAGCAACCATCCAATCATCAAGTGGAAGGAATAATTAAATAAATTAGCCATGGGAAATGACATGATATCCCAATCATTTATGACAGAATCAAAATGAATAAATCGCCTACTATTTACACCTGGAAATGCCAAATAAAGCATTTTCATAAAAAAGGTATCATGGATACAATTGGCATATTATAAAGGAGAATATACTTTTGAATATCTGTGTTTTTGGGGGAAAATTAAAAAGTAAATAGGGATAGAATTGTATAAATGTGATGAGAATTCTCTCGCATAAAGGGGGTTAAGATTTCGAGATTCCTAAGAAAAACAAGAGTAAATAACTAAGAATACCATCATTTCTAAAAGAACTTGTCTCGAATTACATATTATTCTTTCATAGACCATACAAATTAGTTCATGTCAAGATGGTTGCAAGTGTACATCCATTGACAACTACTAAGACTGTAAATTTACTTTCCCTTGCTGATGAATTTGACGAGTCTTGAAATTAACCATGTGAATTAGAGCTTTATTTTTGATCTTTGCTAAGATGAAATGCTTTGATATAGTTATTCATATTCCCGTTACAATCTTATTTTAGAGACCTTTTTCGTGACACAAAAACTTTAACGTTGTGGTAGCATTTTGGAAATTACAATTACATTGTTGAAAAGAGCCTTCATCTCATTTATGTAATATTTTTTTTAAAAATCATTATGTTTCCATTTAGTTAAATGTTCCTCATAAAATTTTGAGTGTATCTTAAGCGTGACTCTAGAGATCCTCGGATATTTTATTAAGTTTTCAGCATGGGCTTTTATGTTTTGAATACTTAAATATTGTGTGAATTTTTTTATTTTTGGGCTTCCATTGATAAATACCTTCTCGTTGAAGGAAATATGTTAGCTATCTGAAGCATTTTTCCTTGTATTAGGTAGTTGATAAACATTTTTCAAAAGGTTATTTGAGATATGGTATACTTGGCTTCACCCTTCTTAATTCCCCACCAAAACCATTTTCACACTAATGAGTCCTACCTGAATCACCCACATTTTCCCCTTTCAAGAGAAAAAATATGAAAATGCAATCTAGTCCCATACTATCTTCAGTAGTCGAAGCCTTGTTTTAGGAAATATTTGCACTGTTTAGAAGTGAAAACTCATGAGAGTTAGACTCTGTTGAAATGATCATGTTTCCTCAAAAGGGATTTTCAATTACCTTACAAAAGGAGTGCTAAAATTGTTGATATATTCATCTCCAATAAATATAGACTACAAAGTAGGTCCTCTCACCCTGGCTGAAAGGAAGAGCTTAAGTAGGAGGGTAGATCATACCCTCAAAGATGGTGCTACCTAAAGTTTCCTTGATCCGAGTGACAAAGAGATGATGAGATCTTCCCCGCTACAAAATGACATAAATCTTGATCCATCACCCTCTAGGCATCTGGTTTGACCTGTTGATGCTGCTCGGCCATAAAGGGAGAATAGATTTGGGTACCAACACCGATATGACACCATTTCTAGGGAGATTTGTGAAAATACAGATAAATATCAGTTCCTGGTAACTCTACAAACATACTTTGATATAAATGCGAGTGTAAGATGTAATCCTTTGCTAAGATTTGTGAAATTTAAGAGGATCAAGAGTTATTTTACACAATATCTCATAGTTTGAAGTGAAATTTACATTACATATATTTGAAATAAGGATTGATAGTGACAAAATATGCTTAGATTTGTCAAGCTTTGTTGATCTTAAGCATTGGTTTCCCGACAACTCATTTACAAAGTTTTATATATCTAAGGTGAAAATTCTTAGTGGTTGTAGACACCAAATTTGTGTCTTACGACCCCTGTGACCCGCATCTCATCTCGCAACTTAACCTCATCACCTAAACCTTACACAATTATTTATTAATTACCTTGTAATTGATAAATCCACATCACCTTACCCGCCACCTCATTTGCCACCTCATAATGACCTAGCCCTAACCCTAAACTAACCTAATCAAGACTTATGGCTTGGTCTAGACTCACATCCATAACTAATGCCTCCTTACTTGCACCCAAACCGACCTTCTAGCCACTTGACCAAGCCCGCAACCGATCTCTCTGGGAGAAAAGCAGGAAGGTGGGTTATTTTACTAAAAATAGCCTACTTTTTCCTTACCGATGCCGGCCCTACTGACCGCCATCGGTGCCTCTCGTAAATGGGCTCCCAAACCAAAAACAGGATCGGAATTTCATTTTCGGGATCGGGGATGGGAATTTCATTTTCGGGATCAGGTCGAATGATTTTTGAATCAACAGAGATCATTGGGAGCGAAAAAGAGAGTCTAGATCTTCACTTGACTGAGCAGAGACGAGTGAAGATACCAAAAGTGTTTACAGCAAAGGAGATCAGCTTGCATCTTCGACAAAACTAGTAAGTCACATCTTGCATGTCCTCTGTTATAACATTTCTTATGCCTTTTGAATTACAGTCCTCATAAATCCATCCCTGAATCCACTACCCAGCATGCATATTACCTCTAACTATCATTCATCTACCTCTCATCACCTTATTTCCTAATACCACCTATATACAAATTTTTTACAAACAACACAACTACCCCACAAAGCAACTAACCTACAGATCCTAGAACCCACCAAGATCGGTTATCGAATCGGCATCGGTTATCGAGAACCAGCACGGTTCCTCCGATCAAAACCAGAAAACCTTTTTCCCCTACCCGGTTCAATAAGCAACTTAATTGATATTTTACGTCTTTTGTGTTAATTCATGTTAGCGAGGAACTCACCACCTTCGAAAGGAAGTTTTATATTTCCGGCCCAAGGCGTTTCCTCATTTATTGTCTAATCAAAATCTTGTGGTCTTGTGTTCTTATTTACAGTAGTCCTTCCAAGACAAAAAGGAGTTCTTCGCAATCAACCTAATCTTTCTCTACGGTACGCACACACCATCTCGACATTCTACAGGTATTCCTCCTAGCCCCTAACCTTATCTGTTTCTAAAAGGAATGAATCATTCCGAGTGAAACATTTTGGCATGCCCAGTGGAGGCTATTCCACTCATTTCAACTAAAAAGGAAAAAATTGTCGAATTCATTAACCATCACATTATCTGCTCGTTTTGGTATTCCTCATTGCCTAATAATGAGATAATGGTAAATCTTTTAAAAACAAGTTGTTACAAGACCTTTGTGACAACTTTGGTATCAAACTTAGTTTCTCATCGCCTTACTATCCGCAGGCCAATGGTCAGGCTGAATCTTCTAATAAAACCCTAACCAAAATCCTCATGAAAGTTGTCAATGAATCCGGAAGAAATTGGCACGATCACATTCCCTTTGCCCTTTGGGCTTATCGTACTAGCATTCGTACCTCTACTAATGCCACACCTTTTTCTTTGGTATATGGTACCGAGGCTGTTTTGCCTCTCGAAATACAAATACCCTCCCTTAGAATATCTCTTCAGGATATTCTCACCAACGATGATTTCCGCCAAGAGCGGTTAGCCCAATTGGAGCTTCTTGACGAACGTCGTCTTACAGCTCTTGATCACCTTCAAATCTATCAAAAACGCATCAAACGTGCTTATGATAAGCGACTTCATGAGCGTACCTTTAAGGTTGGTGATCTTGTCCTCAAAGAGAATCAACATGTCACCAAACTAGAAAAGAGCAAACGTGGAAAATTTGCTCCCAATTGGATTGGGCCTTACATAATCACTCACACCTATGGATCAGGCGCTTATCGTTTAGCTTCGCTTAATGGTAAGCCTGAGCCTGAACCCCTTAATGCCTTGCATCTTCGACCATTCTACTGTTGAATTTAGTGTTATATCACTTCTTATCTACCTGCCGCTCGTCCCTTGAGCTCACATACCACCACATGCACTTCGTTTCCTACACCTCATAATAAAAATCAAGCTCACATAGTTTGATTCTCACCTCACCTAAACGATGCCTTCCCCTTTTTAGTCTAGTCCATGACTTCAAAGTTTTAAAATAAGCCGTATTCTTATGGGATTTTCTTGAGTCAAACTTCCTACCAAACTAGATGCTTCACGCCAAAAGAACATCTAGCTATCTAAATTATATATAGACTGTTCCCTCGAAGGACAACTATATGCCAAATTATTGCTGCTATTATATATAGACTGCTCCCCCGAAGGACAGCTATGCACTAAAATCATATCTGCTACTATAAATAGACTACTCCCTCGAAGGACAACTATACACAGTCAGCCTTTATCAGAAGCTTCTCGCATTGATCAGCTTCGTGAAGACCTCAAGAATAGCACAATCAATATCCCTTGTAGACTTCCCCGCATCGATCGTCTATATTCAATAAAATAAAAGCCTCATTCGAGAAGAACTTTTGGGTCATGGACTTGTCTATTTAGGGTAGGTTCTCTTTCGTCGAACACTCACTTTGTAATAAATTCTCTGTACCTCAGGCTATATCATCCACCTCACCTCACCATTTGTTTCAACTCAAGGGACGTAACGTACACCCGATATATTGTGATCATACAACTCTTTTCACCTATGGACTTCTGCCTATGCACTGCACCTAGGGCTTCAAGCTCGTTTCTACGTTTGGTGGTTTGTTTAGCTCTTTTCACCTACGGAGCACTCTTTCCGCTTTGCCTCGCATCTAGGATTGTGTGTTGATCTTAATCAGGACATGGTTCCCTACCACTTGGGTAGGCTAACTTTCGCTTCCCTTATACCTTTTACAACATCACCAATTCATTTCCGACACCAACAACCTTACCTTACCAATATTAATATCAATATTCTTACCAATCAACCAATTGCCTAAACCGTACCAAATTTCTCGATTCGCCTCTCCCTGATCCTAAGGGAGAACTACATCGGTCTGAGGCCCCTCCTTGCTTTGTGCAATGGGCTATGTAGGCAGCACTTCGGAGACATGGGGTCTCCCAAGGTTAGCTCGACCATCCCCTACCATAACCTATCATGTGTGGTAAATATAAATATTTTTGTGTATTTCTATTTAATCACATTCCTCTTTATCCTTTTTCAAAACACAAAAAGTCAAAACGAAAACATTCTTATTATTATAACTCAAATCAACATACATATTCAGTTTTATTTAGATGTTAAACAAATACATCTTCTCTATCATCGACACGCAGGTCGGTACTCTTATTTATTCTTATACCTTGCTAACATTTATTTAGACCCTCACGCCTCATCCCGAACTAGGTGATGATCGTGATCGTCGACCCCTCTCGCCAGGCCTCTCTGTCCTCAATGGTACCACGGCTATTGGTACCACCCACTGATCTGCCAATCTCTCCTGTAACATATGAATACGCCCTCTCGCATGGAGGACTCCAGCCTCTAGTCTCTCCGCCCGTGACTCCGCAACCACTAACGATCCTCTTGTCTCATTCACCTGCGTTTGGAGCTGCTGAACCAAACGCTGCAGACGATCCCTCTCTGCTGTAATCACCGCTATGTCAGGACGATCACGTACACCTCGCAGTTCTGCTACCCACCATAATCTATAGGCCTCTGTCGTTCCTGCATCCATTACCCTGCGATCGGCTGCTACCTCTTCAGGCCCTTCTGGAGGTGTTGGCTGGGGAGGTGAGAATACTACCTCTGCATCGATCCTCATATAGGGTCTATAAGCCTGGGGTATATCCTGCACAAATCCAAATTGTCGCCGCACGTGATCTAGAGGAATCCTCTCATACTCACCTGGCCTGTGCCCTGCGATCCACCTCAATCGCTCTACACCCCTCAACTCCTCAGCTATATTCTCTGTTACCATATAGTTTCCGTAAGGCCGCAATAACTATCCAAAATATCGACTCGGCTCGCAGCCGGTCCTCATATCAAAAATACTACTCGGCTTGCAGCCAGGTATCAAATATACAACCCGTACTCGACTCGCAGGCCGGTATATAATGAATAAATGAATCCATACATGAATAAATGACGGCACGCAGGCCTCTATCAACATAACCGGTTCGCAGACCGGTGCCCATATCCAATATACAAAATACAAAAACAATGCAGGATCCTCAGCTCTCCCCACTACCCTCGGCACCTCTCCCTGATGGTCCCTGTGGCACCTCTCGCCTCCTGCCTGTAACAGACACGCCGGCTGTGGCTGCACCTCCCTGCGATCTCTGACTACGCGAGGTCTCCGCTCGGTGTGCCGCATATGGCTGATACTCAGCTCCGGTACTATCAAGAACATCCTGATAGTACCGGGCCTCCGCTCTCGCCTCCATGTATCTATCCCGTGCCACCATCGCAGTATGCTGGGTTGGTCCTCGGACTCCTACCGCCACTCCTTCGTGGTCTTTGCGGTGCGGTGCTCGTGGCGCGTGGCGCAGCGCTGGCTGTGGTATCTGTCGTACTCGTACTGGGATGTGGTCAGGCCTTGGCTTACATCTACTCGCTACATGCACTGCATTACCTACACACTGTGGCCGTCTTGGTGGTGGTGGTGGTGTGTCTCGTGTCGTACTGAGCTCGAGGCTAGCCGCCCTGTAAGACCCCTATTCTGCACTCGCGGCAGCAGCAAGAAGCCCCTGTAATAACCGCACTCGGCCCCCGAGCTGATCTCTCTCTCGTCACCATTGCCGCTAAGTCTCGGCTATGCGGCCGTGCTACCTCACCGCTCTCTAACCAGCCCACCAAACCTCAGTATGCTCCCTGCACCCAAGATCATCTACGCCATCATCTGCTGGCCTCTCTGCAACCCAATCTGGATCCAAGGGCTGTGGTGCAGGCAGTGGGGCCTCTACATCATCCCTCCTGTACTGAGGGAAGGGAGGTGGCTCATCCTGTCGCAGCCCCATCTGCCTGCGTACCCTCTCTAGGGGTATCCTCTCGTACTCTCCGGCCTCCGTCCTGCTATCCAGAAAGTGTACTGGATCCAGCGTAACTGTACTCGGCCTCCTCTGTGCGGGTGATGACCTCTGTAAGGTCTCCATATGATGTCTACCGCTGTCAGGCCCTCTAATAAATGTCTATAATACGCCACATCTCGCCCTGCAAGAACTGCTCGTGGCTGCCCCACGACCCCCAACCACCTCTGAAAGCCATATCTGTATATGACCTGTGGCCCTGGCTGCTGGGGTAACCCTACTGGCCTGATGCATATGATGTGCTCATATGCCCAACAATGCAGCAAAAATGTCGAACAGATACCGAATCACCTCATCCGGCGATAACCCTGAGCTTCAGATAGCCGCACTGTGGACACTGCTGGTGCCCATGCATAAGCAAGTATGCTCCTCAATCATCTCAAGCAACACCCCCATCAACGCCCGTGGAAAGTGGCCTCCCTCTGAGTCCGGGAGGGCGAAGCAGGTGATCCTAATCATCATCAAGACAAACACCGTGTCTCGTGTCGATGCACGGTACATGTCACCATACCCAATGCTCGCGCTGTGATAGGTAAGTACCGCGGCTGCATCTCCAAAAACCTGTAATATGCTATCCATGGCAGTCTCGAATCTACTTGGAAGACTGCCTCTCCCTCGATAGGTAGTCGAAGGATGCGATACACATCCTCTAACGTGATAGTCATCTCCCGGTCGGGAGATGGAACACATTGGTCGCGGATCCCATCTCTCGATGAGGGCGACCATCAGGCCGTGATCTCTCTATCGCTCTATACCTCTGGACTCGACTCCACCGAGTCCCACCTCGCACATGATCGCCAAAGTGAGCTGCGGACACATGTGGTCTCATCCGCACCAACAATGGGGCATCCTATCCCGCATCGTCAACTGTTGACGTGCCTACAAAACCAACCCACATCCTTAGACCTACTCTTTATCACAACATCTACTTTACCCTCTAAACCCCCTTTTATCCCCCCGACCACACCCCAACTCTCTACCACCCCCTCAAAGAACCTACCTTCAACCACCCAACCCAAAACCTACCTAACCCCAACCCACCCAAAGCCCAAAATCTACCCAAACCCAACCCCACCCCACCCAACATCCAAACCCACCCAAAGCCCAAAATCTACCCCACCCAACATCCAAACCCACCCAAAGCCCAAAATCTACCCCACCCAACATCCAAACCCACCCAAAGCCCAAAATCTACCCAAACCCAACCCCACCCCACCCAACATCCAAACCCACCCAAAGCCCAAAATCAAACCCAACCCAACCCACCCCAACCAAACTACACCCCAACCAAATCCCACCCCACCCAACACCCCACCCCACCCCACCCCACCCAACACCCAAACCCACCCAACCCCACCCACCCCAACCAAACTACACCCCAACCAAACCCCACCCCACCCAACACCCAAACCCACCCAACCCAACCCATACCCATACAAACCCAAACCGACGCCGGCCGACATACGACCGACGCCGGTCCAGCCCAACACACCCTGTCCACACAATTTCCGACCGATGCCGGTCGCTTAGCAACCGACATCGGTCGCTGTAATTGCCGGGAGCCGAACCCCGCGCGGCCCCCGCCCATATTTTTCCATTTTTATACTTATCTACCCACCCAAACACCATAAAAACCTACCCACCCAGCCGACTTGCCCTATTTTACCCCTCTATCCTCTTCGTTTTTCAAATTACGTCAATTTACTCATTATTTCCTAAAAAATGTAAATTCCTACCCAAACCCCCAATTTCGCTTAATACCATTCAAATGCACAAAATAAAAAGTTCCGAGCCTACCCGTACGACGACACGTCGTCGTGGTGGGATGGGTGGTGGTGGTCCAGCTGGTCCAGCCCCTCCTGCTCCTCCTGCCTGTGCCATGGCTCCAATTCTACTCTGCTGGGTCCCCGGCCAATCAACTGCTGCCTCCTCCTCACTCGGGCCCGCAAACAACTCACTCCTCCAGCAAAATAGCTCCACCTCACTCAATAAACCTCCAATCTCAACTCTCCACATCAGACAAGTCAATTTGGTTTTCAAAATAACAAAGTGACAATGACAAGCCGTATTTTTCTTTTTATAGGTTTTTCGCCCTTAACCGATATCGGTTTCATTTTGCCCTAATGAACCGGTATCGGTCCCTTAACCGATATCGGTCATGTAGAATCGACATCGGTTTTTCTGCCAACTTTCCCCCAATTTTTTGCCCTTATTTACCATTTGCCCCTTTTTTAACCACATATCACCTATATCCACCTTTGCTGAACACCATTTGTTTACCTATTCGGCCCGACCCAAGGCCTCAACCTACCTATTCGGCCCGACCCAAGGCCTCGCCCTACCTATTCGGCCCGACCCAAGGCCTCACCCTACCTATTCGGCCCGACCCAAGGCCTCACCCTACCTATTCGGCCCGACCCAAGGCCTCAACCTACCTATTCGGCCCGACCCAAGGCCTCAACCTACCTATTCGGCCCGACCCAAGGCCTCGCCCTACCTATTCGGCCCGACCCAAGGCCTCAACCTACCCATTTGGCCCGACCCAAGGCCTCACCCTACCCATCCGGCCCGACCCAAGGCCTCACCCTAACCATCCGGCCCGACCCAAGGCTGTAACCTAGCAACTTGGCCCGACCCACGGCCGTATCACTTCAATACCATACCCACAATCAACGTTTTATTTTATCCATCCATCCTGTACCTTTTGTTCCATCGAGCTCACCTGTTCGTGTTTTAGCATGATTAGGGTCCTTGACTTGATCTGTCGACCAACTTTGCCTAGACCTAGACCGTGACGTTTATCTCAACCAAACCAACCATTTGGTACTGCCGAACACGCCTAAACGTTCCTGTACCTTACCTGTTATATACCCTGGAGCTACTTCCTATGCCTTGGATACCAGGATTATATCACCCTTGTTTGGATAAACTATCGACCTTTGCCTATGCACTGCTGGTTTGCTCGTCAAATCATGTACCCTAGTCGTACTATTGCATTTTACCATATATGCTTCTCTTGGACCTACCCCACCATCTTACCATCCCCTCTACCCCATTTACCCTTTATCAACCCTATCCCTGATTTCCCGTTCACTCAATCTGTGATAGATTTGAGGGGGATTACCTATACCCTTAACAGGGGAAACCACTTCATATTATTGTCTGTGCAGCTTTACAAAACAAGCTACACGACAATAAGGGGCTAATGTAGACACCAAATTTGTGTCTTACGACCCCTTGTGACCCGCATCTCATCTCGCAACTTAACCTCATCACCTAAACCTTACACAATTATTTATTAATTACCTTGTAATTGATAAATCCACATCACCTTACCTGCCACCTCATTTTGCCACCTCATCATGACCTAGCCCTAACCCTAAACTAACCTAATTAAGACTTATGGCTTGGTCTAGACTCACATCCATAACTAATGCCTCCTTACTCGCACCCAAAACCGACCTTCTAGCCACTTGACCAAGCCCGCAACTGATCTCTCGGGAGAAAAGCAGGGAAGGTGGGTTATTTTACTAAAAATAGCCTACTTTTTCCTTACCGATGCCGGTTCCTACTCGACCGCCATCGGTTACGCAACCGCCATCGGTTCCCTGTAAATGGGCTCCCCAAACCAAAAACAGGATCGGAATTTCATTTTCGGGATTAGGGATGGGAATTTCATTTTCGGGATCAGGTCGAATGATTTTTGAATCAACAGAGATCATTGGGAGTGAAAAGAGAGTCCAGATCTTCACTTGACCGAGCAGAGACGAGTGGAAATACCAGAAGTGTTTACAGCAAAGGAGATCAGCTTGCATCTTCATCAAAACCAGTAAGTCACATCTTGCATGTCCTCTGTTATAACATTTCTTATGCCTTTTGAATTACAGTCCTCATAAATCCATCCCTGAATCCACTACCCAGCATGCATATTACCTCTAACTATCATTCATCTACCTCTCATCACCTTATTTCCTAATACCACCTATATACAGCCTTACAAACAACACAACTACCCCACAAAGCAACTAACCTACAGATCCTAGAACCCACCGGTATCGGTTATCAGTAACCGGCATCGGTTCCTCCGATCAAAACCAGAAAACCAGCCTTTCCCCTACCCAGTTCAACGAAGCAACTTAATTGATATTTTACAGTCTTTTGTGTTAATTCATATTAGCAGGGAAACTGACCACCTTCGAAAGGAAGTTTTATATTTCCTGGGCCCAAGGTAGTTTCCTCATTTATTGTCTAATCAAAATCTTGTGGTCTTGTGTTCTTATTTGTAGGTAGTCCTTCCAAGACAAAAAGGAGTTCTTCGCAATCAGCTGATCTTTCTCTACGATGTACGCGCACACCATCTCGACATTCTACAGGTATTCCTCCTAGCCCCTAACTTTATCTGTTTCTAAAAGGAACGAATCATTCCGAGTGAAACAAAGTGGTGACTCCTTTCTTATTTATAACTTCTAGTAAATACTTGTCTTTAGTTTGGATAATTAAAATTTCTTTATAAATATCTTCAGAATGGATAAAATTCAAATAAGAAACAAGGAAGGCCATCATTTGAGTGAGAACTAGGAGATGTATTGGTGAGGGGCCCCATTTGTGATCGGGAGATGTATTCCCCATTTTCCTCCTTTATCATTTAGAGCCGGTAGGGTTGTATGTGAAACTGACACATTAGAGGATATTTACTTTGAAGATCATACACCTTTGTCCCAAAGATTTCCTATCCCATAGTGTTTTAACCCTTGTGTTGGATGACCTCCTCAAAACAACATGGCCCGACCTCCACCTTAGCGGCTTTTTGTTAATATATTTGGACCAATAGATTTCACGGGTATGGTGGGGTATCCTAATGTTGTACCACAAGATGTAAGAAATAGGTTGCCTAAATTTTAGGGGAATAATGCCATCATTGGTGATCAACATTTAAAATTTTTGTTAACATGATGGAAGATTTTGAAATAGAGCATGAAGATGTATACATAAATTTATTTGTCCACACTTTGGAAGAAGATGCATGTGATTGGTACAAATATTTTCCAGATGATTCAATAGACTCTTGGACAGAAATGAAAAATGCTTTTAGACTTCAGTATGGGGATAAGAATGATCCTAGGTTCCTTCTATCTGAGTTTGAGAATATAAAAAATAATCCCAATGAACCAGTCATAGATTTCAACTCTAGATTCAATAAAACCTTAAATAGGTTACCAATGACATTGAGACCAAGTGATCAGTCCTACCTAATAAAATATTCTGATGCTTTTGACAAGAAGGCAACATATTATTTGAGAGATAAAACCCATGGAACTCTAAGAGAATATTTTTCTATGGCTTTCCATATATAAAATAACATTAAGGCAATAGGAAAACCTCCAAAAAGGGAAAACATCAAGTTAGTTAATCCTGAAAAACCTCAGACTAGTAAGGGAGTTGATCTAGAAGAAGTTGTGAAAACCTTGGCAGGGGAAATTAAGGAAATTTTTTATAAATTTTCTAGGGTAGAAAAGGGAATTGGATAGAATTCTCATGGCTAGCATCCAACTCAGGGCCAAAACAAATTAGGGAATCACCCTAGAAATGATCACATATCGGATGAAAGAGGAAAGGGACCCATGGGGTCAGGAAATAAATAACCACAACTTAGAGAAAATAAATAGACCCTTGATCCTTTGATCTGCTAGAGTTTCCATGGTGGAAGAAAGCCATGCTATTGAATGGTGTGATAGGTGTTTCTTGCCACATTCCCCTTGTAATCCTGTTGAAGAAGTTGAAGATGTTGATAATGATGAGACTTTTGGTGATGTATGCATGATGGAATGCTCTAATAATCCACAACAAGGAGCTACTTCTATTGAGCTGATAAGTGCAAGAACTATAGAGAGCTTTTGGAGGTGTATTCTTTGGGTATTTCTGTTCCTTTTAATAATGATGTTGAAATTGATATGGTGCAGGCTTTTGAATTAACTAATCATGAATTTGATTATTTAAGGGCCTTGATGATAAATAAGTATGATGGAGGAATTCATTTCGAGGAATGTAGACAGATTACTCATGAATGCAGTTGTTGCTCAAGAAAAGGAGTATAATCTCAAAAGTTGAGTTGTTAAAGGAGGAGGACTATAGCCCAAACCCAAGACTCCACTTCTTACCAATATTCTAAAAGATTCTCCTAAAAAGGATACCCCAAATAAGGGTCTGAACATTCCAAATAAAACTTGTACCCCAGTTCATGCCCAAAATGTAAAAAGTCTTGTACCACCAGAAGAGGCGATTACTCTTCCTCCTAACACGATTTTACCCAAATATGTCCCATGTGATATTGCCCATATTTTGAGTCAAATAAAATTCACAGTTCCTATTGTTGAATTACTTCGGATCCCTGAACATAGAAAGATAGCATTTGAGTACTTGGGGCTCAAAGAAGAAGCAATACCCTCACACAAGGATGTGAATAATGTGGATACTCCCCCTGTCATTGTAGAACTAGAAGTATCTCAAACATTGAAAGATTTGGGAGAATCACTTGAGGTATACCTAGATACTTCTCTTGTTGAATCTCAACTTGATGTGGACCCTTTCTATACTACTTTAATCATAAAAGATAGGTTAGTGCACAACTGCATGTTTGATTCAGGGGCCTCTTGTAATGTGATGCCCCTTGAAGTAATGAATGAATTGAATATAAAAGTGACAACAAATTGTGGGAAGTGCACTTTGCTTTATGGATTCAAGAGAAGTATCAGTGATCGGGTATGTTAAAGGATTAGTAGTACAATTGGCAGCTTATCCGGGAAAATGTTTAACCATGAATGTAGTCATTGTGGATTGTCTTGCTAAATGGGGAATGTTGTTATCAAGGAAATGGGCTACTAGTGTTGGAGGGAGTGTGCAGATGGATTTGTCATATGCGACTATACCAATAGAAGGAATCCTTGTCAAACTATGTGGAGAGAAAAAGATGTTGCATCTAATTGAGGATCCTAAGAATGCATCCTATGAGGTATTATATGCTGATGTGGATGTTGATAATTTTTTGGGTTATGTTGATTTTAATGAGAATGACATGGATAAGTGTAAGTATCTGAGTAATGGGTGTTCCACTGGAATTTAATGTTTGTGAAGCTTGTTCTAATTTGGGTAATGGTGATGGCATTGTCCTTGTATCCCCAAACCATGAGTTTTTCAATTTTTATTTTAAACTTAAGTTTGAATGCACTAGCAATATTGCAGAATACGAAGCACTGATTTTAGGCTTAAGGATTACTTGGAGGTATGGTATCAAGGACATGGTTGTTAAAGGAGATTCAGATTTGGTGGTGAAACAAGTTAGGAAGTTGTATGTAACTAAAATTCAAAGGATGAAACAATATAAGCATGTAGTATGGGATTTTATTGAGTTGTTTGATTCCTTCAACATAGTGTATCACAACAGAAATCAAAATGTTATTACAGACAGGTTGGCAGTATTAGGATCCAGATTTGAAAATTATACAATGAATCCTTACTATGAGTATTCCATCGAGGTATTATCAAGACCTTCTATCCCTGAAAATGTTAAACACTTGAATTTTTTTGAAGATGATACTCAGGTTTAAAGGTTTCTAGAATAAAGGAGAATTCACCAATCAAAAAATAGATTGGGAGCGAGATGATTTTCATATGTGATGGTAAGGAAAATCTTTTTGGCCAAGATGTTATTCATTTAAAAAAATACAATTCAAGAGGGTTAGTTTCTTTGGAATCAAATTTTGACAATGTTGATAGGGTTGTTCATAGACACATCCATGTTTCAAGAGATGTTGAAGAGCACAATTTGGGAACTAGTGAAAAGCCTAGGAAAATATGGCTAGGTAGTAACTTGAGTAAAGAAGAAAAGCAATCATATCTTAACTTGTTAAAGAAATACAAATATTTCTTAGCTTGATCTTACTCAGAGTTAAAGGCATATAGGGAGGAAAATTTCCAACATGAAATACCTTTAGAACCTAATGCTAAGCCATTCAGACAAAAGAAAAGGCCAATTAATCCACTCTTATCCTTCAAGATACATGAAGAACTCAAGAAGTTGAGGGATGGAGGTATTATACAACCTACGGGATATTCTTCTTGGGTGGAAAACTTGGTACCAGTCAGAAAAAATAATGGGGATATAAGACTGTGTGCAGATTTTAGAAATTTAAACAAGGTCTCATTGAAAGATAATTATCCATTACCAAACATGGATAATATGCTAATTGGTCACCTTTGGATCAGAGTTATTATCTACACTAGATGGATTCTCAGGATATAACCAAGTGGTTGTGAAGAAATCAGAATGAATTAAAACTACTTTCACCACTCCATGGGGTACTTATGTGTATGTGAGAATGCCATTTGGTTTGATGAATGTTGGTGCTACCTTTCAGAGAGCTATGGATGTGGTATTTGAAAGATATATAAATGATTTTATAGTTGTATACCAGGATGATGTGATAGTGTTTTCAAGAAAAGGGTTGATCATTTACATCATATGGATATTATGTTACGAGAGATGCAGGGGAGTATGACATCTCGTTGAATCCTAAAAAGTTCCATTTTGGGGTTCAGAAGGCCAAATTATTGGGGCATATTGTATCAAAGGAGGGAGTTATGATTGACCCTGAAAGAGTGGAAGCTATTGGGAAAGTTCCTATCCCTAAGAACAAGAAAGGTATTCAGTATTTCTTTGGTCAAATCAATTTCATTAGAAGATTCATTTCCAATTTTGCTGAAATGACTATCCCTATTACAAGAATGCTAAAGAAGGATCAAATTATCAAATGGGAGGATAAATTTATCCAAAATTTTACTGGAATCAAGGAGGCATTAAAAAATTCCCCTTTCCTAATAGCTCCCGACTATAAGAAGGTTTTTAAAATTTTCTCTTTTGCATCTGAAGACACCATTGCATCTGTGTTATTGTAGAAGAATGAGGAAGGAAACGAAAGGCCAATTGCCTTTTTCAGTAAAGCACTACAAGGAGATGAGTTAAAATACACTATTATGGAAAAGAAGGATTTTACATTGGTTAGAGAAACAAAGGTTTTAGTGCCATATATCCTAAGCTCAAAGATCATAGCTTATGTGCCTCATACAATGGTCAAAGACATGTGTTAGTGATAAAATTTGTCTAGTGAACAAACTTGTGGATTTCTTGCCAATGCTCTAGGAATCTAAGTCCTTATAATTAAGTGGTGTAGCTTCAGTATATGCATGTATGTGAAAAGGTGGATTTCGTGGCGGCCTTTTGACTGGGGATCCAACAGGGCACTCAGGTGACCACTGTGGCAAAGCTAGCAACTTCTTGCTAGAGAGGAATTTGTTTGAAAGTGGGAAAGGGAGTGAGAATTGAGGTAGGAGAACTAATGTTGCAGGTAAAAAGCATATTCTTTCACACACACTAGTTATAAACTTCAACACATGCATTCACGAGAAGAAATAACCCTGCAAATGGCAACAAGATGAGATAATATTGCGAACTCAAATTTTCTAAAATATCCTCATCAAAGAGGCTACAAAATGCTTCTTATTGTATTGATGCTTAAAATTTTTTTATACACAATGTGAGAATGGAAGAAATTTGATAATGGAGGAAAGTAGAAGAAAATGGCTATCTCCTTTGCTTTCTCTAAGTACAATGCACTCTTGAGTTTACAAGATCAATCACAACCCTTTGAAATGGGAATGGTGTTACAATTTATAGAATGAGAGGTGACTTATCATCTTCCTCATGACCCTCCATATGCCTTATTTCCAACTTTAGACTATTCATATTCCTACAAAATATTTAAGTCCCTTTTATAAAATCAAGGTGACTTAATTTACATTATGTTTCTAAAGTCACTTTTAAGTGACTTAAAGGCATATCAAAAAGTGCAAACCCCAATGAAGAATTAGAAAATTTAAAAGTGAGAGAAAGTTGGGGGAAGAGGAGAGAGAAAGAGAGAGAGAAAAGAAGATGGAGATGTCTCCGATGATCCCATTGATCCTCATTGATGGAAAGCTCCAAATGCAATGAAACTTTAAATCTTGAACTCCTTGCACACTATGAAACTCCTCCAAATTAGCTCATGAACGCTCGCCAAGTTGAATGAACTAAGATGGATCTCGAATGCCTATGAAAAATGACTAGGATCTCTCTGAAAAATGATGTCCCCTTGAATGATTATCCTTATACGACCCATTGTGCCAAAATTATTTTTGAGTGTAACTTACTATTTTTAGTAAGTGTGAATTGCAAGTCGAGATGACCATTTTTATGACCTTGCCTACGATGCTCCCTCTATGTTCACTACCACCTTCTTCATGGAATCTTAAAATGGTGGCTTACCCAAAGTAACATTCCCCTATGCAAGGAGACATGCTATTTTTAGTAAGTGCACCATGAATGTCAAATTGCGACAAAATGGGTCTTGAAATTCTAGGTTTTATTCCAGGGTTCACGCTCCAAATTTTGAGTAATTCCTTCATCTGAACAAGTGGGAAAATGATGTTTTCATTGGTGGGGGAAGAATACTGACAAAAAAATGCAGTCCTCCATATCCCTAAAAAATAGGGGCTTCATGGCACAAAAACTAGTTCACGTGAAACTAGATTTTTCAACGATTTGTCCCGATTTTTAGATGATTTGCCCTCGATCTTTGGGAATTTGAAATTTTATTTGGGGAAGAATGCTAATAAAAAAACCCATCGGAATCCAGGGAAGTGTGTGAAAACTAGGTTCTCATTGATTTTTTTTGTTTCCTCGATTTTGCGATTTCACCACTTTGGAACCTTGAGAAGTTGATTTCCACTACAATGTCATGGTGGCCATTAATGGAGCTTGAAAATTTTACAGGTCTGGTTTTTCTCCGTTTGTGATAAAATCAATTCCATTGTGATAGGTTTTTTTCATTATGCTTCACGTGAAATTTCTCTTCAATCCGACCGGTTTGACGGGAAATTCAATTTTTCTTTCGTTGAGCCAGAAATGAAATTTCTTTGCTGTGAATGTTCCTTAATGAAAATTGGAGGTTTGAATATTAGTTTTGAATTTCCTTTAAGATACAAAAACTCATAAATAAATGGTTTGTCAATCCCATCACCGAGTTTTGAAGATATGTTCGAATCTTTGTTTTCATGGCTATGGGAATTTCCATTGTTCTTCTTCTCCATTCTTTGTTTCTTCTTCTTAACTCAATGAATTATTATTTTAAGACTTATGTGCCACCATGGATGAATTATTTTATTGTTTTAATGGAGCTAGTTTGATCTTTGGAAATGGTGGAGTGATGGAAGGAAGTGTTAGAGGAAGGATTTTTTCTGTCTTGTGAAGTGGAAAGCGGTGAAGTTAGGAAGCACTAAGAAGGGTTAAAGATAGATTTTTTCAAATTTTTGGTTGGATTTGGGTGAATTTTTCCGTGGTGTTTTTGTCCTTGATGACCTCGGCATTAAATGTGAGGGACATCAATTTCCACATTGAGCAGAGATGGTGACACATGGCGTGCGTGTACATGAGAAAATCAGTTTCCAGGGACTGAAGGTGAGAAAAGCTACTTTAAAGCACTTGAGGCTGAAACTTGGTCACGTGGGTGTCCAAATGACTCCCCATAGGGACTAGGCACATTTTTCCATGTCTGATGTCCCCAAAATCATGGGACATCAGTTTCACTGGTGGTCTTGGAGTTGACACGTGGTTTGATCGATGGATAGGGAATGGATGCTTCAAAAATGCACTAGGGGGCTAATTGTGCATCAAGTCTGGAGGTCACATGAGGGTCAAGGGGGTCATATGAGGGCTGAGAGAGATTCGAGGGGTATGGGTACACTTTTTTTAACCAAGGTTGATGTCCCCTGACCTTGAGGACGTCGGGGACATGAAATCTGTCGGGCTCTGGTGCTAACACGTGTCCTCCCGAAAAATTGACTGGCTAAGTCCTAAACTTGTGATGATGATAACTTGAGCTCCCGATGGAATTTTTGGTGAAAATTTTATATGATCCTGACTGGAAATGGAATTTTGAATCCAATGGTGAGGGTATCATGTCTTTATTCATCCATTTGATACCTAAAAATTAGATTTTGATTTGACTCCACTTGTGCTTGAGAAAAACTGCCTGAAAATCCTATGCACAAAAGTGTTGTGAAAAATATTATTTCACCATCATGTAGGTATTGGAATTATATTTTTGGAGATGTTTTTTTTACTTCTAACTCCATCGGAGCTCCTGGAATCTTCTTTGAAGCCCAACAATTTTTTAGGCCTATTTAACTACCTAGGCTTGTGAACCCTATTTTTTACTCAGACTGCTCCAAGTCTTTCAAAACTTCCCCAAACCTTCCAAAATAATTTCCATGATGTTATAAGGTCTTCCATTCACCTCCATGTTGAATTTTTGACCTTTATTCTACTCAGGGGTTGATCCAGTCCTAGGAAGGCCAATGATAGCCCTTCCCTATATTGCCAAAAAGATAGCTTTTCATAACTCCCTAAAATCACCTAGGGGAATGAATAGAATTTTCTAAATCACCTAGGGGGATGAGATAAAATTATTTTGGAGGTCACTTGGACTGAATGGATTGACTTGGGGTGCCTAGGAATGATAAAACATGAAAATTTTGGTGCAGGGGTATAGTTGTCATGCATGGAAATTGTCAATTTCCCTATTGCACATTTGCATGACAATAGTTGGCTCTAGCTTGGGGAACATGGCATGGGAGCATAGTGAATACATGACATGGGAATCTAGAATCTCAATTTTAGACCATATAATTCATTGACCAGTGCCTTATCCATTGGGCCCTGTAGAGTCATGTATAACTTACAAGAAGAGAGAGAAAAGAAGGAAACACACACACACACAAAAAAAAAGGAAAGGGAATGGAAAAAAAAACACAACATGAAGGGAAACACATGCAACAGAAAGGGAAACACACCTAATAATCACCTATGGTACAAGGTGGGGGATAACCCACTTTCATTAAAGCAATTTTCATTTCTCAAAAGTTACCCTTGAAGAGGAAACACCAAATGATGATGTTCTATGAAGCCATTGATGGGTTCAGAAAGTATCCTCCCCTCCTCAATTGTTTATGAAAGCCAGGTGATTTCACATATTTTCTATGTACTTGGTAGGAGTGATTCCATGTGAGCTTCTTGATGCTTAAGTCCTTTCTTGGAAATTCCATTACCTTCATGTTCTTTGAAATCGGTTTCATAGTGTCAGTTTCCTTCCATGTTTATCATATAGTTGATTCTCCATCAAGCATCTCATCAACTCCCCAAAGCTGATTTTCATTCCAATTCCTTGAATCTTCTAAGTTACTTTCTTTCCGGGTCTATGCTCATTGACATCTTTTCCATGAAAACTCAGACTTATCCTTTTCCTTTACTCCACTGTGAGGTGCTTGAGTATTGATGGAAGGATTGGATGTGACCTCATACTTGTCTTGTATGTCCATGACATGAGTGAAGAGATCAAGAATCAGCTCGGGGTCTTCCGTAACTTCTACTACATCCAAGATTTCTTGCATGGAGTTATGCTTCATCATTTCTTGTAGCTCCTCTTTGTATGCCTTTGAAGAATCTTTATTTTACAGCTCAAGGAAACTATCTGGAGGGATTACCTCATCATCTTGGGAATCAATGCACTCTATCGATCCTTCATCGAAAGAGCTTCATCTTTAGAGGTCTCAAAACTCCTTTCTTTAATTTCTTCATCATGGAAAGGTTCTTCCTCTTTGAATGGGAAAGAAAACACCTTGATTTCATCATTGCATCCATCAACCATTAGTTTAAGATTGGACATCATATCACTTTGTTTCAACATATGGCCAACCTTCACATTGGTTAAGGATTCCAAATAACTTCATGTTTGTCTTGCATATTCATGGCTTACATCGGGAGTTCAAGACTGATCTCAAGATCCTTTAGTTTCTTCATGGCTCTAAGTAGTTCTTACATAACATTTCTTTCAAACCTTTCAAGGGCTCATCGAGGAAGCTGATTTTGTCTTTCCATAGATCTTCTTGGGTGACATCATATTCATCATCTTAAATGGGAATGAGAATAACTCCTCATCATGGATAAGCACATATGCTGATTTTTCTGCTTGAAAATCACCAAGAATCATTTCCTCTTCTTCATGGTTTTGCATCATTGGAAATTCAAAGTTATACCTCTTGTAACTCAAATCTCCTCAATGCTTCTTCAAAATCCAAATCTCTCTAGGAAGCCATGTCTGGACCTATCAAGATGGGTATATCCTCTTCCTCCTCGGTCGCCACAAAGTGATTCATCCACCTACTACCCTAGTACAAAATGTTAGCTTCTGGGCTTCCAGGAAATTTTGTACAGTGTACCTCATCTTCTTTCTCGGGAAGCAATTTCTCCATGTCTCCCTTCATTGGTATGGTTGCGGATGACCAATTCATCTGAATTTTACCTCCCAAGTCTGGAAGAAACTTCTACTTAGCAACATTCCGAATGAGGCTGGGACATCAGCTACCAAAATCATCATTGAAAATTTCTTGTTTGGAAATTTAGCAAGAGACACTGTGCATCTTTGACCTTCCCTACAAGTGGGACCTTTTTGACTCCAAAGAGTAACAAGATCCACTGGGTGGAGCCATGGTGAGTTTGAGAGATTTAACAACCTTTAAAGGCATCACATTATCTGAGGCACCAAAATCTATTATGTAATTGTTTAGTACATATTCTCCAACAAGCAGGGAGATGTAGAAAGGTTCAAATTTATCATTCTTTGATGCACTCAGAGAAAGCATGTTATGAGAGAGAGGTGTAGGTGGGTTTGGTAGTAATCCTTTAGGATGATGAGCTACATCATTGGGTGTTAGAATACCATTTATGATGTATAAGAAAAAACCTCTCAAATTGTTTAGGATGAGTCATAAATATTAGTTTTGAGTAATCTACACTTTGTCTTTGTTTGCATATTCTATGAAATCAAAGGAGAAGATGCGGATAAGGGGGTGAAGGGACTGATTTTGGAGTCTGGATAGGCTTAGGAGAAGGATTTGATGTTTGAGGAATGGAGGGTATTTTGAAAGGCACACTAGGAGCTTTCAAGGTATTAGATTTTGTAGGAGAAGATTTGGATTTAGAATTGGGAGAGGAATTAGAAGACTTACTTGGAAAAGTGGAGCCTTCTTACTTGTTACAGGATCAGGTTTCAGCAATGCCAACTCCATGGAAGGTGGAAGTGAAGATCCTTGACTGATTATTTTGTTTTGTGGAGTCGCCACAGGAGGATCATCAACCTTATTTTTCTTAGTAGTAGTGGAGGAAGAGGCTCTTTTCTTAGACTGAGAATGAGTGAATACCGCACATGAGAAACTAGGTGCATCTTCTTCATCTTCTTCATCACATCCAAAATACTCACAGAATTTAATTTGTGTATCATTCTCAAACTCATCATTTTCTAGGAAATCAACACCTTCACTTTCTTGTTCAAGCTCTTCTTCACTTTCTTGAAATCTGTAATTTATGTTCATGGGTGGGGCCTCCAAGGTGAGCCTTTGGGGTGCTCCTGTAATCTAATTTTGTTGCTTCTTTGAGAAGATACTCATTCAAATAATTCCCTCTTCAAAGATGCCATCTCATTCACCAAATTTTGCAGTGATGGATTGGTTCTCTCATCTCCAGGATGTTGGGCTTTACCCTTTGATGGATTCTTGATCTTTTCTAGAGAGGATGAGATCGTCATCAAGTTCAATGGCCATCCTTTGTGCTTCTACAATATTCCTTGGTTGGGATCTTCACAGAAAAAATCCTACTTTTGATGATTGAGCATTGATGAAGAATCTCTTGACATTGTTTTGAGATGGTGAATCCTCTTCAAGTATCCTACAAAGAAACCATTCAAAGCGAGCCATGAAGTCTCTCATGGTTTCACTTTCTCTTTTCTCATTTGAGCCAACTGCACCAAGAGGTCTTGAAGTCTTTCAGTTGATTTAAATATTTCCTTGAAAGTAGTCTTGATGTCATCCCAACTAGTGATGGATCGGGAAGGTAGGAGGTAGAACCATTTTCTACTTTTTCTTGGAGGGACTCCATGAACAATCTCATAGCAACATCTTCATGTTGGACACCAAGAATTCCACATGATGTCATGAAAGCAGTGATGTGTTCTTCAGGATGTTGTGTGTTGTCACCTTTGAACTTTGGAAAGTTCTTGTGAGAACCCATTGGTAGATTGTGAAGAGGGGTTCAAGAGAAAGTGGGCATGTATTCCTTCCCCATGGAAAAATGGTTTGAGTTATTTCTTCTTTTCTTCCTTCTTTTGCTTTCTTCTTCTTCTACTCTTGCTTTGCTTGCAAATAATTTTTTAAAATTCCGGCATTGAAAAAATTTGCAATGGGAATATGAAAAGACAATGTGGAATGTGAAAAGTCATGTGTATAAATCAACAGTGTATCTTTTGGCAACATACTTTCATGAAACTTTTTTTTTTAATATTTGATTTTTTTTTGAATTTTGAGACCTTGTGGTTATATTTTGGGTGTAGATGTTGCTAAATCTGCCCCATGGTGGGTGCAAAAAAAACTATTGGTGAGAAAATTTTTGGGTGGAAAAACTTGTGGATTTCTTGCTAACACTCTGGGAATCTAAGTCCCTCTACTTAACCTCTGCAGCTTCCGTATATGTATGCACATGAAAAGGTGGATTTATGTGGTGGCCTTTCGACTGGGGATCCAACAAGGGCACTCCACTGACCGTGCAATAAAGCTAGCAATTTATTTTTAGAGAGGAATTTGTCTAAAAGTGGGAAAGGGAGTGAGAATTGAGGTAGGAGAACTAATGTTGCAGTAAAAATCAGATTCCTATACACATACTAGTTATAAACTTCAACACATGCATTTACGAGAAGAAACAACCTTGAATGGAAACAAGAAAGATAAGATTTGATGAACTCAAAGTTTCTAAAATCTCCTCATCAAAGAGGCTACAAAATCCTTCTTTTGTATTGATGCTTAAACAAAAGTTGTACATAATGTGAGAATGGAAGAAATTTGAGAGTGGAGGAAATTAGAAGAAAATGGCTATCTCCTTTGCTTTCTCTAAGTATAATGCACTCTTGAGTTTACAAGATCAATTGCCAACCCTTTGAAATGGGAATGAGTTACAATTTATAGAATGAGAGGTGACTTATCATCTTCTTCATGACCCTCCATATGCCTTATTTCTAACTTTAGACTATTCATATTCCTACCAAAATATTTAAGTCCCTTTTATAAAATCAAGGTGACTTAATTTACATTATGTTTTTAAAGTCACTTTTAAGTGACTTAAAGGCATATCAAAAAGTGCAAACCCCAATGAAGAATTAGAACATTTGAAAGTGAGAGAAAGTTGGGAGGAAGAGGAGATGTCTCCTGATGAAGTCCGTTGATCCTCGTTGATGGAAAGCTCCAAATGTAGTGAAACTTTAATCTTTGAACTCCTTGTACACTGTGAAACTCCTCCAAATTAGCTCATGAATGCTTGCTAAGTTGAATGAACTAAGATGGATCTTGAATGCCTTATGAAAAATGACTAGGATTCTCCCAAAAAATGATGTCCCCCTAAATGATTATCCTTATACGACCCATTGTGCCAAAACTACTTTTTGAGTGTGACTTACTATTTTTAGTAAGTGTGAATTGCGAGCGAGATGACCTTTTTTATGACCTTTCCTGCGATGCTCCCTCTATGTTCACCACCTTCTTCATGGCATATTCAAATGGCACCTTACCTGAAATAACATTCCCCTATACAAGGAGACATGTTATTTTTAGTAAGTGCGCTATGAATGTCAAATTGTGACAAAATGTGTCTTTAAATTTTGGGTTTTATTTAAGGGTTCCACGCTCCAAATTCTAAGTAATTCCTTCATCGAACAAGTGGGAAAATGATGTTTTCATTGGTGGGGAAGAATAATGACAAAAAACTTAGTCATCTATATCCCTAAAAACATGGGCTTCATGGCACAAAAATTATTTCGCGTGAAACTAGATTTTCAATGATCATTTCCTGGTGCAAAAAATTTTTGAAACGATTTTTCGATCCCTCTAATTTTTGGGGAACCCAGAAAGTGAAGCGGAGAGGTAGCTCGCTGATTTTTTCATTACTGTGTCATGGTGGCCATTAATGGAGCTTGAAAATTGTAGGTATGGTTTTTGTCTCCTTTCATGGAAAAATATATTCCATTGTGATAGTTTTTTTTCTTCTTATGCTTCAGGAGAAATTTCTCTTCAATCTAACAACCGGTTTGACGGGAAATTCAATTTTTCTTTCGTTGAGCCAGAAATGAAAATTTTTCACTGTGAATGTTCCTTTCTAAAATGGAGGTTTTAATATTATTTTTGAATTTACTTCAAGAGAAAAAAACTCAGCAACAAATGGTTTGTCAATCCGAGCATTGGTTTGCAAGATATGTTCGAATCTTCGTTTTCATGGCTATGGGGATTTCCATTGTTCTTCTTCTTTGTTCTTTATTTCTTCTTCTTAACTCAATGAATTATTATTTTGAGACTTATGTATCACCATGGGATAGATGATTTTATTGTTTTTGTGAAGCTGGTTTGAGCTTTGGAAATGGTGGAGTGATGGAAGGAAGTTGCAGAGGAAGGATTTTTTTGTAATGGAGAGGAGTGGAAGCAATTTGGAAGCTTGAGAAGCACCAAACAATTAATTTTTTTAATTTTTTGGGTTGGAGTTGGGAGAAATTTTTTCCATAGGGATGGGGAACATTTTTGATTTTCTTGACCTTAGGGATTTGAGGGACATCAATCTCACATTGAGCAAGATGGTGACACTTGGCGGTGATCGACGATAGGGAATGAAGGTGAGAAAAGTTACTTTAAAGCACTGGGAGCTGAAATTCGGTAACGTGGGTGTCCAAATGACTCCCCATAGGGGATGGGTGTATTTTTCAAGGTCTGATGTCATCCACCTTAGGGAAATAAGGGACATCAGTCTCCACGGTGGTTCTGGAGCTGACACATGGCGGCCGATATGATGGTAGGGAATGGATGCTCCAAAAATGCACCTAGGGGCTAAAGCTATCAAGTCTGGAGGTCACATGATGGTCAAGGGGTCATATGAGGGTTGAGATGGATTCAAGGGGTCTTGGCACACTTTTAAAACCATGATATCCCTGACCTTGAGGGACGTCGGGACAAAAAATCCCACAGGGCTCTTATGAAAGGCGACACGTGTCCTAAAAATTTGGCTAAGTGTTGAACTTGTGATGATGATAACATGAGCTCTCGATGGAATTTTTAGAAACGTTTTATATGATCTGATTTGAAATGGAATTTTGAATCCAATGGTGGGTATAATTTATTTATTATGTCATTTATGCCTAAAAAATCGTATTTTTGATTTGTTACTCCACTATGCTGAGAAAAACTACTTGCAGAAAATGATGCGTTAAAGTGTTGTGAAAAAAAATATTTCACAATCATGTAGGGATTAGAATTATCTTTCCAGATATTATTTTTTTGCTTTTAAATCCATTTGGAGCTCCCTGGAATCTTCTTTAAAGCCCAACTACTTGTTTTAGGCATGTTTAACTACTAACTAAGCTTGTGAACCCTATTTTCTCTCAGATCGCTTTAAGTCTTTCAAAATTTCCCCAAGCCTTTGAAAATAATTTCCATGATGTTATAAAGTATTTCATTCACCTCCATGTTTAATTTGGACCTTCTCGTTCAACTTTAGGGGTTGATCCGGTCCCAGGAAGGCCAGCGATAGCCCTTCCCTATCTTTGCCGAGAAGATAGTGTCTTTTTAGAACTCCCTAAAATCACTTAGGGGATGAGATAAAATTATTTTGGAGGTCCCTTGGACTAAATGGATAGACCCGGGTGCCTAGGAATGATAAAAATATTTTTTTAGCGCGGGGGGTATAGTTGTTGTGCTTGGAAACTTCCGATTTCCTATTACACATTTTCACGACAACAACATGTTATCAAAAATGGATGTCTCTAGTAAAAGATGCCTATGGGTGAAAAAATGTAGGAATATGATATGGATATTCAGACCACTAAATTGGTTAGAGGTTTGGGCTTGGCAAAGCTGATGGAAGAATGAAATTTACAAATGATGGAGGTAAATGAAGTAGAAGGAGGATATGTGGAGGTACATGAGAAATTGATCAATTTTATATGGTCCAAAACATCATATTTTATCTCAGAAATCTAGAATGTCTAGGGCATTTAGATAAAATTCAAATAAGGATACTTAAGCTAGCCTTCCAAAAGTATATCATCACTGATTATGGGTTGGCTTGGAAAAATCCTGAAGGTGTTTTTCTCAAGTGTGTTACTAAAAGGTTAAATCCCCCAAGTTGATTTCAAAGTTTTATGGGGGAGTGTATGGGGGTATTTTTTTTGGAAAGGTAATCACCAATTTGATATTAAGGGTGGGCTCTTTGGTGGCCCACAATTTTCAAGGATACATCCTTATTAGTAAGAAAATGTGAAAGTTGTCAGAGATTTTAAGGGAAAATGAAGGATTTTGGTGTTCTCCCTTTACAACCAATAGCATTTGAGGCTCCCTTTAAGTAGTGGGGCATGTATTTTGTGGGGATCTCTTAGAACCCTCCAATGCGGGACCTGGAAATGGATATTGGTGGCCATTGATTATTTCACCAAATGGGTTGAATCTATCCCTACCAAGAAAGCAACTCATCAGGTTGTTATTGATTTTATTTTGAATCACATAATTTGTAGGTTTGGTGTACTTGCAAAGATAGTTGTTGACAATGCTATGATTTTTAGGCTAATCCATTAGTGACTATATTTGTAGAATATGGGATAAACCTAACATATGCATCTAATTATAACCCACAATATAATGGACAAGATGAGTCAAGCAACAAGAATTTACTGAAGATAATTAAAAGAACATTAGAAATCAACAAAAGAATACGGGGGGAGAAGTTGAAGTTTGCTATTTACACAGATAAAATTACTACTAAGAGAGCCATTGGAAAAAGTCCATTTGAGATAGTTTATGGAGTCCAAGCTCTCCTTCCTTACATATGTAATTATCCTCTTATCAGTTTATCCAATAGCTTGAGGATGAGGAAGTTAGTCCTTATGATGTAAGAATGAATCAAATCATTAAGTTAGATGAGGAAATATGAGAATCCCACCAAAGGCATTTGAAGTTTAGGGAAAAGATCAAAAAATTATTTGACAAAAAGGTGACTCCCAAAAATTTTAATATTGGAGATCTTGTGTTGTTATGGGATAGTAGACATGAGGATAAGGTAAAACATGAGAAGTTTGATGCATTATGGTTGGGCCCTTATTCCATTGATATCAAGATTGGTGAACATAATTTCTTCTTGAAGGATCTAGATAGAGAGCTACTCGAGTTTCCTATCAATGGTAGGCACTGAAGCATTTTCTTGATTAAATTTCGTAGTAGGGTATGAATCAATGTATAATGTATAGTTTTTACGCTTTTGTTTTTCTCATATTTTTTGTTTGTGTTTTCTATCTCCTTTTTCCTTCTTCTTGATTTTTGGTGTGTGGTTGCCTCATTTCTCGGTTCATTTGTGGGGTTTTTTTCTATCATGTGGTCATTATGTGTGCCTAACTGACTCCTTAACCCAATAAATTTTGACACTTGGTCAATGATGAGTAGTTCTTGTGGCACCGCAGGGGTGCCCATCCTCCGCTTAGAGCCAATGTTGGAGCTCGTATAATTTATCCCATTTTCCTTGTGATTTTATTTCAAAATTCCTTGTGTCTAATTAAATGTTTTAAAATGTGTATATGTCAAGGGGAAAATTCATGATTCAGATTATGTGGAATCCGGTCTTTGTGTTGTGAAAATCCTCTTTTATGGTCAAGGGTCGTAAAAGTATGTCATCAATGGGAAACCCCTCTAATTTTTCCCTTTTGAATGTCACCCCAATTTTCCTAAGAATAAATTACAGGCTACAAAATACTTATATGATTTTTTGGATAGTCAAAAACAAAAATTTGGAAGTCGTTAAAGAAAATACTATCCCCACGGAAAAAGAAATTTTTCCATGTGTCTCCCAAACACGCCTTTAAAGAAGCATAGAAATCAAGAACCCCCAAGTTCATGAGCACCCACCACGTGGCTTATGCGCAAGAGGCAATCCCAACGAGATGAAAAGTTGAAGCAAGTGGGAGAGTGTGAATGTCTCCATGTGGCACCCATAAACATTTTGAAAAGATAATAGGCCCGTAGAAGGAAATAAATCTCTCGTGAAATAGAGGAGAAACCTTGAGGATGAATATTCAATGCCACGAGAACTTTAAAATAGTGTTGTGAACTAAGCGGAAAATGCAAGGTGGGTCTTGAATCATAATGAAATAGGTCATGTCATCCAGATGAGCTACAAAAAGTTTGAAATAAAGCAATAAATTAGAGGGATGAGGAAAATACATGATTGGGAATCATTGGATGCGTAGTGGTGGTTTCCTTTCATAGATAGTGTTGATACCAAGCGAGAGAGTTCTAAATACGAAACATAAAAGAGTTTCTTGAAAAGAGTGAATATTCAGATATAAAATTAACAAGCATGCTTAAATCTCAAATATAAATCAAAATGAGGATTCTATAGGGGCTCCATCCTGTGGTGAATTTTTTTTTTTACATATGTGAAGATAAAGATATAAAATAAAAACAGAACATTCAAAGATCCTTCACTCCTTCAAAATTTCCCCCAGTGGAGGCAATTTGTTTAACAAATTGTTTTTCCTCAATGTGAATTCATCAGAGCCCATGTTTTATGGATAAATAAAATTGACCCTACTAAATCCCAAGACATCCCCATATTTATCAATGACTCAAGAGTCATTCTTGGACTATTCATGATTTTCTCTAGCTCAATTTTCTTCTGGTGGGAAGACAACTAGTCTAAAAGATCCAAGTCACCTGTAAAAAATGTTGTCTTCCCTTTCCCCTTGTGAAGGGTAGACTTATTGGGAATAGACTGAGAGGGAATGTCTAGAGTGGTTGAAAGATAAGGAACTACATCTCGGGGGCTAGGAGGAATAAGAGACTTTGAGCTGGATTCATCTTTCCATCTCCTGTAAGAAGTGGGTGCTCTCTTGGAGAAGGAATTGGTCAAGGCCCAGAGAATTCATGCTCACGATGACATAGCATAATTCCTTGAATGAATGGATGACCAAACCACAAACCTACCCCTATTATCTCAGGAAGAGACAATTACTTCTCTCGAATGATGAGTAGATATAGACAGTTCCTCTTCTCTATCTGAAATGATGATTGGGACTTTATAGCTTGTTTTACCCATTCTCTTGCCCAAAGATGGTACTGGCATTGTAGATGGTTATGGTGGTGTAGGTCTTGTCTGAATGTTCTCCAGAAAATTAATCCTCCGCTCTAGTTCATCTACTTTGTGAGAAATGGAAGGCACAATATCAATGGAAGATTTGTCATATAATACATAAGATTCCTTGGGAATCTCTTTCAATACAAATTCTTCATTACATAAAAATGGACACTGAAAGTTAGTTTTCCCAGAAACTTGAGGTCTCCTTTCAACACAAAGTTTTTTTAGGTCTTTAGGATCCTTTTGATGTTCCCATCGAAAGAGATGAAAGTACATGGATTGAAAGCCTACAAAGACAGGATTAATTTTAATTATCCTCAAAAGGATCATGAGACAAACTTGCTGATAGGTCAAGGGCCCCTACTGGTATCTCCTGGAATTTCTATATCAAACAAGGCTCTAACAAAAGCCTCATCAGGACCATGCAAGTCAAAGATTTGATTTAAATCTTCTAAGGAGATTTCCTTCAAACTATTTTCCACAAGTACTTTCACCATGTCATTGATAAAAATATGAAAAGTTTCATCACTTCCAGGATAAGAAAAAAATACATCTTGATGAATGGATAAAGTGGGTTTTATAGTAGAAGTGGTACATATTGATTGAATTGAAAGAAATCATTTCCACCAGATAAAGGAATATTTTTCTCACTCACACGAAGTAAATATAAGAGCTGAAGTGAATTGGGAACAAGAAGAATTGATGAAATAACTAGATTTGACAAGAACCATGTGGGACATTTAAATCGAACAGACGTGAAAAGGTGTGTGCAACACCCAAGATGTATCTTTAGAAAATGGATAAGAGTGTCTATCATTTCAGATCACTTGGGAGTTCTCAAAAGACATCAAAAGAAACCATCCAATCATCAAGTGGAAGGAATAATTAAATAATTAGCCAAGGGAAATGACATGATATCCCAATCATTTATGACAGAAGAAAAATGAAGAAGGCCCATACTCTTTACACTGCAATGCCAAATAAAGAATTTTCATAAAAGTATCATGGATACAATTGGCATATTGTAAAGGAGAATATACTTTTGAATATCTATGTTTTTGGGGGAAATTAAAAATAAAATGGGGATAGAATTGTATAAATGCGATGAGAATGCTCTCGCATAGGAGGGTTAAGATTTCTGAGATTCCTAAGAAAAAAAAGAGTAAATAACTGAGAATACCATCCTTTCTCGAAGAACTTGTCTGAATTACATATTATTATTTCATAAACCACACAAATTAGATCACGTTAATATGGTTGCAATTATACATCCATTGAAAACTATTGAGACTATAAATTTACTTTCCCTTGCTGATGAATTTGATGAGTCTTGAAATTAACTGTGTGAATCATGAGATTTTTTTTTTGCTATTGCTAAGATGAAATGCTTTGAGATGGTTATTCATATTCCCATTGCAATCTTATTTTAGAGATCTTTTTTTAGTCAAACAGAAACTTTAATGTTGTGGTAGCATTCTAGAAATTGTAATTACATTGTTGAGAAGATTCTTCATCTCGTTTATGTAATAAATATTTTTAAAATCATTATGTTTCCATTTAGTTAAATGTTCCTTGTAAGCTTTTGAGTGTATCTTAAGCGTGACTTTGGAGATCCTCTGAGATTTTATTAAGTTTTCAACATGATCTTTTATGTTTTGAATCCTTAAAGATTGTGTGATTTTTATTTATTTTTGGGCTTCCATTGATAAATACCTTCTAGTTGAAGGAAAGATGTTAGCTATCTAAAGTATTTTTTCCTTGCATTAGGTAGTTTCTAAACATTTTAAAAAGGTTATTTGAGATCTGGTATACTTGGCTTCACCCTTCTTAAATCCCCAACAAAAACCATTTTCAAACTAATGAGTCCTACCAGAATCACCCATGCTTTCCTCTTTCAAGAGAAAAAATAAGCAAATGTAAGCTAATCCCATAATGTCTTTAGTAGTCACGAGTCTTATTTTAGGAGACATATGCATTATCTAGAAGTGAAAACTCATGATATTTAGGATCTATTGAAATGATCATGTTTACTCAAAAGGGATTTTAAATTACCTTACAAAAGGAGTGCTAAAATTGCTAATCTATTTACCTCCAATAAACACATACTAAAAAGCGGGTCCTATCACCTTGGATAAAAGGTAGAGCCTAAAGTAAGAGGGTAGATCACGCCCTTACCATGGTGCTACCCGAATTTTACCAAATCTTAGTGATAAAGAGATGATGAGATCTTCCGCCAGCTACAAAACAACATAAATCTTGATCCATCACCCTCTAGACATTTGGTTTGACCTGTTGATGGTGCTCTGACGTAAAGGGAGAACAGATTTGAGTACCAACACTAGCTTCTCTACTCAAAGAACAAAAAATTAACTTAGGTACTTGACCCAACCATCTAAGATATCATTGATGATTTTTTTCTTCATGAACGAAGATGAATATTTCTCTACAATGTTTGAAATTGTGGCTCGGATCTCGGATAGAGAGTCCAATGTATGTTTATTGAATGAGAAAGGGTCCCTGGACGTTTTTTGAACATACTCCTCAAACGGCCTCAACAACTCATATGTGGTAGTTCTATTATACAAAGTCATGTGCACTCCAAGTTTATGTACTGTAATGTTGATATTATCTTGTATCTTGAAGGTACGCTCCTCATTTGAGTCTAGCTCATCAATGGTCCGATTCATAATTTCATATTGAGAGGAAAGATTCCCCCACACATGCGTCAAGTCCTCGGATGGAGAATCAAATACTTTCCTAATCACCAACACCTGGGAGTGAACATCTCCCATCTCCATCACCAATGGATGAACTTGGTCCCAATTTTCGTTTATTTTTCCAATCCTTCCCTAGTCATTTGGACTTTGTTCTGTGATGGTGCACATGTACTTGTATAGTGAGATCAACTATGGAAGAAGTAATTTTATTTTCTCAATGATAATGATTGTCCATTTATCATTTTCTCATCCTTGCATGGTGAAGTTATGGGTCTTCTTAATGGAATCAAGGTTGAAGTTACTAATTGGGGTAAGTTATTCAATTGTGAGTGATGATGAAGCACTCGGGTCCATGAAGTGTTTGTACCTGGTTTTCTAACTGATCAATTTTCACCTTATACTCCTATTTTATCATTAGAAGGTGAGTGGAGGACTCTTGAAACATATGTACACCTCCTTCATGAGTGGAAGGGCCTAAGGGAATGGTGTTCATTTCATAGTCAGTTGGTGTCATCTCTAATATAGGATTGATTACTTTCTTCCTAACTACTTATAAATATTGATTTCCCGTGGAACCATTGAAGAAGCGTGAAGATTCTTCTACAAAAATTTTCTTCTTCCCTTTGGCTAATGTTGATATCCCTAAACATTCATGATTGATTATCTATTAGATTATACGAGCTTCTTTGGTGATCATTTCCTTCATCCAGGGAAACATCTCGTCTATTTCGAGCTTGAAAACTGATGTGACTACATTGTCTCCTACTTGGGATGAGATGGTACATATTTCATAGGGGGAGAAGGAGTGGTGATGGAAGATGGGAAAATCTATGACTATTGAGAATCGAGAGGTGAACTGATTCATTCTCTTCAAGATCTACATCTACTATATGATCCTCTCTTGATATAACCTTCTTATGTAATCACTTGTAGTAAGGGGCTTCTGTCTCCACTACTTTACACTTCAAAATTTGTCCGGAATTGACTTAGTCAGAAGTCTTATCCACGAAATTTGATGAAGAGTGATGTAATGCTGATCTATGAAGGGTATGGAAACTACCTAATATGATAGAGAAACCCTATTTTTTTGAACCATTCTTTTAATCTTCTAATCAAAACTTCGGTTTGGTCACTTATGTCTCCCATCATGCCGACATTCCATATTACCTTCTACAAAGTTTAATCCTTAAATGCTTTATATTATGGATCATACAATTTTGTGCCATCATCTTGAATTCCTTCTTCATACTAGTCAAACTTAAATCTCCTCATTTGTCTAACTATCATCCGCATATAGTCTCTTTCCCTGACATCAAACTCATCTATGTAATTTACCCAATAATATTTGAGATATGGAAAGTGTCTGGATCACCTCGAATTTTGAAGTCTGCCTTGGTTGTATATGAATATAAGATCGGGGTGAGAAGGTAACTTCTATGTGTGATGCATTATTGATAATCTTGCAGGTGAAGATTCCAAGTGAGACAGGGAAAGTAGAAGTTATTTCTCTTATAGTTGTTGAGGTTAATGTGAACATGTGCCATATGTAAAGCTCAAACAACACAATATTGTTGTTGAGATACCGTGGTAACATGAGTGAAGGAAGATCATAATAGGAGACTTGGATGTATGAGAAACTAGAAAATTATGTGAAGTATGGCCTGTATTTCTTGATGAGTGAAGGTTCTCCTCTAGTGTCCTAATGACGAACATGATGAATGTATCATTAAATCTTGTGAAGTGCCGATTTCTCTCCTTAAAAACCAATTAAGGATATCTCTTGAATGTCGAGCCTTGGGAGAGATGTTTTGAGCAAGTTTCAAACCTTTGAAAGGTCTCGAAGATGAGAGAGTACACTAGCTATTTAGGTCATTTTAAATTTCTTCGAGATCAGTAGTGAAGAAACTGATGGTGTGGGTTATCATTGATGATCTTTCCTAGTAAATACTATGCTTGTCTTCCATGATCATGAATATGAAGAGAGCCATCCAGTCTTGAAATTCCTTTAAGGTTTCTTCTCCCATCACCCGACTAAGAAGAATGATTGCATCTAAATAGCCTTTGTGGAATTCACCTTGCAAGAAAGACTTGGGCACCCGTGAAGGTTTTCTCACCTGTTTCAACCATAAACCAAGAGAAAGGCCCTAAATATATGAGTCTATTTTGGTCCACTCCTTCATTGCAACCTCCTTTGAAATGATGTCCATATTGCTCCAAATTGGGATTTGCATTGAATGAGAGATGCATCAGTAGCAATTACTTCCATTGCTAAGCCATCGTATGCTCGAATGGTTTTGGTCTCGGGTTCATAGTGTTGTGAACATGCCAAAAATAATTCCACACTCTTTACCGAGACTGGATATCCAACTTCCACATATAGTCCACTCGTGAAAATATTTTCCTCGACTAGATCTCTTAGTCCTCCAAACATTCAACCCTTGAGACCCTCAAGGTCCATGTGGGTGAAATTATTTCACCCCAAAACGAGTACTCAGAAGAGAGAGCTAAGACTGGTTCAATGCCTACAAATTTGAACTTCATGTTTGACACTGAAACTTCTTTGTGTCTAGAATGGGAGTTTACTATTTTTAGTAAATTGAGATTTTCACTTTTTCAACTTAGACACCTTTGATCACCTTTCTCATTCCTTTGAATGCTCACTGAAAATTTTTCTTTTTTAAAAACTACATTCTATGAAGAGTTTTTATTTATAGTAAGCTCTTATGTAGAGACTTACTATTTTTGGAAAGTGGATCTCTTGACCTCGGATTTTGATGAAATAAATTTTTTTGATATGGGTTTTTATTCTTTATCTCACATATGAATTTTTAACTCAACTCGATCTTTGGAATAGGAGAAAATAAAATTCAAAATTTTGTGAACATGAAACTGGGGTTTTCTCACCTTTGGAAAAAACTAGTCTGCGTGTGCAAATTATTTCACTTGGGTCTTCAAGGAACCTAGAAATGTGGATGAATGCTAAAAATGAAGTCAATCATGTGAACTAGTATTTAAAGTCATTCGGTGAAAAATGTGCCCACAACCTTTAAAATTTGAGCTTTTTAACAAGATTTATCTTTCCATGATCATGGAAATAGGAGTGAAATGGATGCAAATGAAAAATTGTGATGGATTAATTCTAAAGTTTTTGCTAAAGTTATGGGTGAAAATGGAGAAATGTGGGAGGAATGAGGAAATTTGCTAAGTGTCGGTCTTTATAGTATGAAGGGAGAGAGAGGAAGGGGGAACATTTTTCTACCCCGCTTGTAGCCTTTGGAATAGGTTAGGGGTGTAGACACCTAAAATACGCTTACACTTAGCATTTCCTCCAAATCAATGGATTGACAAAATTTCATTAATCAACCCTTCTTCGCTCCACTCTTGGAGCCCATTCACGACACCTTCTCGGTCGTATTCCTCCTATAATAAAATTATTTGGATAATATCTCTCTTATTAGCTAAACATTCCTCCTTTCAACCATTTAGAACCTCCCTAGTTCTCTCTAGACCATTTCGTTGGCTTCGTAGGATATCTATCGGTCATAATTGCTTATCCGGACCCCTCCCAACTCGATGAGTCTCAAATCACTTGCTAATCAAATTTTAACTAGCCTAAACTCTAGTTAACTAGCTTAAAACAAGCTTAACTAATCCTAAATCATGTTTATCCTAATCTAATCCTAAAGTGCTTTTTGAGATTTAGTCCCACATGCACCCAAATTCCAAATTCTTCCAAACAAAAACTATAAATACAAGGCTAAGCCTACCCATGCAAAGACACAACTTTACATAAAACAAAGCCAAAACAAGCCTAAGAAAACTTAAGAGCTCATCTAAATTAGCCAAGCTAATAAGGAATTTGATCTTGGCTATCCTCCATTATTGAAGCTCCCCATCTTGCATCCATAACTTCATAGTAGGTTAGTAGGAGGGTATCAACTTGGTCTTGTAGCCATTTTAGAGAGACCTCTTCACCTCCATTGAAGCAAACAACACATCTAATTTGATTTCTTAGAATCTATCTAGGTTCACTTTCATTAAGCTTTCATGGAGTAGAGAATAGTATATTTCAAATTTATATATGCATAGATAGTTTCTTGTTTAGCTCTAATCTTATGGTGCATGGTTGAGTTTAGTCAAGCTTGAGGTTCTTTAACCTCATCCCATAGCTTTGTAAACCTTTCCATTGCATACAAGGGGAAACCAAAATTACACCTTAGCCCTAGGGTGATACATCACCTACATGCACAAGCGAGGAAAAATGAGGAAAGGGCTTAGTTTGAGCTCCGGGGTCAATTTTTGGTCACATGAGGAACATGGCAGAAAAATGGTAGTGAGGGACACATTTTTATACCCCCCTTTTCACCTTATAATTAGAGAAGGGGACATAAAAAGTGTGCCTTATCCTAGTGGTGACACTTGGCAAACATGCAGAGCGAGGAGAGGGGCTCTAATACTAGCCAAAAGTGCTTGACGGAGGTCTCCGGGGTCATATGGTGGGTCCACAAGGTATAAGGTTGGGGGGGGCAATTTTTATACCCCCTTTTCCCCTTGGAATGGTGCATAGGGACACTAAAATTCCACCTCAACCTAGTGAGGACAAGTGTCATTCATGCAAAAGTTGGAGCGGGGCTAGAAATTTGGTGAAAGGTGCTTATTAGAGCTCCCTAGGGTCATGTTGAGGGTCCATGAGGCTTAAGGTGGGGGAGAATTTTATATGACCTCCCTTTTCCCTTGTATAGGGATATAAGGACACAAAAAGTGCACCTCATCCTCGAATACCTCGTGGCCTTTGAAAAATTTGGCTAAGGGCGAGCTTGTACCTTAGAGAAGCACTTGAAAATGGCATTGTTGTAGCTCTCGAATGAATTTTTAGGAAATTATTTTTACTATTGTTACTTTGGAAATATAATTTTGAGAATGATGGAAGAGGTATCAAGGTGTGATTAAACTTGTAACCATCTCAAAAATGGATTTTTTAACTTCGAGGACCACCGGTTGTGCTGTGGAAAATGAGTTGTGGAAAGAAATACATGGGTGTTGTGAAAAATATGAGATTACCACCATATAGGTATTTGAATTATATTTCAATTGATATGTTTTTTGATTGACAACTCATTCAATAGCTCTTGTAATCATCTCCCAAATCTCATGTTCTTTTTTCGCAGTGTAAGCTCCTTTGGCCTCAAAAACTGCTTTTGCTGAATTAACTCGTAAACCTACGGATATTTCCAAAGTATTCCTAAATAAATTTCACAACCATCTTGGTTCATGAATACACCTCCTTGATGAATTTGGGACTTTAAATCAGCTCCAAATAATATGTACCCACTTGAGAAAGGCTAAAATAGCCATTCCTAAGCCCATTGAAAGATCCACCTTGAAAGGCATTATCTTGAAAGACTCTTTTGGACTTGTTTTCTTCTTTTCCACACATGAGTGAGGGTGAGACCATACAAATAGGCATTACACAAATGGGGGATAATCCTAACATATGGGATGGACTGACTTGGAGGGGTGTCGGGGAAGGTTTACAATGAAATTTTTGACACTAGGGTAAAGTTGTCCTATTTTCAAGTGAATTTTTCTATTACAAAAACATAGGAAAACAGTTAGATATCACATGGGGAATCATTCGGATTAAAAAAGTGAGGAGGAGAATGAGAAGGAACTCCAAAAACCCAGTTTACAAATTATACTAGTGCCTTATCTATTGGGCTTCACAGAGTCATTAACAAAATATAGCTAGAAAGGATTATAAACACACACAAAAGGAAACACACACAACACACGAAAGGAAAAACACACACAATGGGGAAAGGAAACACACACCTAAATCACCTATGGTATAATGTGGGGATAACCCACTTTCATTGCTTATATAATTTCAGATATTTCCCATTGTGGGGAAACTCTAATTGTGTTCCATCTAGATATGACAGATAGAAGACATTCTTTCCACATGTTTCATGAATATGGAATGGTATGAGCCACAAAGATTCAAAACTCCCATGGATTCCCTTTGGCTCTCTACACTTGTCCCAGAGAAGAACAAGGTCTCCAAATTTGGACTCTCGAGCCTTCACCTTCTTTTCGAACAACCTCTTTAATTTCAAATGATGAGATTTGATTTGGTCCACCACCTTGAAATTATATTCCTCAAGCTTCTCAAGGGACACAATTATTTCATCAATACCATAACAATATTCCCCATTATCCATTTGCCCTTACAACAAATTGAGTCTCGACATATCCATCAGAATGGAATCTCTTCCTTGATCTTGTATATCAATTGTAAAGGAGACATCTAAAGTCATTTCTTTGGAGTTATTTTGTCCACCCATAACACATCACATAGCTTTTGTGCCAGTCCCTTTGATTCTTATCTACTAACTTTGCGTAATATGGTCATGATGTTTTTGTTGCTTGATTCCACCTAACCATTTCCTTTATGGTAATAGTCGGATGCGTGTTGAAGGTAGAAATTCCATAGTTGTAACAAAATTTAGGTAGGTCTCTAAAGGAAAAAAATGTGGTGTTTTTGATGTGATATTTTGGGGATACCAAAATGAATAATGATATTCTCCTTGATAAAATTGCACCTTGTTTCAGTATTGGATTTTTTTGTTGGGATGTCCTTTACCTACTTCATGAAATAATTGGTCACCGTGAGAATGTAGGTATGACCTGTGCTCGAGTGAGGATTTAAAAATTCAATGATAACCAAACACCACTATTGGAATGGTTCTTCAATCATCACTATCCGAGAGGCAACACAACGAGCCTGTGGTATCTTGATGAAATGTTGACATGCAGTGCATTTAGAGACCCATTCAGGCATATATGCAAATAAATTTGGCCAATAGTATCTACCATGGAGGATTTTATGAGATGTTACCATCACTAAAAAGTATCTTTCACATGTTTGTTTTTGATATGCCTTTAGCAAATGCTCCTATTTGTCTTTGTTTACGTATCTCAAAAAACTTCCATCAAATCCTCTCTTGTAGAGTGCATGATTCCATATGACATATTTATGTCCCTTAGTTTTAGGGTTCTTCTTTGTTTATGATCAAGGTGAGGAGGGTGTTGGTCATTCAAAATATGGCACTTGCAGAAACATATAGAAGATTTGTGTGGAAGGAAGAGCGCATTCAAAAGTGGGGAGGATCGAGAATGAATCATGCACTTGAGGACAAAGAAAGATTTGGGACTCAGACCATTTTCACGATGTACTGAGCTATTTTTGGGGATAGCGTGTTGAACTTACAAACTAGTTAAAAAATTTCATGAATGCATTGGCTATTTTTGGAGGATCGTCTACGAAGCACTTTGCATGGGTACATGTTGAGAATAGATTTACTACTAACAATTAACTAGAAGAAGTCTATTGTTAGCGCACTTACATGTGTGGCTATTATTATAATGGTGCATGGCTAATAATAACATGTGACCTATTTTGGGAATAGATAAGTGGTGAAGGGAACGTCCCCACCCTTATAAATATGTAGTGAAATGTGTAGCATAGAATAGCATGTAACTAAGTTATTGTGAGGTTATGTTTCCAAATATGATACACACATAAACTATGGTATTATCTATTGTAATAAGCTTTTGTGTATTTATCATGTTTAAATGCAATGGAGTGTATTGGCTGAATCAAAGTATCAAATCCTGAGTATAATTGGTTCTTGCATGCTTTATTTCATCATGGTTATCATTTAAGTCTATTATTCTCTAGATCTAGATCTAAACATGCACTATAGAATGATATATTAGTCATGGATCTGAATGCTTTAAGTCTTCATCATGCTAACATCCTACAAAAATAACCCTAAAGAGGTGCTGATACATATGCACGCTTCAGGTGATCACTTAGACTAGGTGAGAGATGTGCCAACATGCCTAGAGCTTTTACTGGTAAATTATAGGCTGCATCATTGGTTCCATTGTCGTGACCTATTTTTCAGTTGTTTTTCAAGATGATTTGTAATGAACATATCGGTTGAACCTATCAAGTGTTGAGGGGTGGATACATGACCTAGAAGAAGAATACGCATAGAGGTTCAACATTGGATCCATGTTTGACGCACTCACATGGGTGGAGAAAATCATGTATGACTGTTTGTACGAGAGATTCTTCACTATCTTTCTGATAGAACTGTACAAGTGGCTGGTTTCTTATGTGTCTAAATGAAATTGGAGGTATTGCACACTTTTTTGGATGCAGGAATAATTTCAGACCCTTTATGATGCTGATCTAATTTGGACTCATTGTGGATACGTGGATACATGGTGTTTTGAACAACTGTATCTTGGAATACTCAATTTCCACTTATTCATGCCCCAGAGGTAGTTGAATTTAATTTTTACGATATCCGGGGGAACTTACTTGCAAGGAATTCCCTTTGGTGATCAAATTATCATGGTAACCCTGAATTTGGAGAACAACCGATGGTAACTAAACCCCACCACACGTGGGGGGGAGCAAGTTTGGTGAAAGATGGCCAATCTAGCAAAGAGAAGGAAAAGAGAGGAAAGGTGGCTTAAGTATAATGAGGCACACGAGAGGGAGATAGAGAAGCAATGGGATGTTGTCAGAGCGAATGGCGTTGTGGAGAGAGATAGTTTGGGAAGGGTTTGAAATTCACGTAGAAGACATGGAACCCGAGCATCAAGAACTCCCCTATTTGGGAAAGCATGATAGAGAACCCTCTTCGGCCTCATGTAGAAGCACGCTAGAAGAGATGACCTAGGCCATGGGCGTGCATGTAAATCCAATTGGAAACTTTACCTTGTGCTTGGTTTTCTAGTATCTAGTACAACAAATATTCAACAAGATAATTTAGGAAGTGGGAGAGCAAGAGTGAGTCATATAAAAGCACAAGGATGGTAGCGTAAACAACTTCATTGTTATATGTGAGTACCTTTTCAAGTGTATCATCCGCATAGAATCTAGGCGCATAGATTTTGGACTATTTTTGGGAGTAGTAACACTTTTGAGACTATTGGGGTGTAATTCAGTACTACTATTTGGACACATGGAAGTATATCTTCTGGTCTAAATCTAGCTACGCGGTCAGGATCAGTAGGTATAGGTGGCTCTAGTTCTAGTGGTGGTGGTTCTAGAGGTAGAGGAAACATAAGAGGTTGTAGATCAGGGTGGGAAAGGTCAACACCAACCCCAAAATATTTACATGGAGATGTATCTTTGTCTCCTAGTATAGAGGCATAGAAGCTGTTGTTGAAAACGTGCACATGTGTGAAATCTTTGTGGTGCACAAAAGGAATCATGGCTTCGAGTGTAAGGCAATTCAATTTGCTACTATGTTACAAGGGTGCACACACATTTGGTACAGAAATTTTGACCCTGATCAGACTTGCATAGACTATGTAACATTAAAAGATGCTTTCCTTAAAGAGTTTCACATCCCTCAGTTTGAGTAGAAGAGTATAAGTGTGCTTAAGGATATTAAGCAAGGCACTACTGAGAGTGTCAGAGAGTATGATGCTCATTTCAAAAACACTGTTGTTATCTGAAGTTGTCTTATGATATTCATGCAAGCTAGCATGCACAATGGTTTTAGAGGTTTGATTACACCTTTTAGGAGGGCACTATCACATAAAACATACACTGATTCACACAAAGCACTTGAAGTAGATTTACGTGTTGAGGCAGTTAGAAGCACAAACATTAGGGTGAGCCCATTTTTAGAAGCACAAATCACCGCTATGGTGGCAGTTCGAGAAGCTATTGGAAAATCGAGTAAATGAGATGTGCATAGGGATTTGGTGCACAAATTTTGAAGTGGAAGGTCACACAAAGGATATTTGTCCCCACAAATCAGTGTGCTCATTGTTGTTGGATTGTGAGATATGCCATTTAAACCATGATGCTAGTGACTTCCCATTACTATAACGTGCGATAAGGAAGAACGTCTCTTGTTACTTTAAAATCTACAGTTCCACGACTCATGAATAAGAAAAATTTTGGCTGATTGGTTAGATTTAGGATGCTATAGATATTGGTGTACGATAGACGGGAATTTCAGATAACTCTAAAGGAAATAATGAGCATTAGGATTGGGAATAAATTAGGCACGCTATTATTAGAATGAACGACGGTTTGAAGGCGGTCGTGGCAGAGGTCGAGGATACCATGGTGGATTCGGAGGATGAGGCCGTGGTGGTGGAAGAGGTGAGTTCCCTTGTAGAACATGTTATACATGTGGATCTCCTGACCACTACAGGCGTGAATGTCCTCAGAATATTACATGTTCTTTCTATGGAAAGAATCATAGTTATGAGGAGTGCTCGGACTTGTATGAGCATCTTAGAAAGCAACATAAATAATAAAACAAAGGTGCAGGGATGGTTAGGATACAACATGCTATGGAAAATCAGTGGATGCCCAAGTTGGAAGCAAAATCGAGGTGTTGCAGTAAATATCACGACCAACGCGAAGAAATGCATGTTAAATAAGCATTGTTAAGAGGCCTACCATCACTAAGGAGGAGGTTTTACATGCATGGTACCTAGATCCTACCCATCAGAAGGAGGTTTACCAGGAAACCATGGAGGTACTCAGGAATCTTTAGGGTGAAATACAATATTTAAAGGAGTAATCATGGAAGATGGAGCAAAAGAAAGCATCAAAGATGGTCCAAAATGATATGGATGACTTGAGAGAAGTGTGTAAATTATTGCACCAAGAGAATATCATTCCACTATTGGGGAATTGGTTAAAAGGAAACACTCCATGCACAAGTACTGAGACTAGACAACAGATCCTACATGTAAATCTTCCCCCTCATAGCCTAGATTATGACAAGGAAATAACTCTAAATGCTATTATGGATGGGTGGCTATTGAGTAGTATACATATTGATACATGCACATAAGTCAATGTTCTTACCTTAGATGCATGGGTACAAATGGGGAGACCTCCATTGCAGCCATCCTCTAATGTATTGTTCATGGCTAACCGGACTAAAGCCACTCCCATAAGAGTTTTAAAAGATGCATCCATTACCATAAAAGGAGCCAAGTTCATTGGATATTTTAAGGTTTTAGTTTGGTAGAGTCGAGATAGCTTCGCTCTATTGGAGCGTCCTTGGTGCTATACAAATAATGCTGATCTTCTGTTCAACAAGGGTTATATCATCTTTGAAAACAAGGAGGAAAGAGTTATTATCCCTTTAACAAATGGAAAATATTTTCCTTATGTTGAGCCCTTGAGTGAAGAAGACCTTAATAGGATTTATGTACGTGTCATCCGGGATCTAGAGGTGCTTGAGCCATGTAAAGAAGGAATCCTTCAGTGGGAGGATGCATAGTCTATTAGTGATACTACAAGTGTTTCTTGTGATAATTGGGCTCATAACACTTATGAGTTGGTAGGGAACACAAGTAAAGAGCATATTTCCTAAGGGTAGTAAACCATTTTATATGAGGAGAACAAGTAACAACTTGGTAACTTATTACACTAAAAGAAGGAGATCCTATGGTATTCCTATGCGCCATGGAAGAATAGTGGATAGACTCCTTTAGAAAGAAGAAATATGATAGCATCTACACTATGTGGGACAACAACTAGCTGGTGGGTGGTCCATAAGGATAATATTGTAGGATGGAATGAAATTAGGATTGCTCTTGCCACTAGGTTCTTCAAGAGCAATGGACCTACTCAAATATGCACTTATCATGGTAATCAACTTGTTCGGCACCACGTTTAAAGAAAGTGTGAGAGACTCGGACAGAGGGGACAAGAAGATTTAACACCTTTTCTCTAGGTTCACAAGTTTTCTTCCACTTTACAAGGTTGCGCACGTGCTTGGTATGTATATTCGAACTCCATAGAGAGGCAGAGGGAAATTTTCAGGATTTAATTATAGGAATAACATAGACGTTTGACTTCTTCTCTACAAGCCTCGGTGGAAGAAGCATTAAAAGTCATAAAGTGCTTAACTATGGGAGATTGTGCAAGGTTGAAGAAATCCTTTAGGAGTTGTTAGATGAAGGAAACTCGGGGAGTGTGTCTTGTTGAAGAGACATAAGACAATGCCACACTACTTCAACTCACTTTCCTTGAGAAAGAAAAAAAGAAAAATGGTCTACTTATTGGATGACGAAGAAGAAGAAAACCTAGATATAAACCATTCAATAGGTAGGCGTAAGGTTTGGGATAGCAGATAATACCATGTGCACCTATCATGAACCTATGAAGAAAAGAAAGTGAATATTGGATTAGATCCCTGAGCCTAAGGACGCCATAATTGGGAACTATTGGTCAAACTATGAAGTGGAAAAAATCATAGAATTACTACGGGATTATCGTGGATTTATTTCCTCGGGGTACCATGAGTTAAAGGCGTGCATGAATCATTGGGGATATGAGGATAAAACTTAAAGAGGGTTCACGCATATTTGGAAAAAGTCCCTACATGATCTACCCCAACTTGCGCGAAAAGGTCAAAGAAGAGATTGAAAAATGTTGAAGTCTTAAATCATCAAAGCCCCTAGACAAGTCGAATGGGTTAGTCCAATGGTGATCAATATCAAGAAGGATGATAATATTAGGATCTGTGTGGACTACAAGGCTGAATGTTGCATGTGTAACTGATCCCTTTCCTACACAATCACCGAGGAAATACTAGAAGGAATTATTGAAGGTCGTAAAATCTATTCGTTTACATATGGGTTCTTTGGGTGTCATCGGGATATGATTGCCTTAGGAGGATCGGGAAAAACTATTTTACCATCGAATGAGGTAGTTTCACCTATCTTGTGATGCATTTTGGTATAAAAATGTGCCTACATTTGTATTTTCACACATAGTTGTTCAAGTGTTTAAAGAGGTTATTCACAACTTATTACATGTTTATTTAGATGATTGGATGGTGTATGGACTAGTAAAGATCATTGTGATAATCTACGCTTAATGTTTGAAAGATGTAGACAGTTGAGTATCTCTTTCAACATCAAGAAGTACATATTTTCTACACCATTTGGAATATTGTTAGGACACATAATCTGCAAGGAAGGTTTGTTGGTCGATCCAGCTAAGGTTACAGTCATTATTGACCTAAAAGAGACTACCAATCAGAGTGAGGTGCATGAATTTTTGGGTCATACAGGATATTACATGAAGTTTATTAAAGGATATACCAAGGTTGTCACACCCTTTGGGGAGTTACTAAAAGGAAAAGGTACATTCTACTGGGGAGAACCGTAGCAAGTGTGCATTCGAGACATTAAAGGAGAAACTTACTACCATGCCTATTCTACATTTTCCTTCATGGGACCAACCATTTCATGTACAAGTGGACACCCTCAGACATGACCATTGGCACAATATTGGCTCATCCTAGAGAAGGTATTATCAATCATACTATCTTTTTGCTAGTAGAAAGATGACTCATGTAGAACAAAATTACACAACTATAGAGCGTGAAGATTTGTCAATGATCTATGCGCTACACAAATTCGACTAGTACAATACTGCTAGCTACACTATTTTTATTTTATACATATCATAGGACATTGAAGTATTTGGTAAATGATCCCATTTTATAGGTGTGCATATGCGAGATGGGTACTCTTATTTAAATATTTTGATTTCATAGTTTTGGTAAAACCGGGAAAAGTAATTCTAGACTAGACCATTCATCCAGTATTATAGTTAGGAGAAGAGGCACATATAATTAAAGATACCATGCTAGATGCAGTTATATAGGTTACTAATGAGTGCCATAGAAATATAGGACATTTATGTCTTTCTATGAATAAGCATGGCAGTGAGAAGGAATGAAATCCTTAGAGAAGAAACAACTTGCTATACGTGTGACACCCTATATGTTGATTAGTGATGACCCTCTCCAAGTTAGGGTGGGATGAAGTATTGTTCCATTGTGTACTTGAACATGAATGCACGACTATCATGGAGGAATCTCATGGTGGTATTGCAGGTAGCCACTATGCAGTGACACTAATGCACGTAATATTCTACTCCTAGAATATAGTGGGAGACCCGGGGTATTATAAAGATTGTAAGGATTATTGCGAGGCTTGTGATCACTTTCATCTTCTTGGGAAACTAGGTCAATGAGATGAAATGCCTCTAATACCTATTAATAGTGCAGAACCATTTGAGAAATGAGCTATAGATTTTGTGGGTCCTATTTCACCAGCCATGCGCAAGATTGGATCGCGTTATATCAATACTTGCACATATTATCTAGCAAGGAGGGTAGAAGCAACACATACTGATGAATTGTACAATGGTTATAACAACCATGTTTCTATGGGAAAATATTATTATGAGGTATGGATGTCCTTTAAGTTTGACTAGTGATAGGGGCACATAATTTTTGAATGAGACAATTATAATTTTATTGGATGAATTCATGATTTCACACCATAAGACTACACCATATCATCCTTAGGAAAATGGGACTCTTCGAGTATGCGTTCAACAAAATTTTGAGGAGAAATTGACAAAAATTTGTGTTGTTGGATGAAAGGATTGGGATGATAAAGTATTTGGAGTACTTTGGGCATATTGAACAACATATAAAAGGTTAAACAAATCCACATCATCTCGCTTAGTGTTTGGTGTAGAAGCGAGTTCTTCCTATGGAATTCATATTACCATATTTGTATATGGTGCATGTGTTCAAAGAAAAGTTGTAGAAGCCATGAATTTGGGGTAATAATTCCTAAAGAATCCCCAAAGTCTTCAAACAACAAATCAGTGGACCATCCAATAAGAAATGAGCAAGGTTTTCTAACTAGCATACATTATGAAGTAAACACTCAAATTTAAGCTAATTAAAACTACCTCTATTCTTTGAAAGCTTAAAATAATGAACCTAGTAAGTCCTAAGCAATCAGTTTTAATGATTAAGAGAAAGAGATCTCCCATTATAGGCCTTTAAGCCAATGGTTCTTCTCCTTTACCCTATAAATTGGATTAGCAATACAAAAATTAAGTAAATGACCCAATATCTAAACTAGAAATGAAATCTAGAACCTAGATGCAAAATTCTATAATCTATGCTTAGGAAGAAGGGAGGAATTCTTGAAAATGAGAGAGGGGTCTAGCCCTATATATAGTTTTCCGTTTGGGAAAATGGGAAACTTGAGTGCATGTGGACAAACACTAAATTCCAAAAACACTTTTAGCAAGTCAAAGCTTACTTTGACCAGGTTTAGAAGTGAAAAAACCATGTTTAAGCTTAATTAAACATGTTTAGGGGTGATTAGGTTTGGAGAGAGTTTTGAAGGATCGATCAATCCAATGGAATGGATTGATAGGCCGAGAAGGTGGTAGAAGTAATGGAGGAAAGTAAGAAGCTAATGTAGTTAGAATGAAGCTATTATATCTTGTTTAAATGGTTTACAAGAGGAAAAAAACAAAAGGGTTGTCGTAGGAAGAAAGTTAGATAGGTCGAATTGGCAAGTATGTATCATCGGTTTACGTGTTGAAGCACAACTAGCGCAATATTAGTCGTAATAGTGCATTGGTCGAACTATAGGTGTCTACAATGCACGTTGGAGGTTTAGCTGATGAGAAAACATTAGAAGAATAGATTGAAAATTTAATTAAGCTGGATGAGCGATGAGCAATAACATGTTGGAGTCAAAAACAAGAAAAGGCCAGGAAAAAAACATGGCATGATAGGCACATCAGGGATTAAAAGTTCACAATTAGACAAATGGTGCTCCTTTATGATTCTAAGTTTTGCGCCATCTAGGCAAACTCAAAGTACATTAGTTAGGACCGTATGTTATCACTCACATACTTGAAACATACGCTTTCCAATTAGAGGTGCTTGATGGAACATTATTACCCAGTTACTTCAATGGGAGTAGGCTAAAGCCCTACTATAAATAATTATTCTTGGTGTTTGTAATAAGGAAGTGTTGCCATTTAGATTAGGTTTTCAATTATGTATTTCCTTAATGTATTTCCTTCTTCATCACTATGCTTTGTCATTTTAGTTGGTGTTTTTGTGTAATAAGCACATTTGCGCACTAGAAGCTAATTACTATTTGAAGAATTTTTATGCATAGATAACTATTAAAACAACAATATTGTTACACAGGAAATAATAATATGATATTGTATTCAACATTAATTACAATCAATACTGAGGCTAATAAATAGCCATGGAAATAGAAAACCGGCCTCCTCCAAACCAGAAGACACACACAACAAAACAACCCGTTAATATCATTACGGGTATAAAAAAATATATTGTTGAAACAATATAACAAACCTATATTATTAATAATGAGTTATAATATAACTCATATTAATAATATTACAATATATAATAATGAGAGCACTATGATATTTCTAACATTCCCCCCCTTAGTGCGAACATGGGGAAAACACCATCTTCAACCAAGCAGCATGCCGCTCCGTAGCCTGCACATGGTCTCGATATCGAATCCGACTGTGGGAACTACATCATCCAGGGACCATTCAACCTATTAGATGAATACATGAACTGGGACCGTTCAACCAATTCACATCAACCATCAAATCAGTCTAATCAAGAACACTTCCTGCAATAGTATCAATGGTACAAATCATTATCATCAAGGGGGACACACAAGCACTGCACTGCACACAGGAACATGGATGCTCATATGTTCTTATTCATCACACAAGACACAAAGATGTCACTAAAGTAGTTTGCGGCCTCTGAGGTAGTGACGAACTCGAGGACGTTGACTGTCCTCCTGCCTCCGTTGCCTCCATCCTCCAATGTATGTGTTGCTAACTCAACAAGATGTGAAAATGAAGCACATTTGTTTCCACATTGAGCTTATTCTTTTCTTCCCTCCTGCAATGTGAAACACTGTATTTTCCGGACGTCGGGTAACACCGAAAATGCGTCCATAAGGTAATTTTTTATTTTATTTTATTTTTTGGACTTTTTACAATAACACGACTTTAACACTTGACAAGACAATAATCCTAAAATCACCTATTTAACATTGACTACCTATATTCACCTAAACACAATTTTAACAATGTTGATACCTAGACAATACTAAATGACTTACAATGATGAATGGCTTTCACAAAAATAAAAATAAAAACTAAACTTATGAAGGAAACGATATATATATTACAAGACTATTAACTAAATACGATCAAAGAGTCGATGACTTAACTGACATACTTTACAATGGACACAACAAAATAATATAACATTGTTATTAACTCAAATGAGAGACATTAACTCAATTCAGGAGAAACTATATAAGAGTGACATTTAAAACCAAAAAACATCGACCCACCAATAAAACTAATGACTATTAAAATGACGCTTTTAAATGACTAACATAAATTTGATCCCACGTGGCTGTTGCATGCACAAATAACTGTGAATAGCATTTTTATGGCTCCAAGATCAAACTTTACAGATCTACGCATGGATATTGGATGACTCTATGTAACAGGTTCGACACGATGTGGCCACTCCATATTTTACACCGTCTAAGGAAATAGCATGCAAGTTTAGTTGTATTCATAGACCCACCAGGATAATCAGTGAATCACCTCCCAAGCTCCAGCTAAGGATACCAGGATGTTCTCGATAATAAGGCCGTGAGAAGTAACACTTACAATGAAGTCCCATGATTTATACACAAATGCACACCGAGAAACGCTAAACACATACAAAGAACATGAAATATGCAAAATCCGAGATCAATGTCTTTATGAGCCCATGCACTTGCCGACAATTTTGACATGTAATTGCTGATCGTTCTATCTATGATCAATCGATCTTCCTCCACATAGATTCAAATCAATACGGAAAAGGCAAATTCCAATACAATGTTGTAGGTTGTTCATTAGAAATAAGGATGAAATCAAGGATCTCCAATGAATATAGCACACATGATTTGCACTTTGATGCCGTTAAGCAAAGCTCGTGAGCCTCCCTCACATTATATACACGCCCAAAAATTCTCGTTGATAATTTGTACGTAGAGATTTAATTCTTGCGCAGAATATCGTTGATGTCCCAAATCTTTATATCGCCAAAGAAAAGACACAATCTAACTATCACACACAAAATATGTCTGCTACAAATGAGTTAGAGCTTCGCAATATATTATTATAGAATATATTTCTTAGACAACTCATTAATAGAGGCGGCCATAAATCACGCAATGCCTCCGGTGTTTTCAAAACAATATATTGCACTCGTAAGATCAGTAACAGTCCGATACCAAATATTGAAACAACAATATTGTTACAGAAAAATAATAATACGATATTGTATTCAACATTAATTACAATAATACCGAGGCTAATAAATAGCCATGGAAATAGAAAAGCCGACCTCCTACAAACCAGAAGTCACACAACAAAACAACCCGTTAATATCATTACGGGTATAAAAAAATATATTGTTGAAACAATATAACAAACCTATATTATTAATAATGAGTTATAATATAACTCATATTAATAATATTAAAATATATAATAATGAGAGCACTATGATATTTCTAACAATAACTCGCACATACCCTTAGCGTGGGGTGGATATTGATATCTAGGTATAGGACTATTGAAACTAAGTACACATGAAAGGAACAAATTGCTACGTGTGCTATTCAAAGTTGGTGAATTGTTAGAAAAGTGAATGCTTCTAGACAGATGACTATAGGTGGAGATGAATGGAGAAACAAGTATAACACGAGGTAAGCAAAGGCCATGGGAACATATATAGATGGGTACTCTTATTTCAATAATTTGATTTCACATTTTGTGGTAAAACCAGGGAAAAGTAATTCTGGACCAGACCATTTATCCGAATACATCAAGAGAAGGAGCACAAACAATTGAGGATACCATGTCGGATGCACAGTTATATAGGTTACAATGAGCGCCATCGGAATTAGAGGACATTGTTGTCTTTTTATGAAAAATCATGGCACCAAAAGGAATGAAATCCTTAGAGAAGAAACAACTTGCTATATGCGTGACACCCTATATGTTGATTAGCGATGACTTGTACAAGTTAGGTCGGGATGAAGTATTACGCCATTATGTACTAGAACATGAATGCACAGATATCATGGAGGAAGCTCATGGTGGTATTGCAGGTGGCCACTATGCAGGTGACGCCACTATACACAAGATTCTACTCACTGGAATATGGTGGGAGTCCTTGTATAAATATTGTAAGGTTTGTGATCAATGTCAGCATCTTGGGAAACCAGGTCAATGAGATGAAATTCCTCTAAGACCTATTAATATTGTAAAACCATTTGAGAAATGGGCTATAGATTTTGTGGGTCCTATTTCACCAAAGAACTTGTAGGACTGGATTACATTATATCATAACTTTCATAGATTATTTGACAAGGTGGGAAGATGTAGCGCATACAAAGGATTGTATAGCGGTTACAACAGCCTATGTTTCTATGGGAAAATATTATTACAAGGTATATATGTCCTTTAAGTTTGACCAAAGTGATAGAGGCACACACTTTCGAATGAGACAATTATAATTTTATTGATAAATTCTTGATTGCACACCATAAGACTACACCATATAATCCTCAGGAAAATGGAACTGCTGAGGTTTTCAATAAAATTTTGAGCCAGACATTGAAAAAAATCTGTGATGTTGGACGAATCGATTGGGAAGAAAAAGTATCTGTAATAATTTTAGCATATCGAACAACATATAAAAGGTTGAAAAAAGCCACACCATTTTAGTTAGAGTTTGGTGCAAAAGCAGTTCTTCCTATGGAATTCATGTTACCATCTTTGTGTATTACACATCGCTGGAGGTCTAGCTAATGAGAAAGAATTAGAAGAATGGATTGAAAAGTTAATTAAGCTAGATGAGTGACGAGCAATAGCACGTTGGAGTCAAAAACAAGAAAAGGCTAGGAAAAAGCATTGCATGATAGGAACATCAGGGATAAAAAGTTCACAATTGGATAGATGGTGCTCCTTTATGATTCTAAGTTTTTGCACCATCGGAAAAACTCAAAGTACATTGGTTGGGGCCATATGTTATCACTCACATACTTGAAACAGACACTTTATAATTAGAGGTACTTGATGAAACATTGTTACCCGGTTACTTAAATGGGAGTAGGCTGAAGCCCTACTATAAATAAGTCTTATTGGTGTTTGTAATAAGGCATTGTTTCTATTTAGATTAGGTTTTCAATTATGTATTTCCTTAATGTATTATCTTCTTCGTCGCTATGATTTTTCATTTTAGTTGGTGTTTTTGTGTAGTAGTAAGTTTGTTTGCGCACCAAAATGTAATTACTATTTGAAGAATTTTTATGCATAGAGGACTGCACATACCCTTAGTGTGGGGTGGATATTGATATCCAGGTAAAGGACTATTGAAAATATGTACACATGAAAGGAACAAACCGCTTATAGATAAGAGACTATTCAAATTTGGAGAATTGTTAGAAAATAGATTACTTATAGATAAGATGACCATAGGTGGAGATGAATGAAGAAACAAGTATAACATGAGGTAAGTAGAGGCCATGAGAACTACCAAGGGAAGGTGCAGTGGTGAGGTACTCGGGTGCATGGAGGCACACTGAAGAGAATTTTGTGGCTAGAAGGTAGGAAGGCACTAGAAGGTTATAGCTTGGGCGTGAAGATGTACCATGCAGAAAGAACAAAAATGGTCGATTAATGAGAGGATTGTTGGTAGGTGAAGAAGCAATAAATGCACTAACTTTTTGAAAATATATATAAGGATGGGATGTGAATTCATTTTTACCATTGTAATTGAGAGACTTTGAAAAGAGCTAAGTACAAATGAGCCTAGCAATTGTGTTGAGGTGTGGCGAGAGTGTGAAACCAAATGTGGAGAGAAGCTTTGTGTGCAAGAGAAGCTTGCGTTCCCATAGGTGAAGGGTTTGAGTGAAGCAGACACGTTACAAAAGAGCTAGGGCACACGATTTCCATTAGGGCATGGAGATTTGAACTAGGGTTTCAACTTTCTTGATTACAAAGGATAGAACAGAGATATTTTTCAAATGGAACCAAAGAAAGCACCCGCAACAGGAGTAAAATGGAAGAAGGTCGAAGTAGAAGAAGAAATTTCTCCCAGAGTAATTTCTCAAAAATACTGATATCTAGAGGGCATGATTGTGGGACAAGAATGGGATTACCACATCCATAAATATAAAATCAGTGATTACAACCATCATACATTAGATAGTAATAAGGAACTAGATGCCTTGTTGAGATAAAAAACAAATAATTGCAAAACAGAAGATATGCCAAAGGTACGATGATGTTGGTGAGAAGCTACTAAAGTAGACTGGAGTCTACTAGTTGTACGAGCTGCCATAATTCAGAAAGCATGAACCATTTTATCGATGGTTGATGAGTAGAATCCATGAGGACTTCTTCTACTTCACCATACAGAGGGTTAGAATCACAACTTCCTTGATTTCAATAGTGACAGGACTAAGGGTCTCAAGAAGATTTGGAGAGCAACTTAACAAATAAAGTAGTGATCTTGGAGATAACGAAGGAGATATGGTATACCAATGGTCCATACAAGCATGGACATCAAACAATTGAAGAAGTACCCAGAGTGCGAGAAGCGCACATCTTGTAACAAAGCTGAATGACCAAGAAAGGTGGCCGCAGGTGAATACAATGTGGCTGCATGTTTCAAGGAAGATGTCTCAAGGAGTGATCTACAATATCACGGATCACATAGAAAAGATAATCATTGAAGAAGTGCATACGTGTGAGAAAATTATTTTGGAAATATTTTATTGTCTTTGGTGTTATGGAGATTGGAGTACCTGATGGGCCAAAGGAGAAGATTTGGGAGTACCCCACGGAACAAAAATCTCTAGTGAAAATATCTAATAAATACTTGTGTGAAGGATTAATGAGTGGACCATTCAAGTAGAGGGAAGAGAAGTGGTATGATAGGCTCCACGCAAATTTCGAAGAAGAATGAAACATACCCAAGGAGTTATCTTCAATAGTAGGGAAGGCAATGCAGTTTGCAGTATATCAACACTTTTTCATCGCGTGGTTCACCATGAAGGATGGTGATTGGAGCCCATGGTGCAAATTACCATGTGCCTTCATAGAATGATATTTCCAAGCATCAATTCACCGGTTTTCAGATGGGTGTCGCCTAAGCTTCAATGCAGATAAGGTAGATTGTGACTACCATACATTGAGAAAGACATACGTATATCCACGACGGTATGCCTACATTGAGAGGCTTATCTCAAATATAATAAACATGAAGCTAATAAGTTTGGCTTTTAGAGGCGTTGGAGCAAAGGTGCTTGTGTACCTTCAACTCAATCCCAAGATGGATAACAATAAGTATTTAGAGAATGAGTTCGCACTCCCGGGGCCACGAAAAGGTAAGCATACCATGGAAAATGTTCTAGCACCTAAGCCCATAGAGACAATAGAAGTAGATCAAGAAGAGGAGCATGAAGATAGTAGTGGTTTGGAGCATAGAGGTAGGAGGAAACCTACAGATAGGGTAGAAGCTGAGTGTGTGACTACCCCACCCTAGCCACAAGAGGGAGATGATGAGGACTTGGATACAGCCCCTAAGTAGAATGTCATTTCAAAGCGGTGTTTAAGAGAACCAGGACCCAAGGTGCTACTCCACAATTAGTGCGTGAATCACCTCGAGATCTCTCCACGAGAAGGAGAAAAGCGAGAATAGAAGGATAACATTGAAGCTAGATGTAGGGGTGGAAGAGTATGAGGATATTGTGCTCAAATCTCCTACACCTCTAGAGAACGTGGAAGAGTGAAATGAAAAAGAAATGAAGGATGGAGAAGAAGGAGAAAAGGAGATAGGTGAGATAGTGTAAGAGACTACTAAGGGCATAATAGAACAAGCTCCAAATATTGAAGCTCAAATTCCTAAGGGGCCAAGATCAAAAAGAACAAGTGGAGAATATGTTGCATCGGTCATGGGATATGTTGAGGACAAAGGTAAAATTGTCCGCACTGTTTTCAAAGAACAATGACACAAAACGATATGTATGAGTGGGAGTTGATGGATAAAGATATGACAACCATACATATAAAGAACCAACTTTCATGGTTTATGTACACACACATGGAAAAACCAAAATTTGATGTATGTGAAGAGTCATGTGAATCAAAAAGGTTGAAGAAGACACCTCAAAGCTAGAGACATAATAGTAAAGCCTCATGTTATGTAAGATAAACAAGTGAGTATTTCTTTAGTGAAAGTCTTGACAGAGGTGACATGATGAAATTTGGATAAGGATGCAATAATTATGGTGCTAAGAGAAGAACTCAAAACTAAGGATGTAGAAATAGTGTGCATAAAGTAAGAAAAAGACTTGGCATAGAAGAAGAACACTATTTTCATCAACATGGTAGAGGAAATTGGGGATAATATCATAAAAGCAAAGCCACACTTAGAGCCTAAGGTACCAAAAAAGTTTCCTTTGACAATGTATTATATACAAACCTTGGTGGACTTGGTGCTTGAAGATGAACCTCTGCGCATGCCAACACCAAAGGATCTAGCATAAGAAGCGGAGAGGGAAAAATATTCATTGATGAGAAATATTACATCATATGAGGGATTGCTCCAAATCTTGTAGGAGGAGCTAAAGAAAGCAGATCAAGCGTTGAATATTTTAACAGCTCCAAAAGCCATTATAAGAACCAGGACCATTATAAAGGACAATGAAGTCCTAAAAGTAATGAAGGATGAGACCTGGGGGCATGCAGGCAGAATGATTGGCGCTTTTCAAGAAAAAGCATGAGGCCCTTACAACAACATAAGAAACACATAAGGAAATGATAGATAAGCTTGGGAAACTCATCACGCAAAAGATGGACTTATTAGAGGGAAGAATGACTACAATGTCCAACATTGTTTTGGTCTTGTAGAATGAGAGAGGAGAAATTGCACAAGATGAGATAGAGTTAATTGCAGTAGATATCCTAGAAAAGGTAGAGGCGACATTCAATGATTGTTAGAATTTAGAGGCGAAATAAAAGAAGAATATCCAGAATTTATTCTTTAGGTTGAAGCAGAAGATGTTACAGGGAAAATTCATTCTTTTATTCATAAAAATTATTTCTATTCTTCTATTCATATTCTTTGATTCATTTTGGAGACAACCATTTCTAGGGCGGAAAAGCAATTAGTGTGGGGTAATGTTGGTCAGTCAAAATATGGCACTTAGTGAGAAATATACAGAAGGTTCACGTGGAAGAGAAGAGCGCATTCAAAAGTGCGGGAGGATCGGCAAGGAATCATGTGCTGAGGACAAAGACAAATTTGGGACTTATCAATTTTCACATGTACGAGCTATTTTGGGGGATAGCGTGCCGAACACACAAAATGGTTAAAAAATTATGGGACATGCATTGGCTCTTTTTGGAGGATCGGCTACGAAGCACTTTGGATGGATACATGTTGAGAATAGATTTATTATTGACAGTTAACTAGAAGAAGTCTATTATTAGCGCACTTATATGTGTGGCTATTATTGTAATGAAACATAGCTAATAATAGCATGTGACCTATTTTGGGAATAGATAAGCGGTGAAGGGAAAGTCCCCACCCTTATAAATATGTAGTGAATTGTGTAGCATAGAATAATATGTAAGAAATGAGTTATTGTGAGGTTATGCTGCCAAATCTGATGCACACATAAACTATGGTATTATCTATTGTAATAAGCTTTTGTGTATTTATCATGGTTAAATGTAATGGATTGTATTAGATGAAATAGAGTATCAAATCCTGAGTATAATTAGTTCTTGCATGCTTGATTTCATCATGGTTATCATTTAAGTTTGTTATTCTCTAGATCTAGATCTGAACATGCACTATAGAATGATATATTAGTCATGGATCTGAATGCTTTAAGTCTTCATCATGCTAACATCTGCAATAGCAACCCTAAAGAGTGGCCTGATACCTTTGCGTGCTTTGGGTGAGTGCTCAGTCTAGGATGAGTGATGTGCTAGCACGCCTAGGCTTTTACTGGTAAATTCTAGACTACATTATTGGTTCCATTGCGGGACCTATTTTTTAGTTGTTTTCCGAATGATTCGCTATAAAGACATATCAGTTGACCCTAACATGTGTTGAGGGATGGATACATGACCTAGAAGAAGAATGTGCATAGAGGTTCAACATTGGATCTGAGTTTTACACATGCACATGGGTGGAGCAAAATCTGTATGACTATTTATACGAGAGCTTCTTGATATCTTCGATAGAACTATATGAGTGGCTAGTTGTTTATAAATCTAAACAAAATTGGAGGTATGACACTCTTATCTGGATGCAGGAAGAATTTTAGACCCTTTATGATCTTGATCTAATTTGGACTAGTTTTTGGATATGTTATTTCATGGTGGTTTGAACAACTATATATTGGAATACTCAATTTCCACTTATTCATGCCCAGAGGTAGCTGAATTCCAATTTTTATGATATCCCAAGGGAACTTACCTGAAAGGCATTCCATTGGCAATCAAAATTATGATGGTAACCCTGAATTTGGAGAACAAACCGATGGCAAACTAAACGTCACCACATGCGGGGACATGAGTAGGTTTGGTGAAAGATGGCCAATCTAGCGATAGAAAGGTAAATAGAGGAAAGGAGGATTGTCTATAATGAGGCGTGGGACAGGGAGATAGAGAATAAATGAGGTGTCGCAGAGTTAATGGCATTGTGGAGAGAGATAGTTCAATAAGGGTTTGAAGTTCACACAGAAGATATGGAACCCGAGCATCAGAACTCTCATATTTGGCAAAGCATGATAGAGAACCCTCCTCAATGTCACGTAGAAGTGTGCCAACAAAGACGACCTGGGACGTGGGTGCACATCTGAATCAACCTGACAACCTTGCCCTTGTTCTTGGGTTTCTAGTATCTAGTATAACAAATAGTCAATAAGCTAATTTAGGTAGTGGGAGAGAAGGAGTGAGTCATATAAAAAAATCAAAATGATGGGCAGTGTAAATGGATTTGTTTCTATATGGGAGTACCTTTTGGTGTATGATCCACACAAAATTTAGGCACATAGATTTATGAACTATCTTCCGGGAGTAGTAACACTTCACGACTATCAAAGTTGTAGTTCAATACTACTATTGGGACACAAGGAAGTAAATCTTCCAGTACGACTCTAGCTATAGAGTTAGGATCGGGAGGTGTAGGTGGTTCTAGTTCTTGTGGATCTCGTGGTTCTAGAGGTAGAGGAAACACATGAGGTTCGGATTAGGTAGACAAGCTCGTGCCAACCCCAAATACTTACATGAAAATTTCTCTTCATCTCCTAGAGTATAATGGCATAGAAGATGTTGTTGAACACGTGTACATGTGTGAAATACTGTGGCACGTAAAAGGGATCATGGCTTCTGAGCGTAGGGCAAGTGAATTTTCTACTACGTTATAATGGCATGCACACAGTTGGTACAAAGTTTTTGACCCTAATCAGACTTGCGTAGACTATGTAGGTTTAAAATATGCTTTCCTTAAAGAGTTTCACATCCCTGAGTTTGAGAAGAAGAGTATAAGTGTGCTCAAGGATATTAAGCAAGACACTACTTAGAGTGTTAGAGAGTTTGATGATCATTTCAAAAACTTTATCCAAGTGTCTTATGATATTCATGTAAGCCATCATGCTCAATGGTTTGTTGGAGGACATACACTAATCCACGCAAAGCACTTGAAATAGTTTTATGCACCGAGGTATTGGAAGCATAAACATTGGGGTGAGCCCATTTTTAGAAGTAAACATCACCGCTATGGTAAAGGAGTTGGAGAAGCTATCAAAAAATTCAAACACGGGGAGATGTGCACAGAGATTTGGTGTACAAATTGTGAAGTGTAAGGTCACACAAAGGATAGTTGTCCCCGCATATCAATGTGCTCATTGTTGTTGGACTATGAGATATGCCATTTAAACCATGATGCTAGCTTTGCCCATTACTACAACGCATGATAAAGAATAACGTCTCTTGTTACTGTAAAATTTATAGGTCCACGACTCATGACACGTAAGCTGGCGACTAATTGACCAGATCCATGATGCTATAGATATTGGTGTATGACAGAGGGGAGTTTCAGATAACTCTAAAGGAAAGAACGATCATTAGAATCGGGAACAAAATCAAGCACGCTATGACCGAGAATGAAAGGAGGTTTGAAGGCGAGTCGTGGAAGAGGTCGAGGATATCGTGGTGGTGGAAGAGGTGAGTTCACTCGCGGAACATGTTATACATGTGGATCTCTTGACCACTACAGGAGTGAATGTCCTTAGAATATTACATGTTATTTCTATGGAAAGAATCATAGTTATGAGGATTTCCAGAACTTTATGAGCATCTTAGATAGTAGCATAAATAATAAATTAAAGGCACATGGATGGTTAGGATACAATGCGCTGTGGAAAATCAGTGGATGCCCAAGTTAGAAGAAGAAGCCAAAGCATTGAAGGTAAAGATCATGACCCACACTTGAGAAACACGTGCCAAAGAAGCATTGTAGCAGAGGCCTACCATCATTAAGGAGGAGGTTCTACATGCATGGTACCCGAGATCCGCCCATTAGAAGGAGGCTTACTAGGAAACCATGGAGGTAATCAAGAATCTTCCGGGTGAAATACAATACTTAAAGGAGCAATCACGGAAGATGGAGTAAATTAAATCATTCAAGACGGTCCAAACTGATACGGATGACTTGAGATAAATCATTGCACTATTGGGGAATTGGTTAAAAGGAAACACTCCGCGTGAGAATACCGAGACTAGATAGTAGATCCTACATGCAAATATCCCCCTCATAGCCTAGATTATGACAAGGAAATAAATTTGAATTCTATTGTGGATGGGTGACTATTGAGTAATATCTCGATTAATACGGGAAAAAAAAATCAATGTTCTTACCTTAGATGCATGGGTATAAATGGGGAGACCTCCATTGCAGCCATCCTCTAATGTATTATTCATGGCTAACCGGACTAAGGCCACTCCCATCAAAGTTTTAAAAGATGCATCCATTACCATATAAGGAGCCAAGTTCACTGGATATTTTGAGTTTTTAGCACTGGTAGAGTCAGATAGCTTCCCAGCTCTATTGGGGCATCCTTGGTGCTATGCAAATAATGCTAATCTTTGGTTCAAAAAGGGTTATATCAGCTTTGAAAACAAGGAGGAAAGAGTTATTTATCCTTTAATAAATGGTAAATATTTTCCCTATGTTGAGACCTTGAGTGAAGAAGACTCGAATAGGATTTATGTATGTTCCATCTAAGATCCAGAGGTTCTTGAGCCATGTAAATAAGGAATCCTTCGGTGGAAGGATGCACAATCTATTAACGATACTATAAGTGTTGCTTGTGATAATTGGGCTCATGACACTTATGATTTGGTAGGGTGTGCAGTAAAGAGCATATTTACTAAGGACAGTAAGCTGCATTATATCAGGAGAATAGGTAACAACTCGGTACCTTGTTACACTAGAGAAGGAGATCCTATGGTATTCCTACGCACCATGGAAGAATAGTGGATAGACCGATGGAAAGAAGAAATATGCTAGCATATACACTACGTGGGACAACAACGTGTTGGTGGGTGGTCCACAAGGATAATCTTGTAGGATGGAATGAAATTAGGATTGCTCTTGCCACTAGGTTCTTCAAGAGAAATGCACTTACTCAAATCTGCACTTATCATGGTAATCAACCTGTTTAGCACCATGTTCAGAAGTGTGAGAGACTCTGGATAGAGGGGCAAGAATATTTACCACCTTTTCTCTGGGTGCACAAGTTTTATTCCACTTTAAAAGGTTGTGTGTATGCTTGGTATGTATATGCAGAACTCCATATAGAGATTAGAAATTGGCAAGATTTAATTGTAGGAACGACACAGACGTTTGACTTCTTCTCTACCAAGCCTTTAGTGGAAGAAGCATTAAAATTCATAAAGCACTTAACTATGGGAGATTGTGCCAAGGATGAAGAGATCCTTTAGGAGTTATTGGATAAAGGAAACTCAGGAGTGTGTCTTGTTGAAGAGACAGAGGTTGATGCCACACTACTTTAGCACACTTGCCTTGAGAAAGAAAAAGGTAAAATGGTCTACTTAGTGGATGACGAAGAAGTAGAAAACCTAGATGTAAATCATTCAATAGGTAGGTGTGAGCTATTGGATAGTACAAATAAGACCATGTGTGCATATCATGAACCTATGAAGATAAAGAAAGTGAATATTGGATTAGATGTTGAGCCTAAGGAGGCCATAATTGGGGACTATTGGTCAGACTCTGAAGTGGAAAAAATCATAGAATTACTATGGGATTATCAGGATTTATTTCCTTAGGGGTACCATGAGCTTAAAGGCATGCATGAATCATTAAGGGAGATGAGGATAAATATTAAAGAGGGAATGCACCCAGTAGGAAAGAGACCCTACAGGATGAACCCCAACTTGTGCGAAAAGGTCAAAGAAGAGATTGAAAAAATGTTGAAGTCTTAAATCATCAAGCCCCTGGATGAGTTAGAATGGGTTACTCCAATGGTGATCGATGTATCGAGAAGGATGGTTTTATTAGGATTTGTGTGGACTACATGGAGCTGAATAAGGTAGATTGTGACTTCCATACACTAAGAAAGACATATGTATATCTAAGACAAACCGCATACATTGAGAGGCTTATCTCAAATATAATAAGCATGAAGCTAGTAAGCTTGTCTCATTGGATACGTTGGATCAACGCTTGTGTACCTTTAACTCAAGCCTAAGTTGGAGAACAATAAGTATGTAGAGAATGAGTTCACACTCCGGGGGATGCCAAAAGGTAAGCATACCATGGAAAATGTTAAAGCACCTAAGCCCACAGAGACAATAGAAGTAGATGATGAAGAGAAGGAGCATGAAGATAGTGGTAGTTTGGATCACGAGAGGTAGGATGCAACCTACGAGATAGGGTAGAAGATGAGTGCGAGAATACCCCACCCCCACCACAAGAGGGAGATGATAAGAACTTGGATACATTCCAAGGAGAGTGTCATTTCAAAAGGGTATTTAGGAGAACCAGGACCCAAGGTGCTACTCCACAATCAGTGCGCAGATCACCTCAACTCTCTCCACAGAAGGAGACAACTGAGAAGAGAAGGAGAAAGTTGAAGCTAGACATGGAGGTGGAAGATTCTGAGGAGAGCATGCCTTATTCTCCTACACCTCCGAGAGAACGTGCAAGATCTAAAGAACGAAGAAATGAAGGATGGAGAAGAAGGAGAAAAGGAGGCAGGTGAGACAATGCAAGATACTACTAAGGGAATAGTAGAACAAGCTCCAAATTTTGAAGCTCAAGTTCGAAGGGGTTAATATCGAAAAGAACAAGTGGAGAATATGTTGCATCGGTCATGGGATATGCTAAGGACACATGTAAAATTGTCCACGCCTATTTTCAAAGCACAAAGTGAAACCAAAGGAGTTGTTGTGGTGGGAGTGATGGATGAAGATATAGAAACCACGCACATAAGGAAGTAGATGTCATGGTCTATGCACACACACATGGACGAACCCGACTTTTATTTATGTGAAGAGTCATGTGTTTCAAGCTAGAATAATAAGCGTAAAGCCTACTATTATGTCGGATGAACAAGTGAGTAATGCTTGGATGAAAGTATCAACAGAGGTGACACGAAAAATATGGATAAGGCTGAAACAATTAGGGTGTTAAGAGAAGAAATCAAAACTAAGGATGTATAAATAGCATGCCTAAAGCAAGAAAAATACTTTACATAGAAGAATAACACTATTTTCATCAGCATGGTAGAGGAAATTGGGGTCAATATCATGAAAGCAAAGCCACACTTAGAGCCTAAAGTGCCCAAAATGTTTCCTTTGGAAATGCATTATGTACAAACCTTGGTGGAGTTGGTGTTTAAAGATGAACCTCTACACATGCCAGCACCAAAGGATCCAACACAAGAAGCGAGAGGGAAAAATATTCAAGTGATGAGAAAGATTATCATTGATGAGGGATTGCTCCAAAGCTTGTAGGAGGAGGTGAAGAAAGCGAGATCAAGCGCTGAATATTCAGGACAACCCTAGAAACCATTATAAGAACTAGGACCATTATAGAGGACAATGAAGTCCTGAAAGCAATGAAGGATGAGAACTTGGGCCATGAAAAATGATTAGTGCTTGTTAAGAAAAATGTGCGGCCCTTACGGGAGCATAAGAACCACACAAGGAAAGGCTAAATGAGCTTGGGAAAATCATCACACAAAAGATGGACTTATTAGAGGGAAGAATGCCTATAATTTCCAACATTGTTTTGGTCTTGCATAATGAGAAAGGAGAAATTGCACAAGTTCAGCCTAGATTCAATTGCAATAGATATCCTAGAAAAGATGAGGTCACGCTTAATGATTGGTAGACTTTAGAGGTAGAAATAAAAGAAGAATATCCATAATTGATTCTTGAGTTGAAGTAGAATATGTTACAGGGTAAAGTCATTCTTTTATTCATAAAAATTCTTTCTATTCTTCTATTCATATTATTTGATTCATTTTGGAGACAACCATTTTTGGGGCGGCAATGAAATTAGTGTGGGGTAATGTTGGTCAGTCAAAATATGACACTTAGTGAAAAACATATAGAAGGTTCGGTGGAAGAGAAGAGCGCATTCAAAAGTGCGGGAGGATTGGGAAGGAATCATGCACTGAGGACAAAGATAGATTTGGGACTTAGCCATTTTCACGTGTACGAGCTATTTTTGGGGATAGTGTGCTGAACACACAAACCGGTTAAAAACTTGCATGACACACATTGGCTATTTTTTGAGGATCGTCTATGAAGTGCTTTGGATGGATACATCTGGGAATAGATTTACTACTGAAGTTAACTAGAAGAAGTCTATTATTAGCACACTTGTATTTGTGTCTATTATTGTAACGACACATGGATAATAATAAGATACAACCTATTTTGGGAATAGATAAGAAGTGAAGGGAAAGTCCCCACCCTTATAAATATGTAGTGAATTATGTAGCGTAGAATGGTATGTAAGAATTGAGTTATTATGAGGATATGTTGCCAAATCTGATGCACACATAAACTATGGTATTATCTATTGTAATAAGTTTATGTGTATTTATCATGGTTAAATGTAATGGATTGTATTGGCTGAAATAGAGTATCAAATCATGAGTATAATTGGTTCTTGCATGCTTGATTTCATCATGGTTATCATTTAAATTTGTTATTCTCTAGATCTAGATCTGAACATGCACTGTAGAATGATATATTAGTCATGGATCTGAATGCTTTAAGTCTTCATCATGCTAACATCCTACAATAGAAACCCTAAAGAGGGGCATGATACCTTTGCACACTTCGGGTGAGCACTCATTCTAGGCTGAGTGATGTGCCAGCGTGCCTAGGATTTTACTAGTAAATTCTAGGCTACATCGTAGGAAATATCTAAAGGTTATGAAGTAAGTGATGTCCACATACCACTCATTTTTTGTACTTATGAAAAGTACTTAAGGCAAGTACTTGTTGAAACATTCACAATACAATCATTCTCCTATATAAATTTTAGTCATGAGTGCATCATCCTCTGTAGAAGAAACATGCACAACCCATTTCCTCCGAATAGATGTGAAGGCTTTATCTCTATATCGTATTCCTGAATTCTCACCACCCAATTACCTCTTTTTTTCCTAGATCTTGTTGAGTGATAATGGACTTGATAACTTATCCTAACACAATTACTACTGTGATGAGTTGAGAATGTAGAACCTAACATTCTTTACGACTTTGACCATGGCATATGCATGTTTCTCTAACTGGTTATACTTTAAATCATGATTCTTAATGGGTGAGATCATGAAGGCAATGGGATCTTCTATAAATTATTCAATATTTTTCACCAAAATTTCTGATATCATGTGCTATGAAGCATAACAATATATGATGAATTCTTTATCACAATATATGTGCACCAATGTGGGAGCCTTTGTTATTGCTTCAAATGCCATTTTCCTTCTTTTTTCCTTTTGAAATTATCTTATAGCTTCATCATGACATTTATGTTCTTAGTCAGCTTGGATAAGTCCGGGATGAAGTGCTAGAGGAAGTTGACCTTGCCAAAGAAGGAATTTACTCCTTTTTCTTGGTTGAAAATGATAAATCTTGAATAGATTTTATTCATTTTGGATCAATATTTTCCCCTCCTTGTTCACAATGAATATTGATCCGGGATGCTAATTTTTTTCTTCTTGAATTCGGTTGTGCAATGTGATGAATCTCTTGTCCTTTCTTTGATGAATTGATCATGCTTGTCAAATAGATCCTCCAATGACACCAAGCCCTTCGAAATATTGTTCTCTTTGAGCTTGACTACTATCTTTGAATCAAATCCTTCAATTCCTTATGTTTCTTCCTTTTCCTCCGACTCATGATGATGATTTTTACTTCCCTCAAAGAAGAGACTATTGAAGTTGTATTTTTTCTCTAGGAATACAAGGAGATGACTATTGTTGTTTAAGACTTGCTAATGGTTTACATTTTTGACATAATTGGTTTAAATACCATTTTGTGACAGCTTATCTTGTCCTTATCAAAGGAAGGATGTGGATTCACCAACGAGGATGAGACAATGAGAAAATCGACCTTTTCATTTTGCTCGTGAGGAATGGATTGGATGGAGAAAACATCAAAAGATTCAATGCAGTCCCAAACTCTATTTCTATAGTGCTTGAGTCTTGGGTTTTTGACTTGATACTAGTCTCTCACTTGCTTGACTATCACTTTAGCATCTCCGAGACACTTGATATTCTTGATACCCATGGAATCAATGACATCCATTTTGAGGAGGAGAGCCTCATATTATGCAAGTATTGTTAGTATTTTCAAATTGTAACTTGTATGTAAATGGGAAGAATTCACTTAAGGGAGAGGTCAAGACAATGCCAGCTCTGGACCCTGCACTTGAATGAATTCCATCAAATTCCATGGTCAAAATATGATCTTCTTCATCTTTAGTGAGGAGAGGAAATTTTTCATCTCTTTCGGATGTGAGAAAATAGTTCCCCATCCCACTGTCTTGAAACAAGATGTTTTCTCTTGGGTCATCAAAATTTTGATTTTTGTATAGGAGAAACTTCTTAATTTCCTTCTTTACTAGAATGGTTGTGGAGAACCAATCCATTTAGATGTCACCATGTATATCTCTACAAAAAATTCTACTTAATAGCATACCAATGGATGTTGGGATGTCCACCAAGATTGTGAGCAAAAATTTCTTGTCCGGGAAGTCTGCCAAGGCCATTTTTGCATCCTTGATTCTACCCACTAACATCACTTCCTTAGATTCTATAGAGTAATAAGAACCATTTCAACATGTTAGAGTAGGTCCCAAGGTATTTACTACTTTTGCATGAAATTATCAGAGGATCCAGGTCTATGGTATAGTTGTTTAACCGGTATCCTTTGACTAGAAGGTAAAGGTAGAAGAGTTACACCTTATTGGTTTTAGATGTACTTAGTGCTAAAATGTTCTACGTGTAGGGGGAATAGGTGGTGTTGGTAGTAGGTCCTTATGATTTGGATTCATAGTTTTGGATTTTGGGCCACCACTTTGGAAAACATTTACAAACCTCTTGAATTACTTTGGGTGTGTTTGCAAGTATTCAATTTTAGTAATATGAACTTTGGTATTGATTGTGATGGATGTTCAACGTAATTGAATGGAGATAATTTGGGTGAATTTGCTGTTCAAGGGATGGCATAAGTTTTGCATTGCGAAGATGGTGCTACCTTGGGAAGCTTTGAGTATCTTTGGTGGATGAGGTAGTGGGTTTAGAAGGAGTGGTGGAATTTTGTTGAGCCTTTAGAGATCTTTTTAGGACTAACATTGGGTGAAGGATTAGCCTTAGACGTATAATTTGAATTAGGGAAACACAGGAATTAATTGTCACGAGAGTTGGTTTCTTTCTTGCAATTAGGTCCAATTTCTCCTTTTCTAACCCCATTGATGGATGAATTGGAGATCGCATTGATGATCTTGTTTTGTGGAACCACTACCGGAGGTTCTTCCTTTTTTTAATTCTTTAGATTGGCCTCCTATGATTAATCTCCCTTTCAAACCGGGAGTGGGTAAAAACAACACTTGAGAAGCTTGGTGCCTTCATCATCATCATCATACTCACTTGATGAGTGGTATTCGATGAGACCATTCTAAGTATCACCCTTGACTTATTCAATCTCAAGAATGTTTTCATCTTCGTTTTATTCTTCTTTTTATTCCTCCACTTCTTCTTCTTCTTCTTCTTCTGGTTCTTCCACATCATAGGTTACATTGATCGGTGGTGCCTCAAGGGAAATTCTAGAGGGATGTGGACCTATCCTTGGCCTGTTTAGGGAGATTGGTATTCTTTGGCACATTCCTCATGGTAGTTTGAGAGAGTTACTTCTTGAGAGAAATTATATCATTGGCCATTTTTTGAATCATGGGATCTATGAGAGTGAATGTAGAACTTTGATTTTGTGTTCCATTGGGTTCTTCACTTTTCTAAATAAAATCATATCATCCTCTATTTCAATGGCATAGTCTTGAGCTTCCTTCAAATTTATAGGATAAAACCTTCTAAGGATAAACCCAAATTCAGAAGTTGAGCACTTATAAAGAATATTTTCAATTATTATACGAGGTCATGGCTTGAGAGGTATCCTCTTGAGCACTTTGTTGTATCTTTCTATGAAATCCATCATGCCTTCATTAGATTATTTATTCATATGTACTAGTTACACAAGAGTCTTGACAATCTTCTAGACTTGAATATATTTTCAAAGCAAGTTCGATATATCATCCTAGTAAGTAATTGATCTAGCGGTAGGAGGTAAAACCATTCTACTACTTTTTCTTATAAGGAATCCACAAACAAATTGATAGATACATCTTTGTGTTTAATACCCAACACCCCAGGTGGTGATGAAGATCATTACATGTTCTTATGGGAGATGTAAACCATTTTCCTGAAACTTTGGAAAGGTATTTCTTGAACCTTGTGGCAGCTCATGAAGAGGTTGTGGTAGTGCAAGTGGGCCTATGTTCCTTCCCCATGACATGATAGGTTGAGGTATCTCTTTCACCCATTATGGCTTCAACTTCTTTAACCCTTTTTTGCTAGCTTTAGCTCTGGCTGCAGCTCTCACTTTTGCTCTTGATCTAGATCTTGATTCTACTTCAAATTCCATGAGGCATTATACTTTGGCTTCTTATCTCACTTAAGATTCTTCTTCAGTCTCCATGTTATTAAAATTTTCAAAATATTCACTAAGATTCAGAAAATTTATGTCCAATGGGTTGATATTACTTAGGCCACCAATGAGAACACTTTCGGGGTGAATGGATTTCCTTTATTTCCTTACTAGTTCTTGCCTTCTTTGGAGCTCTTCAAATATGGGGTCAAGATCTCCTCCTTATCTTTGTGACCTAGTATATCTACGATCAGCCAATTTGTAGACTTGAGATGGACTTAAGCTCTTCTTTGTTACACTTGGGCTTGTCTCACTCATTCTTTTCTTTATTTTGTATGTTGTTCTTTCGTATCTAACACTCTAGTAGATATATGAAGTATGTAAAAAGTTCTCTTTTTTTACCAGTCATCTTCCCTCAAGTTGGATACAATATCTTCTTAGATGTGAAAAAGTAATTTAGGTCTTTGGACAAGAGGAGGGTTACTTGGAATAGCCATGGATATGAGACATAGGGATCTGTGACTCTTTAACTTCCATTTTTTTATTTTTTAGATATTTGATTTTTTTGTATTTTCTTGTGATTTTATTTTGGGTGCAAATTTTGCCAAATCTACCCCATGGTGGGTGCCAAAAACTATTGGAAAAAATTGTCAAGTGGACAAATTGGTGGGTATCCAACTCTGAGACTCTAGGTCCCTCTACTTGAATGATACAACTCCATTTATTATGCGTGCATGAAATTAAAATATGTGGTGGCCTAATGATCTAGGATCCAACAGGGACACTCCACTGAACTTGTGGAAAAAGCTTGCAATTTCTTGCAAGGGGAATTTTCTGAGAGAGTAGGAAAGGGAGTGGGAAAAAGAAAGGGGATTAATATTGTAGGTAGAAAATTAGATTCCTATAACCATTAATCAAATTACTTCAACACACATAGATATATAAAGAAAACAATTTTCTACTAGCAACAAGACAATAGATATTAGGAACACAAAGTTTCAGTAATCTTCTCATCAAAAAAGGAAAGAAACTCCTTTCTTCTTCATTGATGTTTTTGAAAAATTGTACATAGTGAGAAATAGAAGAACATAGAGAGGGAAAAAAGGAATAGCTATCTCTTTTGTTTCTTCACAAGTAGTAATCTCTCATGAGCATACAAAATTGACAACCCTTAAGAATGAGGGTGCCATCACAATTTATAGACTTGAGAATGAATCTTTGCCTACCCCCACATGACTTTTCATTTGTCCCCTTACAACATGTGACTTTTCATATTCCTAGGTGTAGGATTAAGTCCCCTTTTATTAATTAAGGGTGAATTATTACATTACAAACTAAAGTCACATTTAAATGAATAAGACAAAATAGGAATAGGAAAAAATGAAAAAGTGCAACCCCTCAATGAAGGAAAATAACATGAAGGAGGAGGGGGAGAGGGGAAGAGAAGAGAGAGAAAGAGAGAGAAAAAGAGAGAAGAGAGAACTATACCGATGAAAATGCCACTTCTGTTGATTCTACCTTGCCAACTAATTGATCCTTGTTGAGCTCCACTAGAAATATTTCCACTCCCTTGAACTCTTTACTATATCGGGCTGCTGCAGGTGCTACCTTCTCCACTTGAGGAATGCAAGCACAACTCAAGGACTAAAACCAGCCATCTGAGATATCATTGATTTTTTTATTTGTGAACCATGGAAAAGGTTTCTCTGTAATGTTCAAAATTGTGGCTCAAATATCAGATAAAGACTCCAATGTATTTTCGTTGAAGGAAAAGGGGTCCCCGGCCTTTTTCTAAACATACTCCTCAAATGGTCTCAACAACTCATTTGCGGTAGTGTTCTCATCAAGAGAGGGAACTTCAAGTTTTTGTACTCTGATGTTGACATTTTCTTGCATCTTGAAGGCACACTCCTCATTTGAGTCTAGCTCATCAATGGCCCGATTCAACATTTCGTATCAAGAGGAAAGGGTTCTTTCCCACACACATGACAAGTCCTTCAGAATGGAGAATTAAATATTTTTGATCACCAACACCTGGGAGTGAACATCTCCCATCTCCATCACTAATGGATGAACTTGGTCCCAATGTTATTTTTATTTTTCCAATCCTTCCCTTGTCATCTAGACCTTATCTGTAGTGGCACACATGTACTTGTATAGTGAGATCAACTATGGAAGAAGTAATTTTCCTTTCTCAATGATCATGCTCATCCATTTATCATTTTCTCATCCCTACATGGTGAAGGCCCATGTCTTCTTAATGGAATCCAAGTTAAAGCTACTGATTGGGTAACTTATTTAATTGGGAGTGATGATGAAGCATTTAGGTCCATAAAGTGTTGCACATATGAAGAGAGTGTTTGTACTTGGTCTTCCAATTGATCAATTTTCACCTTATACTCTTGGTTCCTCGTGAGAAGGTGAGTGGAAGACTCTTGGAACATGTGTACATCTCCTTCGTGAGTGGCTAGGCCTAAGGGAATGGTGCTCATTTCATATTCAGTTGGTGTCATCTCTTTAATAGGATTGATTAATTTTGGTCTGACTAATTCTACATATTGATTTCCCATGGAACCACTGAAGAAGCATAAAGCCGATTCTACAAAAAAATTTTTCTTCTTCCCCTTGGCCAATGTTGATATCGCTGAAAAATTAGGGATGATTACCTACATGGATTATATGAGATTCTTTGGTGATCATTTCCTTCATCTAGGGAAACATCTCATTTGTTTAGGGCTTCAAAAATGATGTGACTACTATCTCCTTCTTGGGATGAGATGGTACATATTTCATAGGGGGAGAAGGAGTGGACGATGGAAGGTGGAAAAATTTATGGCTGATGAGAATTGAGATGTGAACTAGATCATTCTCTTAAAACTCTATGTCTACTATATGATCCTCTTTTGATATAACATTCTTATGCAACCTCCTATAGTAAGGGGCTTTGTCTCCACTTTGCTTTATGCTTATAAATATCTCGGAATGGATTGATCCTGAAGTCTTCTCCATGACCTTTGATGAAGAGTCGTGTGATGCCTATCTATGAAGGGTGTAGAAACTACCTTATGTAATAGATGTGTCCTTATTTTTCTTGAACAACTATTTTGATCTTCTAATCATAACTTTGGTTCACTCACTTATGTCTCCTCTGTAGACATTCCATATTACCTATGAAAAGGTGAATCCTTCACTGCTTTATATTCTAGATCATACAATTTATGTGCCATCATCTTGAATTCCCTCTTCATATCAGTCGAACTTGAATCTCCTCATTTGTCCAAATGTCATCCATATATAGTCTATTTCCATGTCATCAAACTCATCTATACAATTTACCCTATAATCTTCAATTTTGGTACATGATATGAATATGAGAAATTGAAAGTTTCTAGATCACCTCGGATGTCGAAGTTTTCCCTCGGTGTATATGAATACAAGCTCAAGGGTATGAAGGAGGCTTCAGGTGTGATGCATCATTGAAAATATATAGGTGAAGATTCTAAGTGAGATGGGAAATGAGACGTTATTCCTCTTCTAGTTCTTGAGCTTATGTGAAAATGTGCCAATTATCTGCAAAGCTCAAACAACATGATCTTGTCGCTAAGATACTAAGGTATTCTGAGTAGAGAAAGATCATAATTGGAAACTTGGATGTATGAGAAAGTGGAAAATTATGTGAAGTATGACCCATATTTCTTGATTAAATAATTTTTTGTAGCGATAACCTTGAGTGAAGGTTCCCCTCTAGTGTCCTGATGATGAACATGGTGAAGGAATCATTTACCCTTATGAAGTACCAATTTCTCTTCTTCAAAACCAAATGAGGATATATCATAAATGTCGGAGCCTTGGGATATATTTTTGAGAAAGTGCTAACTCTTTGAAAGGTCCCAAGATCACGAGATCCTACACCAGATATGAATTCATTATGAATTTATTCAAGACCAGTACCTAAAGCAACTGATGGTGCAAGTTATCATTGATGATATGGCTTTTTTAATCCTCTACTTCTCTTACATGATCATGAATATGAAGAGAGCCATCCAGTATTGAAATTCCTTTGAGGTTTCTTCTCCCATCACCCGAATGAGAAGAATGATTTCATCTAAATAGCCTTCATGGAATTCACCTCATAAGAAAGACTTGGGCACCCATGAAGGTTTTCTCACTTATTTCAACCATGAACCAAGAGCAAGGCCATGAAGATATGAGTATTTTTGGTCCACTCCTTTGTTATAACCTCCTTTGAAATGATGGCCATATTGCTCCAAATTGGGATTTGCATTGAATGGGAGATGGCTTTGGGAGAAATTACCACCATGGTTGAGCCATCATCTACTCAAATGGTCTTGGTCTTGGGTTCATAGTGTTGTGAACATGCCAAAACCAATTCCACACTGTACTAAGATTAGATGTCCACTCGTGAATTTTTTCCCTCCACTAGCTCTCTTGGTCCTCCAAACATTTGGTCCTTGAGATCCTTGAGGTCCATGTGGGTGAAATTATTGTCCCCCACATTTGAGTTCTTAGGAGAGAGAGTTGAGATTGATTCAATGCCAGCAAATTTGAACATCATAATGTTGTACTTATGAAATAATTCCTAAGTATCAAAGGCGCATGTGATAGTGACATGAAAGAAGGGGGTGTGTGAATAGGTGCAAGAGGGTGAAAAAATTATTCCCGAGGTTTCGTACCAGAGAGAGAAAGTTCAGGACTTAGCCATTTTTCTCGGATTAGGCTAAAAATAGGATGAAGTGCAAAACACGTAAAATAAAAAATCATGAAGACTTTTTGATGAAGGAAAATATATTTTGGGAGTAAGTGGAAGATAAAGAGACATGTAGATTTTGAGCTAATAATAGGATTAGATCATGGTTTATTTATAGAGATAATCTATTAGTAGTGAATCCTACATCCTTCATAGTTATCTTTGTATGCACACATGGATATTTTAATCACGCGACCTATTTTATGACTACATATGGGTGGTGAAGGAAATTACCCACCCATATATATATATATCTGTGTGTGTGTGTATTAATTTGCGTATTTTTGGTATTATTATCATGATCATCATGATGTATGCATTAGAGTTATACTATTGGTATGATCTTACACACATGACTTTATGAAAATTTGGTAATGTATTCAGCATGAGTTCGTTTTGTGATGAGTTAATATAATGGATTGTTGTGGATGGATATTAGTTATTGGTGTCTCTATTTGTTAATAGTTAATGTTATTTAGAGATTTGATCTTATTAGACATGTGTGGACATTTAGGCGTATAGCGCCAATTTAGCTTAATTTCTATATTGTCGCATTTTCTTATAATGTCATGGATACTAATGGATATGATGTTGTGTTTGGAACATAATTATAATAATGGATAGTTGTTGCATGTGGAATTCTATGGTTATATGTCACGTATCATCTTGTCTAACTTTTGGAATATTGAGTATAATTGTGCACGTTGTCGCATCTTGATTTTAGTAGGATGTTAGGTTAGTTTAGAACGCATTGATATCTTACTATGTCATTGAATTATATTGTATCGGATAGGTGCGGTTAATGTGTGCAATGAGTGTGCAGGTGACAGGTTTACAGGAGAACGTGGGACTCAGGCCAGCTACACAATCTTGCACAAGCAAGCCCACGGGCTGAGTCCTAGCCATGTTCATTGTGTGAAGCCTTAGTATAGGAGATTATTATTTTGGGCACTATGAGTGACCCCAATTTATGTAATGTATTGTGCTTTGAATTATTAATTTTGTTTAGGGTAGTTGATTATGATGTAAACTTGTTTTGGGAGTTAATAATCCCACTTTCATTTAAATTGTTGATTTTGTTTAATGAGTCACTTAATCACAAGGGTTTAGGGTCACATGTGAGACCCTTGGGTGGTCCCCACACCCTCTACCCTTGTGCCAAAAATGCAAAACCCGAAATTAGGGTATTTTGGGCATTTTTGGGGACCCCTTTTTAGCTTGGGAGTTCCCCTAACATAAAAATGAGCCCTTGGACCCTACCTAATGGGTAGGGGGGCTTATTTTCAAGGCTAGAGGGAGTTTTCCCTCCCTTTTTACCTCTTGTTTAGTCACATCCATGTAAGGGATGTGGATTTGAGTGTTTATCAAAAGTTTCACTTATTTTGTCTTGCTAACATTTAAGGGAATTTGGGAGAAGAGGGCAAAAAGATAATTTTACCCTTTCTCTCTTTTGTTTTGGCATCTTTGACCTTGATGAGGGAGAGGGGTGACACATGTCACCCCCTCATTTGTGAGGATGCTTGCTTGCTCCTCTTCAAATTCCCATCCATGGGAAAAGAGAGGGACTTTTTTTTGGGAACTTTTTGCTTGGATGCTTGTGGATTTGGAGCTTGTGATTTGCTTGAGTCAAGAGTGGAGAAATTTGAAGTTGGAAAGATTTTTGGAGAGCTTTCCTTGAGGTAGGCTCTTATGTCTTTTGCTTGTGTTGCATTTATCTTAGTTGTTAGATGGGTTGCATGATTTTGTTATTTGGTTATGTTGTTTGTTTTACTCCCTCCATCATATGGCATGATGGAGTTTTGGAGTGTGGGGGAAGAGAGAGGGAATTTTCCCTCTCAATCCTCAAGGCTTGATGGACAAGCCTTGTAGGGTCTTAGTGTTTCCCCTCAATGGTTGAGGTGGGGAAGTTGATTCATTTGGCTTGAATCTCCTTCCCCATTCTTGGTAAGGAAACCCCTTTGGGGTTTGAAAATCCTTCAAGAAGGACTTGGAGAAAGGGAGGAGGAATAAGGAGGGTGTTGGATTGAAATTAGGAGCAATAAGGAGGGTATGGAGTTTGTTGCTTTGTGCAAGAAATTTTGGAATAAAATTTTGGAGAACTTTCTCCTCTCTTCCCCACTTTTGAGGATGAACATGGGTTCTCCTCCTTGTAATTTTGGAGTCTTGTTTTGTGTTGTCCTATTTTTGTGTGCTTGTATCATTGTTGGTTTACCCTCCATCTTGTGCAAGTTTTGGTTAGTTGCCCTCTTTCCCATGGGCTTGGGGGAGGCTAGCATGCATCCCAACCTTGGGAGAGGCATGTCATGATGCCTATGGTTGGGTGGTAAACAAGCTTTTTTCTCCTTTTGTGGTTTTTTAGAAGGCAATGTCATGGGGTTGGAATGTCTGAAAGTTGATGGTTGTGTTTTGGAGCTCTTGGCTCTCTTTCTCTCTACTTGTTGTCAACCTTTTTGTCTCTTTGGAATGATTTTGTAGAAGCTATCCATTGTGAAATAAATCTCTTCCTTGTGATTTGAAAAATTCTTTGTAAACGTTACTACTTTTGTAAGATTCTTGCATTTTCACTTTGGATAGAACTTGAATGTTTGAAAAGTATCTTTTTTAATTTTCAGGAATCTTGATTGTGATTTATTTTAAATTTAGTTAAAGATTTATGTTATTCAAATGAGTATATTTGTATGAATTGATGAACTTGATCCTTGAAAAGAAAATAACTTGTAAAATAGTTTATTTTTTTTAATATGAAAGAAAAAGAAATAATAGTTCATTAAGATATGTATTTTTTTAAAAAAGAATTTTTTAAAATGTAATGCACTCCATGTTGAGAATCCCCAAGTTAAGAATATGAAATAATCTTTAATTGAATTTGAAAAGAAAGTGTTTCCTCTTTGTATTGTGTTGTTGGTAATAATCATGTATGGAGTAAGTTTAGTCTTGAATTCTTCCCATGAGAAGTCTTAATATTTTTTTAATTAGCAAATTGATTTTGAAGTATATCCTCTTCTTTGAAAATTTTTCTTAGAAATAAGTTTCTCATCTTATTGGAAAATACTTGGTTATATTCCCTTTTAACACAAAATAGATAAAACATTTAATCTAAATAGTTAATGAAAGCCTTTATAAATCCTTACTTCACTAAGCTAACAAAACTAGATCTATCATTCTAATGGCTGAAATAATCATTTTCATCATTGTGTATAAAATAATTATATATAATTAATATTAATGTGTTTTATTTTTGTTAAGATTATTATATATTTTGATAAAATGTTATATTAATATAGTATTATTATTAATAAATATATATATATATATTATATATATATATATATATATATATATATATATATATATATATATATATATATATAAGTGTTATAATATATATATATATATATATATATATATATATATATATATATATATATATATATATATATATATATATATATATATATATATATATATAATTTTTCTATTTTTTTTAAAAAAAAAAAAAAAAAAAAATTAAAAAAAAAAAAAAAAAACAATGTTTTGGGGGGGTTCCCCCCCCCCCCCCCTAAACCCCTGCCATAATATATATATCCCCCTTGGGGAGAGGTCGCCTCCCCCCCTCCCTCCCCCCTCCCCCCCTCCCCCCCCCCCCCCCTGTCCCCCCCCTCCCCCCCCCCTGCCCCCCCCCCCCCTCCCCCCCCCCCTCCCCACCCCACCCCCCTCCCCTCCCCTCCTCTCTCCCCCCCCCCACCCCCTGCCCCTCCCCTCCCCCCTGCCCCGCCCCCCCCCTCCCCCTCAGCCCGGCTCCATCCTCTAACACTCCTTTTTCCTACTCGAGTTCTTTCTTCCCCTGCATCCCTCTCCCCCCCCTCCCCACATGTTTAATACATCATTTTACTTGTATTTGTAAATAAACCCCCTTGCAATTTAGAACCGCATATTCACATGTAAAGAAAATAACAAAAAAAAAAAGAAAATATATTTAAAATGAAAAATAAAAATTTTTTCAATGAAACAATTTTGAAAATCTAAAAAAAAAAATCTCTAATCTTAAATCAATAAAAAATAATAATAAAAATGAATCAAGAATTCCAGAAACTTGGATTCTCTTCATGACCATTCATGGCTTCTCTAAAAAAAAAAAAAAAAAAAAGAAAAAAAAGAAAGGAAAAAGATTAAGAGCTAAAGATGTTTAAGGAAAGTTAGGGAAAAATTAGATCTAGGGTTGAGATCTATTTTGATCCTAGGGTCCACAATTAACCCTACATTCTTTGGAGCCAAGTGTATTTTAAATGTGAATGGGAAATAAACTTTAAGGTGTGTGTGTGTGGGTAAATAAAATAAAAGGGGGAAATAAATAATTCCTTTTAAAAGGGGTGTAGTAGACTTTCATAGGGTGTCCTAGTAAACTTAATAGAATAAATAAATAAATAAATAAAAATTTTGGGTTGGGGATAATGATTGAGTAATTGGGTAAATCAATTTAGTTTAAAATAAATAATTCGGGAATCGATTTTGTAGTCATTAGTATTTTATTTGTATAGTAATTAAGTTTCAAAAAAAAAAATTACCCTAAATTTTTGCTTTACTTTGGTCTGGTTTTTCGGTGTCGGGTGGGGCATTACATTTGGTATCAGAGCGAGGTTCGCACACGTGGATGCTCTGGGTAGAACTTTTAACTAGTTATAAATGTTTTCATAATATTAAAAGTAAAACAATTAAAATCGTTTCCGCTAAAGTATTCCATGGGTAAATTTATCTCTCGAGTAACCGCTTGGAGTAAAATGTTTGCTAAGACAATAGATGGTAGGCACATTTTGATCACTTAATTTGTTTAAAACAATCAGTAAAACTTAAGAAAAATGTCATGTTTAGATGACGTGCAAAATGGCTTTTTGGTCTCCATAGTAGTAATGGATTTGATAATCTTGTTCCCTAGTAACTTGGGAAACCGCATCATCAACTTTTAAAATCAACTTTTAAAATCATTTGATCATATAGATAAAATCATTTTTTTAGCTCTTTTAATCACATTTTGTTTGGGACAACTTAAAATTTAAGTAAAATCGTTTCGATTTGGGACCTGTAAAGTGGAGAGCGTTAGTAGGAAATTGAAAACTTTTGGCTTCTAACTTGTAGTATTTCTCCATGTCGAGTGATGTTTAGATTTAAAAATGATTAGATTAAAAAAAAGGAATAGATAATTAGTTTTCCAAGTGTGTTTAGGAGGCCTCTAGATGATTTGTTCAAAACACAAACTTGTAAATAACATTATTTAACCTCGTAAAGTATACCATATCTAGAGTTTTGGTCATCAGTTTTTCATTTTGTGAGTTGTTGTCGGGTTCTCTATTTATAGGAGAATAGAGTCAAGTGGATAGAACTCATTTTTGAATTGGGAATTACTTATTTTCAAGACCCTTTTTGTAGCCTTTTGTCACTATAAATCTGTTGATATACAATAGTAAAACTATAATAGTTGGCTTCGAGATAGTGCTTCCAATTTGAAATCTATTCACCAATTTTTAGAAATGTACGTCTTGTTTGACTCTCTGTATAATAGAGAATTGAATGAAAGCTTTGTTTCACCATGTGGGTGTTGGGTACATGTCTTGGTAGGATCCCTTTGTAGCCTTTTTCTCTAGTTTGTAGAACAAGAAAATTAGGTCTTAATAAATAAATAGATTTCTTAGGACACCTTTGGAGGGTGAATCATGTTATAAAATGTTTATTGTTTTAAGCTACGTGTTCTAGGTTGAATGCTAAGACCCAAAATAAATTTTGTACAACAAGTCATTTTATTTTGCTAGCGACCTTGGTTAGATATGTCTTTGGTCATCAAAGGTCTAGTTGTTGGTTTCGAAAATAATAAGTAGGTCGAGATAAGAATGTGAAATTGTTACCTTGATATAGGAAATTTGTTATGACATTTGATTGGTTGTTTCTTGTCTAAGTGATCCTTTGTTTCTTGGGAATATCAACTGTCGTGTTAGAGGTGCCACTTTAGATCTAATGAAACCCTTTCGGTATGGGTGTAAATTAAATGTCTGTATCTTGTAAAAAAAATCTTTTCCAATATGATAAAATAATCTTCCACGTTTTGATATTTCACTACTATGAAATTGGAAATAATTTGTACTCCTATGATATATGTTTCTAATCTTAGTTTTATAACCCTTTTATAAGGAAATTTAGCAAATGATCTTATGTTCTTGTTATTATTTTTTTTTTCAAAATTATGATTTAAAATTAATTATAATTGGATGAAAATAATTTACTAACTTTTCTCTAAACAATAAATGATAAAGGAAAGGAAAGTTAGCATCTTTCTTTATAAGATGGTGTTGCTTGAAGTGATATCTCTTAGCTAGTTTATCCTCTTCACGTAACGTAGGAATGCAGTGTGATATTAAAATGAATCTAGTCTTCACGAACTCCAAATTATTATCAAAGCTATTGGTATAAATTTTAGAGTTAACTTCGGAAATGATCTAGTTAATTTTCTTAATCCTTTTGGAGCTCGATAAACCTATTTTCATACCTTAACCACTTATTAAGTTTTGTTGCATGGTAACTTGGTTAAAACCTTCTTACTTTAGTAATTACACATGTGATTTCAACTCTCCTCAAGTTGATTTAAAATGTTATGAGTGATCATGTTTATACTTGCTTTTACTTATGTGTAGAAATAAGGGAATCACCCTCTTCTAACCTCAAATTCGTGGACTTATAAGATCAATGGTCATGCAAAATTTTTATATCTATAATAAATATAAACAACGATATTGTATCCTCTCTTGGAAAGAAAATAAAATGAAATGAATTAGTGTTGAACACTTTCTTGGTTAGGCACTATGTTGTATCGATGATGGTGTTGACTGTGAAAGAGCAAGTAATGTGGTCCTTTATGGGTGAAAGTAATGTTTCAAAATCCACAAAATATATATTTATTTATAAATCTAAAAGCACAATTGTGTACACTTACCTTATAAACAATAATGGAATATTGTAATTATTTGTATCTTGGAAAACTCGTTATATATATAATTAAACAACGTTGGTTGGATAAACAATGTTAATCATGTTACCCTGGAAAACAATGTTAAATCCTAAAAAAAAAAAAGCTAAAATTGTGGCGATCCTAAAATTATTGCTTCAGATGTGATAGGCGTTGGTTACTAATCTTTGTCTTGTGATGTTCATATGGTTTACACAATTAATGTTGGGAATCCTGTAAGAAACTAGGTATTGTTTTGTCTTCCTAAATATTTAGGTGAGAGAGTTAACACGAATGATAGAATGGTTGCGATGATCTCACAAATCCATTATGCCTTTGACTATTAGACTCTTAGGAAACTCCTTTATAAGATTTCATCCACATAGAAGAACTCTTAGTATGTAATTATAATGTAAATGATGTAAACCTTATTGCAAGGACTAACAATAATGACTAACTAGCCTTTCCACCTACCGTAGGTAGAGCCGTCCTTTGTAATCAGTATAAGCACTTTTTTTATATATATATATATATATATAAATTGAAATTATTTTGGGGTCCTCTTCAAAACATGGTTCTAATTTCTATCACCACTCAAATAGGGTGGCGTAATTCAAATTTCTTTGTGTAATATGAATTCCACCCTTGTTAATAAGTGTAATTATTTTATACTTATATCTCTTGTGACCTAATGGGCCAAATTTTGACCAAATAATTGTTAAGTAAAAGTTAACGTAAGTCAGATATCTTGAGAAGAATTAGACCTTACCTTTCATTAAAGGAAGATGAGTGTTTATCTCTTGTACGCTTGAGGAAAGTATGGACGGAAAAGTTTTTGCATCCCATCATGTTGGTATTTTGTAAATTTTGATAAGTATGTTGATATGATTTGGGAAACACTCTCTTTAAATGGATTTTGTTTTTGCGTAACTCATTCTTGTTTTCTTTTGATTATAATAATTAAGAAATGATAAAATAAAGTAAAACTTTTTATTGAACTGAAAATTTTGGATTGTTGTTTCATTAAGAAGTTATGTCTTGTTTGGGGCGTAGAAAGTTCTAAAATTGCTTTGTCATAATGAGAACTCATATAAACCAACTTACAAACAATAATAAAATAAATTTTCATTTATGAGACTTATAAATCATCTTGTCTCGGAATGGAAATGTTTTATAAAATGGTACATGCTATGAAACTTTGGAAAACAAATTAGAAAGCTAATCCTAACCTGGTAGTGGACTATATATATTCCACCCACAAATTTTATTTTATTTTTCTTACAATCATTTAGCAAACAAAAAAATAAATAAATAAATAAAATAAATAAACAAATAAATAATGACCAAATTAAGACAACTCCTTTAACTATGTTTGGTAGTATGGGAATATTCTTCCTTGACCTTAGTGAATAATGTTGATTATTGAACTATGTTAAAAAGACGCGTGAACCTTCCTTTTTCAAAAAGTTAGAGTAATGATGAGTTAGGAGATGAAACCACACGGAGCTTGGAAACTTTTTCTCTCTCATTGTGTGGTATTTGTGACACCTTGGATAGTTTCCTTAAGTGTTCTAGTATGTAATTAATATTCAAAACTTGCGAATTCATTTTAAAACAACATTTATGCTCCCTTCGCTCATCCATCATGTTGGACCTTATGTTGTATATCCTCTTATTTGGACCCTAATAGGAAACATAGATGATGAGGAAAATGAATTCGGTTTATACACTCCCCTTTGGTTAATACTACCCTATTTGAAATATACTTGTTCTTGGACCTAGTTACGCTTTAAAAAGACATGTTGTTAAGAAAAAAAAATAAATAAATAAATAATATTTTAGTTCCTTTAAAAATGACCTTAATGTTGGACTTACACTACGATGTGATACCCAGTAAAATCTTATACCTATCTCTTCCAGTGACTTCCAGGAGGAAGTCTAATTTTAGTAGAGGGGGATGTAGTGCCCACACTTTTTATAGCTCAGTAGCTTGTTGTTCTTTGCTCATAGACATGTTTTGACAGTGATTGGTTATATCTTGGACATTATATTTAGAGATTTGATCTTATTAGACATATGTGGACATTTAGGCGTATAGCGCCAATTTAGCTTAATTTCTATATTGTCGCATTTTCTTATAATGTCATGGATACTAATGGATATGATGTTGTGTTTGGAACATAATTATAATAATGGATAGTTGTTGCATGTGGAATTCTATGGTTATATGTCACGTATCATCTTGTCTAACTTTTGGAATATTGAGTATAATTGTGCACGTTGTCGCATCTTGATTTCAGTAGGATGTTAGGTTAGTTTAGAATGCATTGATATCTTACTATGTCATTGAATTATATTGTATCGGACAGGTGCGGTTAATGTGTGCAATGAGTGTGCAGGTGACAGGTTTACAGGAGAACGTGGGATTCAGGCCAGCTACTCAATCTTGCACAAGCAGCCCATGGGCTGAGTCCTAGCCATGTTCATTGTGTGAAGCCTTAGTATAGGAGATTATTATTTTGGGCACTATGAGTGACCCCAATTATGTAATGTATTGTGCTTTGAATTATTAATTTTGTTTAGGGTAGTAGTGTTATGATGTAAACTTGTTTTGGGAGTTAATAATCCCACTTTCATTTAAATTGTTGATTTTGTTTAATGAGTCACTTAATCACAAGGGTTTAGGGTCACATGTGAGACCCTTGGGTGGTCCCCACACCCTCTACCCTTGTGCCAAAAATGCAAAACCCGAAATTAGGGTATTTTGGGCATTTTTGGGGACCCCTTTTTAGCTTGGGAGTTCCCCTAACATAAAAATGAGCCCTTGGACCCTACCTAATGGGTAGGGGGCTTATTTTCAAGGCTAGAGGGAGTTTTCCCTCCCTTTTTACCTCTTGTTTAGTCACATCCATGTAAGGGATGTGGATTTGAGTGTTTATCAAAAGTTTCACTTATTTTGTCTTGCTTACATTTAAGGGAATTTGGGAGAAGAGGGCAAAAAGATAATTTTACCCTTTCTCTCTTTTGTTTTGGCATCTTTGACCTTGATGAGGGAGAGGGGTGACACATGTCACCCCCTCATTTGTGAGGATGCTTGCTTGCTCCTCTTCAAATTCCCATTCATGGGAAAAGAGAGGGACTTTTTTGGGAACTTCTTGCTTGGGATGCTTGTGGATTTTGGAGCTTGGAGATTGGCTTGAGTCAAGGTGTGGAGAAATTTGAAGTTGGAGAGCTTTTGGAGAGCTTTCCTTGAGGTAGGCTCTTATGTCTTTTTTTGCTTGTGTTGCATTTATCTTAGTTGTTAGATGGGTTGCATGGTTTTGTTATTTGGTGTTGTTGTTTTTTTACTCCCTCCATCATATGGCATGATGGAGTTTTGGAGTGTGGGGGAAGAGAGAGGGAATTTTCCCTCTCAATCCTCAAGGCTTGATGGACAAGCCTTGTAGGGTCTTAGTAGTGTTTCCCCTCAATGGTTGAGGTGGGGAAGTTGATTCATTTGGCTTGAATCTCCTTCCCCATTCTTGGTAAGGAAACCCCTTTGGGGTTTGAAAATCCTTCCAAGAAGGACTTGGAGAAAGGGAGGAGGAATAAGGAGGGTTTTGGATTGAAATTAGGAGCAATAAGGAGGGTATGGAGTTTGTTGCTTTGTGCAAGAAATTTTTGGAATAAAATTTTTGGAGAACTTTCTCCTCTCTTCCCCACTTTTGAGGATGAACATGGGTTCTCCTCCTTGTAATTTTGGAGTTTTGTTTTGTGTTTGTCCTATTCTTGTGTGCTTGTATCATTGTTGGTTTACCTCCATCTTGTGCAAGTTTTGGTTAGTTGTCCTCTTTCCCATGGGCTTGGGGAGGCTAGCATGCATCCCAACCCTTTTCTTCTCCTTGGTTGGATTTCTAGAAGGCATGAAGGTTGGAGCTCAAAGTTGATAGTTGGTGTTTGTTGGAGTCCTTTTGGCATCTTCTTCCTCCTTGTGGACATCACCTCCTTGTAACCCCTTGTGGAATATGGCTATGTAAAGCTTTCTTTTCCTTGTAAATTCTCTCTTTTTGTAACTTGGTATCACTTGTAGACTTGAGTCCATTTTTTTACTTGCACAATCTTCCTTCATTCTTGTCTAGAAGTTGGTAATAGTACTACATGAGTATGTCATGTATCATGGAAATTTAGTGGATATGTGAGCTTGAGCCGTTAAAAGAAAGCTTGTAAAATAGTTGATATTTTATGGATTGATGGAACCTTCTTCTTGAAGAAAAGTTGAGTTATTAGATGTGTAGTTATTCTTGTTATAGATTTCTTTGTAAATTTTTGTAACATTATTGAATGGGAAATAAAATACCATTTGTGAAATACATCTCTTCATGTAACATTGCAATTTAGTGATTAAAATAAAACTAGCATTAATCTCTTTCCTAGCTAACTTGACAAATGGCTTTAATAATAAGTCAAATGTGATTGTACATCATCCTTCACTAAGTTTAAAAAATGTTTCCAAGCATCTTCCCTTAATTGAAATAGATTTGCTACAATCGTTTGCTTTTGTCAATAAAAAAAAATATAATAATAAAATTTCTTAATGTGAGTATGTTGGAAATGACTATTGGATGTCATATCAAATAACATTTTCTAAATTTATCTATTGTTCTGCAACTTGGATGATTAAGTTTTCATGTGTTATATATATAAGATGTCATTATATATTTTGGTATAACCATGTTATACTCCTGCAATAAATATATGTATATAGAATAATATATTATATATTATATATCATAATATATAATATATATTATAAGTTATATATATATTAATATATCATATATGATAGATAAGTGTTAAATAAACAAAATCATTAATTAACAAAATAAATATCATATATATATATATATATATATATGTATATTTATATATATATTTTATATTGTTTTGTTTCAAAAATAAAAAAAAAAAAAAAAGATTTAATTTAACAATGTTGTTGGGGAGGGCCGAACCCCCCCCCCACCTAGCCATGGTTGCCCCCATGACCTTCCCCCCCTCCCACGCCGCAGCCCTCCCCGCCCTCACCTCCTCCCCCCCGCCCCGCCTCTCCCTCGTGTGTTGTCCCCGCTTCCCCATCCACCGCGGCCCCCGATGTCACCCACCCCCTCAAGTGCCGCACCACCTCCCTTCCTCCACCTGCCCCTTTCTTCCCATCTCTGCGAGACCCTCTGGCGCCCCCACCGCCCTCTACCTCTCTCCACCCTGCCATGGCTCCATCCTCTTAACGACGGATTTTTTAAATACAATCTGAGTTCTTCCTTCAAGTGAATGCATACTTGGTTTTATTTCAAATGTTTACATACATCATTTTACTTGTATTTTCAAATGGTATAATATTGGCATCCACAAAAACCGATCTTCAATGGTAAGAGAAAATTAAATAAATAAAAGAAGAACAAACAAAGATTAAAACCCTGGGTTCTCCCAAAATCTTTGCTAGAATGAAACAATCTTTGAAAAAAATCTCCTCCATCTTAAACTGCAATGCAAAAATAATAATAAAAATGAGATCAAGAATAAAATACAAGAGAAACTTGGATTCCCTTCATGACCATTCATGGCTTCTCCTAAAACCTGCAGATTACAAAATGAAGAAAAAGAAAGGAAAAAGAAAGAGCTAAAGATGTGCTAAGGAAAGTTAGGGCAAAACTTAATCTAGGGCTGAGATCTATTTTGATCCTAGGGTCCACAATTAACCCTACTTTCTTTTGGAGCCAAGTGTATTTTAAATGTGAATGGGGAATAAAGTTTAAGAGGCTGGTGTGTGGGTAAATAAAATAAAAAGGGGGAAATCTAATTAAATAAATAACAAGGGGTGTGTATAATTTCAAATGAGATCCTACTAAATGATTAGTAGGGTAATCATATTTTGTAATAAAAATTTAGGTTGGAAATTTAATTTGTGTAAATCGGATTTATATAAAATAATTATTGTAGAAATCAGAAAATTTAAGCATTAGCATTTATTTGAAAAAAAAAAAATTACCCTAAATTTTTTGCTTTACTTTGACACTGGTTTTCCGGTTTCTGGGTGAGGCATTACAATGTCCGAGTGAAGTGCTAGTGTGCCTAGGTGTTTACGTATAAAATAAGACTAAAAATTCTCTATGTCCGAAATGAGAGTTTACTATTTTTAGTAAATTTATATGTTTAATTTTTTCAACTCGTACCACCTTTGATCACCTTTCTTGTTCCTTTGAATACTCATTGAAAACTCCAATTTTACAAAAATTACCTTTGTGAAGATTTTCTATTTATAGTAAGCTCTTGTGTAGAGACTTACTATTTTTGGAAATTGGCTCTCCTAACCTTAGATTTTGATGAAATCAAATTTTTTGATATGGGTTTTTCTTCTTTATCTCACATATGAAATTTTAACTCAACCCGATCTCTGGAACATGAGAAAAAAATTTAAAAAATTGTGAATGTGAAACTCGGGATTTTTTCGCTGCAAAAAATATGGGTTGTGCATGAAAATTATTACACTTGTGTCTTCAAGGCACCTAGAAATGTGGATGAATGCAAAAATCCCATGTCAATCCATGCACCGGTCTTCAAGTTACGAAGATTTTCACTTCACGGGTTACAAAGTCATTCTGGCAAAAAATGTGCCCAAAGCCTTTAAAATTTGAGATTATTTATTATATTTATCTACTATAATCATGGAAACATGTTTGAAATGGATGTAAATGAAAAATGGAGATGGATTAATTCTAGGAAAATTTTGCCAGAGTTTCGGGTAAAAATGGAGAAATGTGGGGGAATGAGGAAAATGGCTAAGTGTTGGTATTTATAGGTGTGAGAGGGAGAGAGGAAGAGGGGTAAATTTTAATTCCCCCTTATCCCATTTGCAATTGGATAGGGGGACACCAAAATTGCACCTTGTCCCTAGGGTAACACATGACACACATGTACAAGCGACGAGAAATAAGGAAAGGGCTTAGTTTGAGCTCCCGGGGTCAATTTTTGGTCACATGAGGAACTTGGTAGAAGCATAGATGGGGGATCATTTTTATACCCCCTTGGATCCTTGTAATGGGACAGGGTAACACAAAAAGTGCACCTTATCTTGATGGTGACACTTGGCAAACATGAGCGATGAGCGGGAGCTCAAAAACTAGTCAAAAGTGCTTGATGGAGGTCTCTGGGGTCATATGGTGGGACAAAAAGGCATAATGTGTTAGGGGGTGCATTTTTATACTTCCTTTGTCCCTTAGGAATGGGATAGGGGACACAAAAATTGCACCTTGTCCCTAGGGTGACACATGACACACATGCACGGGCGACGAGAAATAAGGAAAGGGCTTAGTTTGAGCTCCCGGGGTCAATTTTTGATCACATGAGGAACTTGGTAGAAGCATAGATGGGGGATCATTTTTATACCCCCCCATGGAGCCTCTTGTAATGGGACAGGGTAACACAAAAAGTGCACCTTATCCTGATGGTGACACTTGGCAAACATGAGCAATGAGAGGGAACTTAAAAACTAGCCAAAAGTGCTTGATGGAGGTCTTTGGGGTCATATGGTGGACAAAAAGGCATAAGGTGTTAGGGGGTAAATTTTTATACTTCCTTTGTCCCTTAGGAATGGGATAGAGGGACATCAAAATTTCACCTCATCCGGTGAGGACAAGTGTCAAGCATGCGGAAGTTGGAGTGGGGGCTAGAAATTTGATGAAAGGTGTTTATCAGAGCTCCCCATGGTCATGTTGAGGGTGCATGAGGCTTAAGCTGGGGGAAAATTTTTTTGCCCCATTTTTACCCTTATAGAGGGACACAAAATTACTCCTCTCGTCATGTTGACATGTGGCACTGAAAAATTTGGCTAAGGACGAAGGTTGTACCTTGGAGAAGCACTTGAAAATAGCATTGTCAAAGCTCCCGGATGAATTTTTAGGCACTTAATTATATTATTTTTACTGGAAATAGAATTTTTATAAGTATGGGATGTGTATTAAGGTCTGTAATGGATTGCAACCTTCTCAAAAATGGATCTTTTTATCAAAAACACACTGTTATACTTGCAGAGAATGAGTTATGGAAAGAAATACATGGGTGTTATGAAAAATATGAGATTGCCATTATGTAGGTATTTGAATTAGATTCCATTGATATTGTTTTTACCTCCAACTAATTTTAGAGCTCCTAGAATCATCTCCAGAAGTTCAAGTGATTTTTCACAATGTAAGCTCCTTCGGCCTCAAAAACCCGCTTTTGTTGAACTGGATCCTAAACCTCTAGATATTTATGAAATATTCCTAAATAAATTGCACAACCATCCTGGCTCATGAATAAATCTCCCTGATGAATTTGGGACTTTAACTTGGCTCTAAAGAATATGTACCGGCTTAAGAAAGTCTCAAATAGCCATTCCCAAGCCCATTGAAAGATCCACCTTTAAAGGCATTATTTTGAAAGACCCCTTTGAACTTGTTTTAATATTTTTCACACATGGAAAAGGGTGAGACCATAGAAATAATAATTACACAGATGAGGGATCATCCTGACATAGGGGATAAGATAACCTAGAGGGGTTTTGAGGAAGGTTTACAATGAAAGTTTTTGACACTAGGGTAAAGTTGTCCTATTTTGAAGTGAATTTTTCCCTTGTAAAAACACAGGAAAAAATAATGCTTGAGTTCAGTTTTTCTCTTGCTAAAATTCTTGAAGAAATGTTTGAGTTTTTTTTATGTGAGAGGTTAATTTCTTGACCTGGTAAGAAGCTTCATACTTGTAGTGATTTCTGCCCTAATGACTAAACACGTGCCATTGTGAAATTTGGGGAGCCTTGGATGCCTTTTGCAAGAGTAGGAAGTGAGTGTATCAATGTAGTGTCATAGGATTTCTAGGTTAGAAAATGAGGTAGCGATAAATCACTTATATAGGGTTCCATAAATAAATTATAAAATAAAGGCCAAACCAAATGGATTAAAGGACCTATTAGAGAATGTGGAACTAAAAGAAAAGATGGAGGACATGTCAGGGCAAGACTATAAAAATAGGTCACGCCTAGATATAGATTATTGAGAAAAGCTGTAAAACCTTACTAGAGATGAAAATCATGATATATGAGGTTTGCATCATGTTAGGTTGAATTAGTATATGAATTTTATGCATTTTATTCTCATAATATATCCACATATTAATTTATAAGGATACACAATATCAATAAGATACCTCGGGATGTACTAAGAGAGAATAGAAAAGTTAAGTTTATCTCAACAAAACCCTTATTTCAATAAATATGGACATATTCTAGTCCAAGAAGCTAAAAAATATAGCTCTCATTGGAATCCAATATTATTGATTTTGGAGTCTAAAACGTTAAATATTGGTATTTTATATACTTCAAAATTATAGATATTGGAATCCAAAAACTGAAACATTGGAATCCAAAAATTGAAACATTGGTATCCAAAAATTAAAATATTAAACTCTGAAAATTGAAATATTAAAATCTGAAAACTGAAATATTGATATAAATTTTTTGAAATATTGGAATTAAGAATTGAAATATTCGAATATGAAAATTGAAATATTGGAATCCGGAAATTGAAATAAAATAACAACCTTATGTAACTTAATGGCCCCTATCCTTATGTAACTTAGCGGTCGCTAATCTTATATAACTTAGCAAAATTTGAATCCAAAAATAGAGAAATTGGAATCCAAAAAATAAAATAATGGAACCCATTATACCTAAATTTGGGCAAAATCATTTAAAATTCCCACCTTTTCCAATAATAAAATGCCTTAGAGGCCACTAGCCTTATGTAACTTAGCATCCACTAGGCTTATGTAGTTTAGTGGTCGTTATCCTTATGTAACTTAGCGAATGTTAGGTTTATATATCTTACCGCTAGCCTTATATAACTTAGCAAAATTGGAATCCAAAAATAGTGAAATTGGAACTCCATTGCGTATAATAACACCAATATATTTGGAATCCAAAAATATCGATGTTGGAACTCCATTGCATCTAATAACAACAATATTGGAATCCAATGGTACTACTAATAGAATCCATTATACACAAAAAGTGATAAATTTCTACCAAAATTTGTAATATTGGAGTCTAGATTCACTGGAATATGTCCAAATTTATTGAAATAATCATTCCAAGAGTGTATTGTTAAAACCAACAAAGTGCTAAAGAGTAAATTACCAAATTTGAGTGTATATAAGGGGATTAATTTGGATTGGTATTATTTAATCCCTAAAGCCTTAAGACACTCTTTATACAACTTATTTCTAATTTTTTAAAAGCATTTGACATGAATAAGTTATTGAAAACATGAATTAAGGGGTTTACACATATTAAAAATGAACAAGATGGGATAGCCACCCGTTTTATCTTGATATGGAAGCGATTCATTTGCCCATTTGTGAGTTCTCCTCACTTGGATCATAGGGATATTTATGAATATTTTATTTATTAACTTAACAATGAGACCAAGGAAGAGGTACAAACTTTACCCTTCCACACTTACTAATAGGTGCTTTAAGGTTCCATGTGAATTAATCAAGCAACCATAGATAAAGGGCATACAAATTATGGGTAAAATGGATAGTTGGTAACTCCTAACCAAAATATTATAATTTTACAAATCAAAAATTAGAATCACAATTAATGACCTAAATTTTAAAACCAAAACCATAGTGCCTCCACCGATAATGTTATTAGGCCAAAAATTATAGGATCGTCAATAATTACAACTCAAATAATAATAAAAATGGAAAAGGAAATTAAAGCAACTCTAACTCCACTATATATATTAATGTGGTTGAAATGACTCATCCTCCAATATGAAAAAATCAGATTCAAAATTCTAATCGGGGATCACACAACTATAATTTTAACAACTAGTCTTAATGAAATCCCTAGTTAAAAGTAGAATTGGAATGCCTAGGTATTATAACCCTAATTTATTATAATATCCATCAAGTCATTATTAATGATTTAAAAACATGTGGAAAATGCAATAAATTAATTTAGAGACTCTTAGAGAACTAATGATAATTACTTGTTGATGCATTTTTAGGAGGTCTTAATGCAAGTTTGTAACCTAGTCACACATGACCTATTTTATCTCAAAATGATAATTTACACATATAGAAAAATGCATTTCCCAAATGATCTATTGATGAAACTCAAAATAATCATAACATTAATAAACAAATATCCAAATGGACATGTGATGTTGATGCCTCTACTTCTAGAGCTTAAAATGTATCTCCTAATTTAATCACAAAAATAAAGAAAAAATTGTGGGGTTGTTTGAGATTGAAGTTGAAGAAGAAGTCAAAAGAGAAACTTGGACTAGAGAGTACCCTTCATAACCTCTTCCATATATTTCCATTTTATATATAATTCTTGTACTACATTTAGTCTAGTTTGAGCACATGAACTAATCATGGATTTTACCATGAATTTCTCTCACATTTCTTTCTTGGATTTATTGAAGAAGTATCCTTTTCACTATTTATATCTCCTTTAAATTCTTGGTCCTAGATATTTTTCAATATCAATCCTCCTCCTAATGTCCAAATTGATCATATTGATTTTAACATACATCATATGGATGAAATAATAGGGTTACAATATATTTTGTAGCCATAGAAAAATGCATTCTGACACTAAGATATCTATAAGAGGGGATCTCTCTTATACTTAATATGTGGGTTTATAATAATTATGCTAAGAGAGATATGATTTATAATAATTATGTGAAGAAACTAGGCTATCAGGAGGATAATTATTTCTTCACAAAAAATATTCTATGAGGTTATGATAGTCTTAAAGAAACCTCTATTGGGATGATAATTCTCCCATTTACCATAGGAACTAAAACCATCCTAATTGTTTAAATTATAGACATAGGTAATAACTATAACATGTTGTTAGGGATACATTGGATATATAAGATGAAAGTTATACTTCAACCTTCTTTCAAGAGGTTAGATTCTTACATTTTGGAAAAGTATGCATTTCTTAGGGTGATGCCAAACTAGTTTACATACACTTGGTGAATATTAGAAAGAATAATTGAGTTCATAGCAAATATAGAATTCTAACTAAATAGTTAGATAATTCACATCCCTAAAAGAGCTACTTATAACAACTAAATGTGTTCTAAAAACAAATGTGGACAATACAAAAAATTTAAATAACCTAGAATATAGACCATGTATAAGGTTCTAGAAAACGTCGCTACTATAGAGTCTCTTTACACTAAAACCACAATTAAAATTGCAAAGATCTTTTAGATTGATTAAAATATTACTCTTAATTTTTACCCTAATGGGAGCAGAAGTATCTAAGGATTACTTCCATCCCAATTAATGACACTATGGATATATATACGGTGGAAGTATAAAAGCTTCAAGAAGAGTATCCTAAAGTTTATAAGAATCCTCTTTTCGACCAACCTATGGACATTTCATTATGATGGAGTGAATTATTGTCTAAGTATGGGTGCATGAGTGATATCTTGAGTGGAGAATAATGAAATTTATTTTTGTATTTTATTTTTAATGCACAAAAAATTGTGACGAGTAAATGTTAACACTCTTAGGAATCTTAATTGTAAAAGACTAGAAGTTGGGAACCTCAAAGTCCTTGGGGATTTACAGTTGGTTTCTAACTAGCTTTTGAAGTGTATGAGACTAAGTCCAAACACCTACATCTATATAAATATTTTTTGTGTGAACTAGTAAAATCATTTGATTTTATCTCCGTTGAGGCCATTTATATGGAGAGAAATTAGAGTGGTGACTCTTTGTCCTCCTCATCTTTATATTTTTTTCGTAATACAAAATTACTAGCAACAAAGTTTATTATGTCCATGATGCCAAATAATTTCATACAAATAAAACAAAACACAACAATTATCATGCATTTATAAAAATATAATGATCCCATGATGATGTATTTTACCAAAAACTATGAGGTATTCTTAGGTTTCTTACGGGCATATGATGATCTTCCTCATGTCCATCACAAGAGAGGTTTTCCTCTTGTTCCCAATTATTCATCCTATTTTAAAATTAAATATTATCCTAACTCATCCAAAGAGAAATTCAAAGTATTTTTAGTAGAAAATTAGCCTCTTGAAATCCCGCTACTCCACCTAAATTTGAGGAATGAGATTACTCTCGATAGATGACACCATTGACATCAACATTGGTATGTATGAGGATCCTAATATCCTTAAGATAGGTTCGCCAATTTCCCTTGAGGAGGTGGAATAAAACACCATAATTCTTAAAGATCATTCATGTGCTTTTACATTATCCTACAAAGACACATATGGATTCAATCATAAGTTGTTCACAACTTGATAACCAAATGTAAACATCTAAAACATGTTTTGCTAAATTAATTAAAAATTACACAAATCATACTAACATCCTTACTCATTTATGAATTAATGATTCTTAATAATTAGTTAGTTTCTCCCTTTCAAATAAAAATTATTGACTCTATGTTAATTAAAATTCTCTTCGTTTGTTAATTTATAATTCATTACTAATTATTTAAAATTTCCCTTCATAAATTAATTAATGAACTTTAATTAATCAACCCCACTTAAAATAACTTATAAATCTAATCAATTCCTCGTAATTCCTCTTAAAAAGAATCTACAATTTAATCCAATCATATTAAGCAATTATTAATTGATTAATTGAATCCCCTTTCCCCATCGATATTCCATGGAGTATTAATCCTACTTAATAATCTTAATGTTAATCAACTAAGCCTAATCATAAATGTCCATTATCTTAAATGTCATAGGATCAAAACATTTCCCAAAGTGGAGATCTATATAAGAAACCACCAACTTACTCCTAAAACACACCCATTTATCATTATATTATTTTAGTCTTAGATAGAAAAATCTAATTGAGAAAATCCCTTTGTTAAATTGAAAAAGGTTACCATAGATGGCTAACAACAATTTAGATAAACTTCTTATTTCACCAAATGTTACTACCACTTCGTCTTGCACATAGTTTAATAAACATCAAAAAATCAAATGTGCATTTAAACATCGAAGGAAGGTTTGAGGTTATCCACTTAAGATTTATTTTGTTTTCTTTAAATTTCCTTTTGTTGATGTATATAGTAGAGACAATTAATCTCAGCAACTTCTAGGTGTAATTTTTAAATTAACTAGATTAATCATTTAAACCTTAGCATACATTTGGCATGACTAGTGGGATGCCTCATTATTTCACATGTGATTTTGTATTTCATCGTTTTGCTGATTTTTGTTTGTTTAGTATTCTTGAACATGTTTTGTATGATATGAGGAGGAAAATATTTATCAAAATTTAGTATTGTTCTCAAAAAATTGAGATTTTGAGTTTATTCCTTGGGCTTTACATCAAAAATTATTTTTAGTGATTTTAACTCATCATTTAGTGGTTATGTTTTGAGTTCAATAGCTCTATGATATTTTCTAGTGGTTTGGATCTATCACTTAGGGCACATTAGATTCAATGGTTCTAAGAACTATTATTATAGTTTTTTTAGCATACAATGACTCAAAGCCTTGTTGTAGTGGTTTTTATGTGTTAAACTTTGGTCATATAATTTGTAGTGTTCTACTGTTATCTCGCATTTTTTATGTTTTGGTAGTGCATATTCTCTTTTGTTTATATTTTATGCTTCTTCTTTTTTGTAGAGATGGATCGTTTCATGGTTCAAGTTGCTCATTTCATGGTTTCATGCATGACATGTACATTTGTTTCTAGTTTAATGATTTTGAGATCTATTTTAGTGGTTTCACCTTCAGTCTATTAGAATTTTAATTCTAGTGTTAGCACCTAAGTAGTTAGTGGTTTTATTCATTTTAAAAATTCTTCTAACCATTGCGCAGTAGTTTTTCTTTCACACTTCTATCTAGCTAGTTTTTGTTAGTTTTAGTGGTTTAGTTGGCTATAGTAGCAGTTTCACTTCAGCTTACTATTATGTTTAGTTTTGGTATTTTTATGTACTTTAGTGGATTTGTTTTTAGTTATTAGTGGTTTGACTTATTTTGTAGTGATTCTATGTCACCGCACCCTTTTGTGCATGTTTTGGCGAATCTATGTTAAGTTTTTAATAGTTATGCCTCCGGTTGTATCAATTGTTCCTTGCTAAACTAATTTTCTTTGTTTTAATGGCCACATGAACTTCATTGGTGGTTTTTATTTGTTTAATAAATCTAGTATGTGTTAGAAATTTATCTTCTAATGGACTTGTCCTTGTTTCTTTTTCTTTTATTGCTTCATATTGTTGCATAAGGTCATTTGTTATTGTTGAAAAACTACTTATCCTTTCTTATAACTACGATATCGATAGTCAAAGGAAAAAACAAACAAATAATAAATTTTTGTGCGATACTTGTGTTATTTTCATATCACATTTTGATTCATCATATCTTTATTAATTGTGATTGCTTTTATTCATTTTATTTTTTAGCTTATAGGGTTAATCATTATTTAATCACATAGTTTAGCTTATCATACATGATTATAATGTATATTAATTTACTTGTCATATTGGATTAATTAGTGCTTAAACAAAATTTTCTTATTGATTTTTTTTTTTTAATGTGTTTGTTTGATCCTCATATCAATGTCACATGATATTTCCATATGTTGTAAGGTGATATTTGGACTTTAAAAAATTAAACGATTTATCCCTTTTAGGGTTGGTGGCTTGGATGTTATTAATAAACCATTCATACAAATCCCATGTAATGAGAAACTATATAAATTCTTGGGAGGACTTGTCATTTTGGTGAAGAATGAGTTTATTTGTCTTGCTTCAATGAAGTGAGGGGTACATTTCCCCCAATACCTAGGCTCTAGATATGACACCAAAATAAAGAATTTTGTTTTTGTGAAGCTTGATTGAATTTGTTGGAGTGAAGGAAAGGGGGGATTTGACCCTTTGAACCCCATAGTTAGAAAATACTTCTTAATTTCAAAAATTTCTACCTCATGTACCAAAAGGTATATTGAGGACTCCCCTATATGCCTTGGTAATCCTAGCTAGGTGACCATCATTAGTGTAGTTTTTGTTGAAATTTTTGGTTTAAATTTTCTCGAGTAAAAACAACAATTAACTTGCATTATTTTTATTCATATGTAAATGTATACATGTAAGTAAGCACACTAAACACCTTATTTAGTGAAGATATCTTCAAAAAAATTTACTCGATTGTTGTTAATATGAATTGGTTTAAAAACAAAATATACACTAACATACACAACTCTTTATGAGTTGTATTAATAAATTTATTATTTTCATACATTATAATTATGCTCACCTAATCTAAATTATCAATGTGATCACCAAAAAAGGATATTCCTGAAATTCCCCATTGGTACAAACATGGTAGAAAATAATGACACTTCTTGTGCAACATGCAACATTTTTTTGCTCATGATCTTGGTCCACAACTCAAACTGAAGGTAGAAAAGGAAAGCATCAACCTCGTATAAACCATACACTTCTCATAACTAATCTAACCAAACAAATGTGGGAACCACAAACAATAATTCTATATCTATTCAACCTTTGCAAATAAATGAATGGTTTTGACATGATGACCACTAACTTAGGTATGAAGGGATGCACCTATTTATTCAACCTCAATAAGAATCATGATGTTGCATTACATTGAGCTTTCTATTCTCCACTATATTTTTCCAACAGAGGTTTACATCAATATTGTGCTCGATTATAAGATGAATAGGAATACACTTATGTTCTTTTTTTAATACCACACCAAATTGGAAATTGGAAATAAACTACAAACCAGGGGTTCATTTTAAGAGACCTCTTGGAAATCGGAGGTGGAGAATACCTGGCGAATATCCCCGGAACCGGTTTCGCGGGAAGGCGAATTTTTTGGGGGTTGTATGAAAAAATTTCACTTGATTGTCAAGTGGTGCAACAGAAGGTTGTAGATGTGCGACAGGAGATTTTGCTCGCGCGTCAAGAAAATGCAGTGACGCGCGTCAACAAGGTTGTTGACGCGCGTCAACACTTCCTCTGTCGCGCGTCAACACTACCCAAGTCATGCGTCAACACTTCCTCTGTCACACGTCAGTACAGCTGTTGTCGCGCGTCAACAATCACAGGCTAACAGTAATCTGAATCTCTGGTGCTTAAGGGTATGCGAGTTCAAATTTCACAGTATTGGTAATTTGTTAAGCTACTTGAGGTATACTACCCGGTGAATCAGCTAGGTTTTTATAGGAGATGTTTTCAAATGAAGGCGAAGCCGACCCCCCAGAAAAAATATACTATATATTTTAGGCGAACAGGACACCGACCCACTCCGAATAATTCACCTTTTCAAATTTTCATAAAATGAAATTTTCGCCATATTACGAATATTCACCGCTAAAATTATCCCCTGCTACAAACACACATGCCACAACATCACTATGCAACCCCATCACTTTTATTGGTGAGGGAACATTGATTTTCCTCCTTCCTCCATTCCATCGTCCTCCAATTTGATGTTTCTCACACAATAGGATGAATTTTGAAGCTTAAATTTATAACCCCTCTTATCATTGCGACTTCCCCACTAGTTTTTCTTTGGATATTAAATTCAAAAGAAGGGGATGGAAGGTGGCAATACATTGAAATTGCATTTTTTTAATTTTTTGACAACAATACACCCAAATTATTCCTAAGAGTTAAGAATTTGAAATTGATATTAATCTAATACTAGATACTATCAAATTTTAATATTGAAAAAGAATATTATTAAATATTTTATTGATTAATAATAATAAAATTGGTCATACTTATAGAGAGGGAAATAAGGTGGTGGATACCTTAGCCAACTATGGAAATAATAATAATTTCACCACTTGGGATAATGAAAAAAACACCAACATGGAAGTACATAATGGTATTACCAAGGATAATTATGAGCATTCATGTCTTAGATAGAATCTCTCATGAGAATGCGTGGGAGTTGATGGATAAGAAAGATGGCACATGCGAGAGGGGTTATTCCAATTACCAACATAAAAGCTTGCATGCTTATTGGATTTCTAGCTGGATTCTCAAAAACTGGTATAAGCAAGACAAAAATGCCTTTTCACGGGTGGTTTGTAGCAGAGCATTAGCGGAAATAGTAGAGGAAGAAATATGGGAGGAGCTCCATGCCAATTAGAACCCAGCTGCAATCCTGCGTGGAAGGATAACGCGGAGCTATGGAATTTGCTTCAAATGGGGGTGTCTCCAACTTTATTGAGAAAATCCAAGGCCATGATCAACACATTTCAAGTATGTTTTGCCACAGATTGGAAGGACAGGAAGGTTGAATATGGAGGGAAAAGGGTGTTGATGAATGAGGAGCTAATTACAGAGGTCATAGGGCTGGCCTTGGATGGCATCTCGGTTCTTTAGCAAAAGGATTGACAAAAATTGAAGCTAAGAAGTTTTTTGATGCAGGGGAGGAGATCATCTTTGTTATGGCCGACATTTAGGTAAGCTCCATTCGGAACCTTTTGATGAAATCACTAAAATGATGGTGCAGTTTATATCCCTTGAAGGCCGCTACATTACTATTCCCACCAAACACCTGGTTTTCCTTAATCACTTCAGGAGAAATCTTGTTGTCTGTTTCCCACACTACCTCCTAAATTATATGGAACGATCCATTCTTGATTTTCAAAAACATTCTAGGGCCATCCCCTTCACTAGGGGCTCATCTTTCTACTTCACAAGCACTGCCTCATCAATTTCCCTGCCATTCTTGTTTCCCCCAACGTTCAACTCACTCCCTCCCACAACACACCCACCCCCAACCCAAAAACTCTCCCATTATCAGGAATGTCAAGGATAAGAACCCTGCACCCCACAGAGCGACCCCACCTACCTCTAGTCGTGTCCTCTGGAGTAACAAGGATATGGAAATGGTTCAAAATATCTTGCATATCAGTAATGCAAGGCAAGATGAAGCTTCCCAATAGGAGAGGGAAAATATTCTCCTTAATGGAAATGCTGGAAAACAAGGTTGAAAATATCAAGAAAGAGATACAACAGCTAAACAAGCAAAAGGGAAAAAGAAATATAAATGATGATACAAGTTTTGGCAATAGATCAAAATGAAGAGATTTACAGAAAATTGAACTCTCTGGATAATAGACTGGGAAGAAATAAGGATAGACACAACCACACCATGGCCATCTTCAAAGCAATCAGTGATTTTCTTGAACAACATGTCAGAAGCATCACATTGCTGAGTGGAGTCCCTGAGGATATTTGGGGCACTGAAAAGGAGAGAAATCAGGTCATATCGCAACTGAATGTTAATGACCCAACACATGTCACCACTCTGGCACTATTTACCTCCTTGCAGATGATCAAATCAAGGATTGAAAGGGCCTCAAAGAAATAATACCTTCTGGGAAGACTGGAGGAGTTCAAGTTGTTGTTTTATTTTTGTTAGTTTGCTACTTTTTTGTTGTTTAGTAGTAGTTATGTCCCTATTTTGCTTTATATTAGTAGCTTATTTTTTTACTATTGTTGGAATTATCATAATATTTGGATTCAGATCCTATTTTGATGTTTTTCTTGTTGATTTGGTTGTTGAGCCTTTGTTGTAACAGGGTATAGTCCCTTCAAAACTATTTTCCTTTAATAAAAAAACATAATCATAGACAATAAAACAATAATACCCTCTAAACTCAATAATATGATTTAATGATTAGAAATAAAATGTATCCATGTAAAAATTATATCTACCTCGATGTCTACATATGGAAATTTCATATACATAGAATGGTTTTCATAACTCACACATGTATATACAACATGATATGATGAGCATGAAGAGAAATTTCCAAAAGAAAGCATAATTAGATAGATGCGTAGAAAGACATCACATCATACTCAAGTGAATTGAGTCTCTATTTAATCGTGCCATTTCCTCTTTTCTAGATAACAAATTTCAAATCTAATGGAGAGGATCCACTATTTTTTCACCCTAAGTTGAGGGGTGTATACAACCATATAAGCATTATAAAATTTGAAAAAAAAAAACCCTGTAATAGATATTGTTAATTTTAATCTAAATATTTTCCTTTGAGCATTTATATTGTATGGAAAGTAGTTTTATAAGGCATTTAAACCAAGTAGTTTTCCATGCAAATAAATTTAGGGTGGACCATTTGCAGGGAATTATGTCATGCATTTTCCCCACTTATGTGGAATCATTTGATTGGAAAATTGTTTGATGTGAAACATTTTATTGACTACTTGTTTTTTTTTTTCAAAATTTGAGTGAGAACCTAACATGCACAAGTCCTTGAATCAATATGTACCCTCAACATTATTGGTCCATGCTCCACAATTGGCTCCTCTCCCTTAAGGTGAAAAAACAAGAAATTATCATCACACCTTTCCAATTGATCCTATTAGTGAGACACGTCAATTGAGTGCAGATCAAAAAAATTTGTATACATGTTTATTCAACAATAAATATAATTATGAAGAGGGCATCTTGGAAAAGATTAAAAACTATAATGAATAATGGGCCAATCAATTCATGAAACTTATCAAAATAAAAGCATTTATAAAACAAAATTGACAAGAATTGGAGACAAATCATTAATGTAATGAATATAATAATATCAATTGTAGTAGTAATGTCCAATATAAATTCAATCCTAATTTTTAATAACTATTCAAATATTCTCACCATGTATGAATAGATCAAGTATATACATTGATATGTGTGATAATAACTACACATAGAAATGATTTTGAATAATAGAATCAATATAGCATGTTGATCGAGAGAACACTTGTGAGTAACTCACACAAGAAGTCTGCGTAGGAAAACATGACATGTTTAAGGGCACGAATGGATAGGAAGAACACATGTGGGGATCATAATTTTAAAATTTAGGACTTAGCCGATTTTGAGCATTAAGACCTATTTTTAGAAGATGGCGTGCGGAACACAAAGAACGATGCGAGATACATGCACGCTACACATTGTTTTACATGGAGACGAGATAAGAATAGGATTGTCACTTTATTTAAGCTGTAAGAGGTCTATAGATAGCACACTTACATGTGTGGCTATGCCTATAAAAATGTGTGGCTATTAATAGCATACAACCTATTTTTGGAATAGATAAGCGGTGAAGGAAAGTCCCCACCTATATATATATATATATATATATAGTGGATTACGAGAGAGAGATGCGAGATATATAGGTATATACAAAGTGTAAGAGGTATGCATAAAGAGATATGTGTATATGACTAGAATACTATATCAGATCCATATGCGCATCGGTATAGAATGCCATTATTGTAAGGAGCTTATGTGTCTATTAATATATGGAAATTATTGGTGAATATAAGTGTCATTCCTGTGTGTAATTATATAGTGCATATTCTTGATTCAATCATGATTATTTTTAAGATTGTTCTTTCATAGATATGAATATGTCATACATCACAGAATAATGGATTAGTTATGGATCTATATATTTCTTCCTTCATCATGCTAACATCCTACTACAACAACCCTAAAGAGCGACCTGGTACCTTTGCGTGCTTCAGGTGAGCACTCAATCTAGGCTGAGTGATGTTCCAACACACCTAGGGTGTTATCTAGTAAATTCTAGGATGCATCATTAGTTCTATTGTTGGTACCTCATTTTCAGTTGTTTGTAGGATGGTTCACGATGAAGACGTACCTATAAAATCTAACAAGTATTGCGGAGAGGATACACGATCTCGGAGGAATATGCATGGCAGTTCAGCTGTGGATCCGAGTTCAACACACACACTTGGGTAGAACAGAATATGTATGACAACTTATATGAGATATTTTTCACCATCTTTCTAGTAGATATATACGAGTGGTTGATTGCTTATGCATCTAAGTGGAATTGGAGGTATCACACCCTTGTCTAGACATAGGAAGAATTTCAGGCCCTTTATGATGTTGATCTGATCTAGACTTGATTGTGGATACGTGGTTTCATGGTGTTCTAAACAATTATATTCTAGAATATTCAATTTTGATGTATTCTTTCCCAAAGGTAGTTGAATTCCAATTTTTGCGGTATCCTAGAGGAGCATATCTGTAAGGTATTCCACTGGAAATCAAGATCTTGATGGTAACTTTGAACTTGGAGAGTAAACCGATGGCTAACTAAACTTCACCATGTGTAAGGGTAGGAACATGTTTGGTGAAAGATGGTAGACCTAGTGGTAGAAAGGCAGAGAGAGGAAAGGTGGCTTAAGTATAATGAGGCGTGCGAGAGGGAGATAGAGAAGCAGTGTACCGTTGCAGAAAGTATGGCGTTGAGGAGAGAGATGGCTCGTGAAGGATTTGAAGCTCACGTAGAAGACATGGAGCCAGAGCATCAAGAACTCCCCCATCTTGGAAAGCATGACAGAGATCCCCCTTGGCTTCACACAGAAGTGTACCAAAAAATACTACCTGGGCCACAGGCACGCATCTTAATCCACCTGGTGACCTAGCCCTTTCATTTGGTTTTCCAGTTTCTACTATAATAAGTAACCAGAAAGCTAACTTGGGAAGTAGGAGAGCAGGAGTAAGTTAGGGAGAAATTACATCAATGGCAAGACAAATGGCTTCAATGTTATTTGGAGGAACATTTTAGGTACATCATCCACATAGAATGTGAGCACGTAGAATGTTGGATTCACCTCTGGAAGTGGAACTACCTCACAGACTGTAGGGGTTCAATATAGTAATACTATCAGAGCATAGGGGAGTACATCTATAGGTAATTTTCCAACAACATGTGGAGGATCAGGAGGAATAGGTGGTTCTAGTTCTGGTGGATCTAGTGGTTCTAGAGGCGAGAGGAAACACGGGAGGTTCTAGATCGGTGGTCAAGGCCAAAGAACAACCACGAGAATATTTATATGGAGATGTCTCTTCATCTTTCAAAGTATAGAGGCATAGAAGATGTTGTTGAACATGTGCACATGTGTGAAATATTGTGGCATGTAAAGGGATCATGGCTTCTGAGTGCAAGGCAAGTCAATTTACTACTACATTACAAGGACGTGCACATAGTTGGTATAGGAAGTTTGACCCTAATCAAACTTGTGTGGATTATGCAACATTGAAGGATGTTTTCTTAAAAGAGGTATATATCCTAGATTTTAAGTAGAAGAGTATCAAAACGCTCTAAGATATCAAGAAAGACACTACAGAGAGTGTACGTGAGTATGATGCCCATTTTAAGACACTTCTATCTAAACTGTCTTATGATATTCACGCCTAACTAGCATGCACAATTGTTTGTTGTAGGATCTATTAAACCATTCATAAGAGCACTATCACATAAGACATACATTGATCCATGTGAAGCACTAGAAGTAGCTATGCGTCTTTGAGGAAGTTGGGAGCATCGACACCGGCATTAGTCCATTCTTAGAGGCATGTTGTAGCCATGACAAAGAAGCTAGAAAGGTTATCGAAAATTCAGCTCATGAAACATGCTCAGGAATTCGGTGTATAGATTGTGAAGTGGAAGGTCACACCAAGGATAGTTTCCCTCACAGATCTATACATTCATTGTTGTTAGACTATGAAATCTATCATTTGAATCATGATGCTAGCCATTTTCCTTTGTTATAGTGCGTGATAAGGAAGAATGTATCCTTCTTTTGCAAGATTTGCAGGTCCACGACCCATGATACTGAGGATTTTTGATTGATTGGTCAGATCCATGATGTTATAGACATTGGGGTATGACAGACAAGTGTAGGAGATAATTCTAAAGGTAAGAATGAGCACCAGGATCGGGATCATAATCAACCGCGATATGACAGAACGAGTGATCGCAGGATTTTTCACTAAGAAAATTTTCCCTAAACTTCCCTAAAATTGGACCATGCTGAAGGGATTATTGAGACGTTTTTGATGGTATGCTGAACTCCAGAAATAGAGTCCGTATGCAAATTCTATCGCCGGTCAAAGATGGGTCTCCAAACGGGTCAACTCTGGTCAATAGGTCAACCAGTGGACCAATGACAGGGTGACACGTGGCAGTTGGTGATGAGGAAAAATTGATGGTACTTTAATGTTTCAAAATCAGTTCCATGGTATAGAGTTCATCGCAAGCTTTTCGACGCATTTTGAATGGACCAAATCTGAGTTCGTATGCGAAAGATATGCATAGTCAAAGTTGTGGTCAAATGATGACGTGGCACACTCTAACGTGGACAAATGGCATATTATGGGCATGACACTTGGCAGGTTTGTAGTGGATTTAGATTTTAAAAAAATAATTGTAAAAATCTATTTAATCCATTCCATGTGAATAAACTCAAATCCCATGGTATAAGGAGGATTTTGTGGCCAAAAAGCTATTTTAAGGCTTATCTTATCTCTTTCCCACCAAACGTGGGGTCAATGGCTAAATTGGGCGCCTAAACCTATGGAAGGGGGATTTGAACCCTTGACCTATGCCAAAATAGTAATCAGCCTTACCAAGCCACCACTTTGTAGCAAGTGATAGAGAAGGAGATCACATCTATTTAAAGGAAGCTTTTGGTAGGTTGGCAAGAGGGACAACGAAGGACCAATTTGCAGAGATCACAATTTTCGAGGCACTTATGGTCTGAATTAGGACTTGGTGTAAAAATGAAATTTGTTCAAAATTATGAGATATTTCTAGAAAGGTAACTTTTGTTGATGAAGTTGTAGATTTTTCTATGTAGGCATTTTTCCATCGCAGTTTCACGTAAGGTAAGGCACGGGCAAGCGAGAGATCTCGTATTTTTCCTCCACTTCTAATCCGAATCAGACCATGAAGTAAAAATGGAAGTTTTTAATAATTTCCTATAGTTTCTATAAATTTAAACCTTATTTTTATGTCTTTTATATTTCAAGTTGTAGACATTTTTGAACGTATTTGCACGAGAGAACAAACAAAAGAAATACTTTGTAGGAGCCACGGATGAAATTGTGAATGATTCCGTAAATTGCAGAGTTCCATGAGGTTTGAATTAGATAATTTTCAGGTATAAAGGTATATTAAGTTAATATTTAAGGGATATTGTACTTCATTGGACGTTTAATCGATCGATTCACTTTCTATGTAGCCTTCGGGTGAACTCATTATCAATTTCTTGTATTGTGGATTTGTGCATTTTAGTTTTTAGAAGCTTTTTTTATCAGTTGAAATTCATCATTGGATTAATTTTATTAATTGATAAAATAAGTATAAAATTGGAGTAAATGGATTGAAGGAACTTTCAGTATCCATAACCCATAACAAGATTTGAATACACTTATCAGCTTAGATTCAAATGTCAGTTTGAGTGTATGATTAAAAATCAACTGTGAAGTAAAATGGATTTGTATTAGATTCAAGCTATTCACTTAAAGTTGAAAAATCAGATTAATTGGTCTTTTTGGAAGAGTTAAGGATTTGGGTTTCAAGACACCTAAAAATTGGATCAAATTAACTCAAGATCAATGTTGAGTCTGTAAATTTTAAAATCTGGAAATTTTCTAAGTACTTCAAAAAAATTAAGTACCATTTTCAGATCAACGAGGGCTATTTTGAAGGAGGTCATGGAAGAGGAAATGGTTATCATGGTGGATATAGATGATGAGGCCATGGTGGAGGAATAAGTAAGTTTCCTTGAGGAAGGTGCTATACATGCGGATCTCCCGATCATTATAGGCACGAATGTCCCTGCAGAATGTTAGACATTCTTTCTATGGAATAATCATAGCTATGAGGAATTCCCAAACTTATATGAGCATCTCAGTAAACAACATAAGTAGGAAAAAAAAGGCACAGGGATGGTTAGGATCCAACGCATGGAGGAAAATCAGTGGATTCCCAAGATAACACCAGAACATGAGGCCTTAACTATGAATATTACCACATGTGCTAAAGCGACACCCACAAGAGAGGCATCATACCGAAGCCTACAATATTAAAAGGAGGAGGTTCTGCATGCAAGGTACCTAGATCCTTCCCATTAGAAGGAAGTCTATCAAGATACCATGGAGGTCCTCAGAAATCTTCAAGGTGAAATACAATGTTTAAAAGAGCAGTCAAAAAGATGGAATAGAAGAAAGAAGTAGGGAAGGTCCCCTCTGATATTGATGACATTAGAGAGGTGTGTAAAATGCTGCGCCAAGAGAATATTATTCCATTATGAGCAAAGTGGTTGAAGGGGAACACTCTGCGTGAAAACATTGAGAATGAAGAAGATCCTACATGCAAATCTTCCCCCTGATAGCATTGACTATGATAAAGAGATCACTCTGAATGCTGTTGTAGATGGATGGTTGTTGAGAAATATTTTGATTGATATAGGTGTGGAAGTCAATGTATTTACTTTAGATGCATGGGTACAAATGGGGAGACCTCCATTACATCCATCATCTAATGTGTTGTTTATGGCAAATAGGACTAAAGCCACTCCCATAGGAATTTTATAGGTGGATCTATAACCATACAAGGGGCCAAATTCACTGGGGATTTTGAGGTATTAGCACTTGTAGAAGTAGATAGTTTTCTAGCCTTGCTTGGATGCCCTTGGTGTTATGCGAATAATGCTGACTTGAGATTCAATAAGGAGTATATCAGCTTTGAGAACAAGGAGGAAAGAGTTGTGATACCTCCAACATATGGGAAGTCTACACCATATGTTGACCCTTTAAGTGGGGAGGACTTAAATAGAATCTATGTACGCACTATTCAGGACCCAAAGGTCAATGATCCATCAAAGGAAGGCATCCTACAATGGGAGGATTCTCACTCTATTAGTGATACTATAAGTATTGCTTGTGACAATTGGGCTCATGGTACATATGAACTAGTAGGAAAAAAGGTAAAAAGTGTGGTTGCACATAAGAATGGACTTCGTTCTGTTTGATGGATAGGTAGCACAATACCTCGGTATACATGAGCAAAAGATCTTCTGTATTTTTGAAATCCATGGAAACACAGTGAACATATCAAATTAAGATAAGAGATATGTTATTATGTATCTTGCACGGGATAACAATGCACTTTGGTGGGTAGTTCACAGAGATAATCTTATGGAGTGGAAGAAGATCATAATTGACCTATCTACCAAGTTTGTAAGAAGTAATGTACCTACACAAATTTACACTTATAACATTGATTAACTATTCAATACCACATTTAACAATGTGAGAGACTCTAGACAAAGACAAGACAGGAAGCATTACCACCTTCACTCTGGGTGTATAAATTATATTCCACTCTCCAAGGATGCACACGTGCTCGATATGTATACATTATAGAATTTATGTTACCTTCTTTGCACATTGCGTGTGGTGGAGGTCTAGATGATGAGAAGGCTTTACAAGAGCGTATTGAGAAGATGATTTAACTATATGAGCGACGAGCCATAACATGATGGAGTCGAAGAAGGAAAATTCTAGGTAGAAATCAAGGCATGACAGAAACATAAGGGATAAGAAGTTTGAGATTGGAAAAATGGTACTTATTTATGACTCAAATTTCTTGTGCCATCCAGAAAGCTCCAAGTACATTGGTTGGGGCCATATGTCATCACTCATATACTTGAATTAGGTGCTTGCCAATTAGAAGAACTTGATGGAACACAAGTACCCGGTTACTTTAACTAGAGTAGTGAAGCCCTACTATAAAAATATCTTCTCGGTGTTTGTAATAAGGCAATATTTCCATTTAGATTAGGTTTTCAATTCTGTATTTCCTTCATTATCGTTATGCGTTGTCAAATTAGTTTTTGTTCTTGTGTAAAAAGTGTGCTTGCGTGCATGAGGTTGATTACTATGTGAAGAATGTTTATGCGCAGAGGACTGCACATACTTTTAGTGTGGGGTGGTTGTAGTTATCCAAGTAAAAGACTGTGGGAACTGAAAGGTGAAAGGAATAAGTTGCTAAATGTGTGCTTTAATTCAAAAGAAGATTAATTCTCAAAAGTGACCAAGGATGCAGATGAATGAAAGGAAAGTATAATACGAGGTAAGCAGAGGCCATGATAACTACCAGGGGAAGGTACAGTGACGAGATACTCAGGTGCAAGGGTGCACGTTGAAGAGAAGTTTGTGACCAGAGGGTAGGAAGGCACGCTAGAAGGTTATAACTAGGGTGCGAAGATGTACCACGTGGAATGAATGAATTTGGTCAATGAATGAGAGGATATTTGGTAGGTGAAGGAGCAATAAATGCATCAAAATTTGAAAAACTATATAAGGATGGGATGTGAATTAATTTTTACTGTTGCAACTAAGAGTATTTGAGGAAAGAGCTAAGTGCGAAGAGTTGAGTGATTGGGTTAAGGTGCGAAGGGTGTGAAACCAAGCATGAAAAATAGATTTGTGTGAAAATAATCTTGTGTCCTTGGTGGTGAAGGGTTTGAGCAAAGCAAGGTGTGAGAGAGGAGTTAGGGCACAAAGTTTCCACCTAGGGCATGATTGAATTGAGCTAGGGTTTGATTCACAAATTACAGAGTTAAAAAGGAGATGATTGCAAGGTAAAAATGGCACCCAAGAAGGTAGTTGCAGCAGGAGCAAAAGGAAAGAAGAAGGTGGTCATCGAGGAGGAAGAGATGGCAACCAATTTTTTTTTTTCGAAAGAAATAAAGGAGTATCCAGAGTTGATACTTCAAACTGATACAGAGGAGGCTGCCTCATAAAACTTCTTTATTCATCTACATTATTTCTTTCTTATTCTTTCCATTCTTCTATTCTTTACTTCAGTTTTTGGAGATACCCATTGTTAGGGCGATAATGAGATTAGTGTGGGGTAATGTTGATCAGAGAACACTTGACATAACTCACACAAGAATTCCGTGCGGGAAAATATGCCAGGTTTAAGGGCACGAATGGATAGGAAGAATGCACGTGCGGAGTAGAAGTTCAACATTCAGGACTTAGCCAATTTTGAGCATGAAGACCTATTTTTAGAAGATGGCATGTGGAACACACCAATGATGTAGAGACATGTACACCACACATTGTCTATCTTTGGAGGATCGGATCAAAGCGTTTTGCATGGAGATGAGCTAAGAATAGGATTGTCACTTCAGTTAAATATAAGAGGTCTATTGATAACACACTTGCATATGTGGCTATGCCTCGTAAATGACACTTGGTTGTTAATAGCATGCAGCCTATTTTTGGAATAGATAAGCGGTGAAGGGCAAGTCCCGCCTTATATATATGTAGTGGATTACTGAGAGAGAGAGAGATGTGATATATATAGGTATATATAGAGTATAAGAGGTAGGCATAAAGAGATATGTGTGTATGATTGGAATACTATATCAGATCTATACACGTATTGGTATAGAATTCAATTATTGTAAGGAGCTTCTGTGTTTATTAATAGATAGAAGTTATTGGATGAATCTAAGTGTCATTCTGTGTGTAATTGAGTAGTGCATGTTCTTGATTCAATCACGATTATTGTTTAAGCTTGTTCTTTCATAGATCGAATATGGCATACATTGTAGAATGATGGATTAGTTATGGATCTATATATTTCTTCCATCGTCATGCTAACATCTTGCTACAACAACCCTATAGAGGGACCTGGTACCTTTGCGTGCTTCGGGTGAGTGCTCAGTCTAGGTTGAGTGATGTTCCAACATGTCTAGGGTGTTATCTGCTAAATTTTAGGTTGCATCATAGCACAAGGGTAAATAAAATGTTTTTGTATAATAGAATCGATTGATACAAATTTAATTCTTTAGACTTATACAAGGTGGGCTCTCCATACACATATTACCTCCTTTCCTCTTTGAAAAAAACTAAAAACTAGAAAATAAAATAAAGGATTGAATTATTTTAGTCAACAAAAGAAAACTACTTCCATCGGTTGGGGAAACTATAAAACAGTTGATTGCCCCTCTCGAAATTATCAAGCCATCTCTAGATCTCAAGTGCTATGATACCAAACGATAAGTTTTTTTTTAAAGTTTTTGTAGATTAAACACAACAATCAACTTGCATTATTGTTATTATAATGAAAATTCATATATATGTAAGTAAGCAAGCTAAAATCATTATTTAATGGAGTTAGCTATAAAAAATATTATTGGAGTGCTATTAACATGAATTGGATTAACTACTAAATATCACACTAGTATACACAAGTCGTTATATTTGTATTAACAACTTACTTTAATATTTTCATACATTATAATTTTATTCACCTAATCAAAAGTCTCAATGTGAGCACTTAACAAAGGATATTCCTATTTTTTTCTTGACTCCCACTAAATATTGTTTTAAAACTTAACTAGAGGAGCTAGAGTACACGTGCAATCTTTGTATCCACTTTAGAGAATATATTGCACAAAGAGATTCACGTAGAAAATTCTACCTTGATGGAACGAGGAAAAAGGAAATGATTTAATAAATAAAGGAATTGGTTCAAAAGATCCATAGAAATATAATTTTTAAGGGAAGAAAGGGGATAGGAAATAAAGAACTAGAGATCCCAAATCTTGATAAATTAGACAAGGATGAGTTCAAGGAAGTATGTAGATTTATACACACTAAAGGAGTTATTTCATTACTTTCTCGGTGAATATATCATTAGATTTGAAATTGGTGCATGGAAAAATTTTGGGACATACACTAGAAAAGAATATTAATGAAACCAAGGATAAAGAATTTGATCATAAGACATTTTTGACACAATCATAGATGGGTGGAACATTAATGATATATTGGTTGACACAAGAACGAAGGTAAATATTTTGAAAAATGATGGATGAAATAAAATTAGGTGACCTACATTCCATCCCTCTCCACATGTTTTTGGGGATAACAAGAGACACCTCATTCGATGGGAGTGTTGAAAATGCTATCATCAACATTATGAGATTCGGAGTTTATGGAATACTTTGAAGTCATTAGATTGGTAGAAGAAACTAAATTTCTTGAGATACTTGGTTGATCTTGGTGTTATGTGAACAACACAAATTTGCAATATAAAAAATAATAATTTACATTTGAAATTGGAACACTGTGAACATGTATAAGTTTGAAAAGCTATAGAAATGAGGCTAGGACACTAAAGAAGCCCCAAAGATTTACTAACTCAACTATGGAGCATAAAGATAAGAGATAAACAAGATCTCCTCCTATGCATGCATTATAAATTGACAAAACATCAAAACTAAAATTTATATACTATTTTATACTATTTGAATGCTAAAAAACATGAACCTATGAATATCCTAGTAATCAAATTTGATTATTTGATGCTCAAGGTTTTGAGAGTGAAGGATCACCATCAATGTCTACAAGACCATATGGTTTCCCTCATTTACTCAAGCTTGAGTTTTGAATGTGAAATGGAAACTAATAGCTCAATGAAAATGGAAGAAAAACTCTAATCCTATTTGCCTATAATTTATGCTAGAAGGAGGTAAGTGTTCTTTTTTAAAAGTGAGGTAGTAGAGTTCTATTTATAGATTTCTAATTTCAAGAAAGGGATGTTTTGCATGCATGCAAGAAAGAAAGTATGTCCAAAAAGAAATTTTATCAAGTACAAGAAATATTTGACTAGGTTTAGAGGATAATTAATCTTTTAGGATTAATTAGGGGTCTCAAGTAGGCTTAGGAATATTTCTAAGAGCATTCAGAAGAGGTTTTGATAGATTTTGGAAGATTTGGAAGCGATAGTTAGCTAATGAGAAGTTATATTAGTCAATTGCTAGAAAAGAAGCTTAATCAACATATAATGGTCAATTAAGAGGAATTGAAGGAAAAAGAGCCTAATTGACAAAGTGTAGTCAATTTGCAGGGAATATAATAGTTAGTGAAATGTTAGTAATAATATTACTTTGATCAAACTATCAATGTCTACATTTACCTCTCTTTGGGGTGGCATAAGCTTTGCCACTTCAAATGAAGTAGACAAGCATAAACATCTACAATTTTTTTAATGGGTGGAAGAAACATTAGTAGAGTGAAGGGTCCCCCTAGAGTGTCGATGGGGTGATGGAAGAGGTTGATCGACGATCGAAAAGAAGAAGAAAATAGATAGAAGAATGAGGAGGGACAAGATGCCCCGAGTAAAACAATAGAATAGGGAAGAAAGAAGAAAGGGGATATAGAAGAAAAATAATGAGGAAGGGATATTGAGCTATCAGCAATCCAGTACCATGTAAAACAATATTTATTTCATCACATTGCTAGAAATATTCATCATCGGTCCTTATTAAAAATATAAGCATACGAAAGAAGTGTAGAATGACATGAAAAGCCATAGTATGAAAAAAATCCATTGCTAAAATTCCAAATCCATGCAACATACAAAATGTAATGCAATACGAGAAGTAAACAAGCTGATCTAATAGGGAAACAAGTACAAACACACATACTCAAACCAACAATGTTCAAGATAGTTACACAAATGTTTTGTTATCGATCTTCATTCCCAAATGTTTGTGATAAATGACAAGGGTTAAAAGTGGTGCCCTAAGCAAGGATACATGTGAGGGGAATTGATGAAGGACACATGGTCCAATGAGAAAGCATTGTGCGCTATGAAATAATACCAGGAAACTCATTGTGCCCTAGAGTACAGATGAAGAAAACAATCTAGCTTTGTAAATGGTTGTAGATCCAGATGATCCACGAGTCATTTGGCTTGAACATGTGAAAACACAAGAAAGATATGAGATGAATACCATGCGTGTGACACAAATTTTAGTTGCGTATGATATTTTTACTAATTTTGTCAATTTTTGAATTTTTACGATTTTTGGATTTTTGAAAATTTAATAATTTTTTTGGAAAATTATGATTTTTGTAATTTTTAAAGTTTTTGATCAGCCATAAGAATTAATGGATTGGAAGATCACTTGAAATCATGAAAATTTCCCCAGGGAGAAGAAGCGGGCGTAAGGGAGCAAAAATATGCTCAACGGGCCAAAAACAAGCGAAAAATGCTAATTTATTAAAAATAAATTACGCGAATGGTTACAAAAGAGGTGAAAATGATCACGATGGGAAAATCATGGCTTTTGGATAGCACGATGGATGAAAACGCATCGTAATATCACGAAATAGCTCCAATTCAACATAATCAAATAGAATAATGTAAGAGATGTACATATAGGAGGTGAATGTGTAATCTCCTCCTAGAATCATGGCAATCTCCACCTAGAATAATGTTAACCAAACATATATATAAGTGTAGAAAAGTGGTGACTAACACCTAAAATAGTACGGTCAAGTGGTAACCAACGCTAGAGTTTTGTATTCAAGTGTACACCTAACAAACATATCCCATAAGTGTAGGGAAACTCAAAGTGGGGTGAAATATCCCAAGTAGGATAATACAAAATTAACAAGAGGAAAATAAATCCTACACTAACATATATATATTGAAATGGTTATTGATCTCAGTGATGGATGGTTGTGGCATAATCAATTTAGATGGTTTAGTATATAAACTTTGACGGAGTTGTAGAGTAGTATGCATTTTGTAACAAATTGTGAAGCATGTCATGATCGAGTTATCGTGATTGATAACATCTTGTATACTATATGAATGAATTTGTAACAATTTGGTTAGTTGTGAGATGTGTGTGATTACTTCATTTAGCATATTTTATCAAACAAGTATGATGTTTGAATTGAGTGTGTAGGTGACTTATACACGCCACAAGAAAACATGGGACTCAAGGGTTACACCTCCGAGATTACACAATAGGTCATTTGTGTAAAATTATCTTCCCTTATTTGTTTGATCTTGCCTTGCATGTTGTCAGCTAGGATGAAAATATGAAAACCATCATTGTGTATGTGTGTTAGTCATTTGGTTTGGTCGCCTTAGCTTGTTGTCTCCTTTTGAATTAATCTAGTGTTAATTACACTTATCACTTGTTTTAGTCTTTTATTTCGATTTAATGCTCCCAACTTAGATTAGGGGTAATTTAATTTGCATAACCATGTTCAAAGAGGTATAGATCCACCTAATCATGAACTAGGTGGGCCCCACCACCTCTAAGTGTGCCACTTTTCCCAAACCCGAATTTGGGCTAAAAGTGGAATTTGTAAGAGTTGTTTTACTTGTTGGGGGTCACACTTACACTAAAATGGACCCTTTGGATCTTACCTATAGGTAGGGGTAATATTTATAAGGTTGAAAAGGGATTTTCCCTCTGTTTGACCCTCTATTGTTCCCCATTAGGGAATATTTTAAGACCCCTTACCAAAATCTAACTTTCTTTTTGTCAAGAATTTATAAAAATGGTTTTGTATTGATGGTGAATAAGAGAAAAATGTGTATACTGATGCGGGTGAATAAATATATGGGGAAAAGACACGTCACAAAGAAGACGGGTGTTTGTACGGAATTAGTCTATATACAAGCGTCTGTATAAACTCTATGTGTATACACACGACTATAAAATATAGACGATCATCTAAATGTATATATTCCCATTTGCACATGTAGATGCTCATTTACATGTGTAGACAGGAATATGTATGTGTATTCGGTATCTACATGTGTAGGTGGGTATCTGCGTGTTGGTTAGGTTTCTACATGTATAGGTGAGCATTTGCATGTGTTGTTCCCATTTTAAGTTTAGGGGTCAAGGGTTGAAACTAGTTCCCTGTGCGACTCTATAGTCCACATTTAATTCATCTTCTCCTTTATATTGTGGGTATTATGGTATAGTGGGTTTTAGAGGTACATAGGGTACTTAGGAATTAGGGTCTTAAGTTCCTCATGGGCCCGCATTAGCCTCGGTTGGTCGGGGTTTTTGTTTGAATCGGATGATTGGTGTGTGTGGGAACCTACACCCATGAGGAACTATTATGCCCATATCAAGTTCTCCCGGGACCCCTCTAACACATATTATACATGCCAACTCCTCACATTCTTTTATTTCAGCCGATAGACCCCTATAAGGAACCATTGTTCCCTTGGAAATTTTCCCACATAGCTTTCTGTGCCCTCATCTCACCACTAATATGCAATGCATTGTATCCATTATATTTCAGGAAGATCAACATTTCAGGGAACTTGAAGCCTGAAGGAACTTGTTCCTCCAATTCCGCTAGTATTGTACTTTTCTACAATACACTACTTTCACCCCCTTTTCTTTTCTTTATGGCACTGACCTACACGTGGGAACCTCGGTTCCCAAGAACTAGTTCCACCCCCACCTTCTTCACTTGTAATATACTAAAGTCCAATTTCTCAAATTTTACCCAAATTTTTATTCTTGTTGGACCAATTGGAGAGTTGAGGAGGTGGGAAAGGAAGATAAAAAGTGCCCCAAAAACATTTTTTTCCTTTTTTTACAAAATTTACCCTTGTCCAAGTCCAAATAAATCATATAAGTTATAAAAATTATCTTAGGGGAATTTTGAATAACATTTCTATCTCTATGAATACTACTATTCCTATGAATACTACTATTCCTACATATGATATCTCTACCCATAGTGTTTCATATTCTTCTTCTTCTAGTACATAGGCTCTTTAAACCCTTATTTAAAGTTTATAAACTAATATCTTACAATTTCAAAAAGGTTCCTCTAATTCTTATTATTTAATAGATTCTACTAAATTTATTCATAACCCAATTATACATGAAGTGACCTCTTCTCCATTTCTTGTCAATTTCCTCACTCCTAAGCTTCATATATTTAATATCAAGATCCAGTTTTAAAGAGAATATTTGTAATTTCCATTTTTATTTCTTGGATTATTCCTACAATGATATATTACTTACCAAGATATTTCTAGGAGTCTTAAGGATTTTTATTTGAAATGATTCTATGATTTCCCAATGCATTCCATGTGGAATTTCACTCCTCTAGCTAATCAATTTCTTGAAAAATTCTCTATCAATAATGTGGGAAATTTTTCCTATTCCAAAATGTGACAAATTCGTAATGATAACATTAGTTATTATGATTTATTCTACAATACTATGCTTACCAAGATGAAAAATATTTTAGTTGATAGTGAGATTTAATATCTCTTTACCCAAAGTCTTGTTGCACCTTTGCAATAATAAATAAAATTTGAAAAAAATCACTATAACATATATTGAACTAAGATCCTTGACATGAACAATTTTAAATATGTTCCTAATGATCCTAACACATATAATTCTGAAGTTTCAAGGTAAACCTTATTTCAAAATAAAACTAATGACATTAAGATTGACGTTAAAGTTAATGTTAATGTTGTATCTCAAACCAAAATTCTTCAATTACAATATCCTCACTAGTAATTCACCTAGCTACCTTGTAACCTCAACTATTTGTTATGAAATTAATTGATTGTTACCTTGTATCTCTCCCTCCATCACTTACGGTAATTGAAATCAAATATTGTAGTAAGAATTTCAATGTTAATGCTTTTTGCACATATAATAGATTTTTGTCTATACTACTAATAGATGAGTTAAACTTTGGCATGTTACACAATATATTATTAATGTTAATTTTATCGAATGGGATGTTCTCACTGAAGAATATAATCCTAATAATGACAATGTAAAGCTAAACATCTTTAATGACCCACTTCTTGATCACAAAATGCTAAATATACTTCATAAGTGTACCATGTTCATCATATATTACCTCTTCCTTCTTCTTATGAGAATGCGTTAGATGTTATGATTTTGTACCATTACTACTATGCCACTTTCTCACCCAATTATTATTATTTTTGTGACACTTATATGGATCATGATCTTTTTCGTATACACTTTGCATTTGTGATTTTCCGCCAACATCCCATACATAGTGTTATGATTGATAATAATTCTTAAAATAATTTTTTCAATTGTAAGCTACTTTATTCCATTGGAAATACTAAAAAATAATTGACTTTTCATACTTTGATAAACTTGGGCATGTTGTTATACCTCTCACACTTGACTATACTACTATGGCTATTCCATTTTTTGTTACTTATTCTATTATATCACGCAATGTTTATCTATTTTTCCCTTGGCTATGTGATATTAATCATATGTCATCTATATTACATCAACGTGTTAAGTCCATTCATGACCATCAAGTTTTTATGGTCAAGGGTATAACATCTAAGGATCATATACCTATGTTTCTTAGCTAGAAATATATGGTCTACTTCTATTCCTAGTTCATATTCACATATCTCTTATAATGGGTATTGTACGTACCCAAAATTGTAGGGTATTGCATCATCAAAACGATGTTACACATGGCCCAATGATGATACAGGTCGCCTCACAAGGTGTTCGGGATCCAGAGAAGCTCTTGAAGTATATGTTAGCATCCCAAATGCTTTATCTAAGTTTCTTGTGCTTTGTTTTATCTCTTGCCCCCATTTTTATTGGCCTTTTGACATTGAAGAACGAAACCACCCCCTACCAGGCGGCGGTCTCATGACCGCTGCCCCGACAAGGTGGTAGTCCTATAATCACCACCTTGCTTAGGCGGTGGTCCTTCACGCATTTTCCAACACGTTCCTTTGATCATGACTTGCGTAATTTTTCAACATTTACCAGCTTTTCTCAACCGCCTTAGCTCGTATTAATGTTTTATGTTCCTTGGAATAGTGTTTCTTCATTGTTTAATGGTAAAAGAGTTCTAATAGGAATTACCTTTGGGTGAATGTGAAATCTATAAATAGCCGACTTGTTTCAATCAAATGGCCCCTCAACTTCTCATTTCCATTGTTTAGTCTTTCAATTTCTTGCTTAAAATTCATTTTGTTTTCATGTTTTACATCCATGCTAGTTTTACCTTTCTTTGTTAGAAGCCATTCGATCTTCTTGCTTGATCTTGTTCAATTTGTTCATACAAGTTAGTTTAGAGCAGAGTAGTGTCATTTTTAGATTGAATCCATTAGAGTTGCAGGTTGTGTTCTTCACAGAAGGTAGATTCTAGAATCTCTCGGTACACTTGTGTTGTATTCTTGCAATAAATCCCGCTAGGAATTACATACACCAAGCTCTGTCACTTGTGTTGTCCCTCTCCTACTCGCATTATATTCGGTCTATATCCAAAGCTACCATTGTTCAAATACCTTCTTCTGTTGATGCTAGCATATACACACTCTTCTAGATTCATGTGAACATGAAGGAATGAGGAGATCATTCTGAGGGGCCAAATTCATACACTTTGCATTGGATTCGCAATTGTTCTACAAATTCCATGTTTTATCTGTCAAAGTTCTAGTTAAAACATATCAAATAGAGTAGTGAATTATTTCATTTCAGTTAAATTCACTTTCGATATTGTCAGGGAAGCTGTGGGGATTGATAGTTTATGAGAAACTATGATTCATTCCTCACTTCTGAGGTAGGATCGAGAGTCTTTCAATTTAAGTTAATCAACTATTTAGTTATTTAGGAAAACTCACAATTGCACGGGAAAATAGCTGCACCGGGCTACCTTGCTTGTTTTAATTTTGTTATTAGATTAGTTGCTCCTTCAACTCTATTAAAAATTCTATCAAAAATAAAAAAAGAGGAATATATATATATATATATATATATATATATATGTTGTAGATACATCTTGCATAATTAGTTTATTTTGTTTTAGTTATGTTTATCTTGATCTTGTATGACAATCATGGGACCTAGGGAGCCCGGGAATATGTTTTTGAGCCAATCATGCCTCAACCAAATCTTCTCGTAGCACTAGCGGCATAGACCAAAATCTCGAATTCAAGTCTTCCGAACAACATCGGACCTATGAGAAATTAGCAAACAGTGAGAGGATTAAACATAGAAGACAACAAAGCACATACGTTCTCGGTCAAACCAGCCAAATTATAGACTACCTTGATAGATATCCATATGATTGTAGAAGGACTTGAAAGAGAGCAAACATTCGGTTGCGACCCACTAGTCCCACAGCCCGATGCGAGAGATATCCTCATTGACATAGACACTAGCTTACAAATTCAAGTTGCCAGAACACCTGTAAGGTATTCTGAGAAAATTGCGCAACTCCTAGTTCTGAACATAGAGGCCGAAAAGGCATACGACTACTGGATACTCGGAATTAGGGATTGACTCTTCATATGACCATAGGAGGTCCACAACAACCATGAATTTATGGTTGTGATCCATAGGTCCCACAACCCAACGGGTCTACAAATCAATCGACATTGATATTTGGTTTGTGAATATTAATATTTAGGTCCTCTCCACTCCCACCGAGACATTATCACCCAAATCTCATTATTAAACGTAGCATTTAATGAAGCTAAGGGCTTCAAGAATAAACTAGAGAATTGTCTAAAATTCCAAGAGAGTTCAAAACCCTGAAAACCAGATTTTGTCAACCAAGTGGCCATCTATGGATCTAAGTCTAGATAAAGCTGCAAAGCAAGTCGCATTCTAAACTATGGAGTCACTTGAGTAGGATAGGTTTGTAGCATCCTAATTTGGTTCCACCAACTCTTTGTCTATCTCCCATCATTACCATTTCAACACACCTCATAGCTTGTGCCCTTTCTAGCTCTCGGTGGTGAGCCCTCGCATCTTACTAGTTTTGTGGAGTTAGGAGTGGGGCAAGTTCATCTTCTTATCATACCAGCTCATCATCATTTTTTCAAAACTATATGAAGTACCAAAAAATTTCTTATAGAAACTAAAGTTCAAGATCACATGGTGTCTGCATCATCATATATTAGCATCACGAAATACAAAAAAGAAAACATTTGTGATTTTTGTTCTCCATTGCATACATTAAGAAAAGCATATAAAAAAATGAAAATTCTAATAAACATCTAGTATAAATGTGAAATGAATCACAAAACTCTAGGTACAAAGAGATCTAGATCTAAAAAGAGGTATACATAAATATAATCAGGTTTTGTGTACAATGCCATCATGCACTAGGCATGGTCAAAATGCTCAATGAGCCCGAAAAATACAAAATGCTCATATAAACAATCTAGCATGAGTCACTACAAAAGAGCCAAGTGGCCTCTCAATCCCTATGGGATCCCTCAGAGGGTGCGTGGCCATGCCTAGGACTCTAGCTATGCCGACACTCCGAATGCACTGAGGGCTCACGGTCATGCCCGGTAGCTGCCGTCTCACTACGAGAATGGCTCCTCCTCATCAGGTGCTCAACTGTCCTATATCTAGCTACCTCCGTGCGGAGAGAAGTCATGATCTTTGTCACATGCCAAACATAAGCAAAAACATCAGTGTGCCTACCAGCTGCTGAGGGCTCCCCCACGTCCATGGAAAGCTCAACATGAGTCTTCTCCGAGGGGAGAAGCAGGGTATCGGTACACACTCGGTGAATCAAGTCTCGCCACTCATCAGCAGTCGCTACAAAAAAAGGAGAAAACAAGTTATAAAATGATCAACGATAAAACCAAGAGTAAGAAAAACAAAAATAAAAACAACTAAGACAATTCTAACTAAAACAGATGTCAGGAGAAGAGTGACAACTCACTAGGATCGCCAGGCCTCCAAGAGGGATCTCTAGGATCCGCGCCACCACCGATCTTTGCCACTAATCGGTGTCCCCCTCCTACGTCTGGGGAAACATGGCATCCTACCATGGACTCGTCCTCTCCGCCTAGGTCCTGAGAAAGCAACTCCTTTGAGACTAGAGTCACCCTCTCCATGCGCTCTGCTCTGCCCTCTTGGCCTATAGGATCTCCTGAGTGTCATGCCACTCGGGATCGCTATCCTCTCCCCACCCGACTCACTAATATCCATGTCCTCGGTCTCCTCCTTTGTCTCTCCCCTTGTGAAATCCTCAGACTCGAGTCTATATCAATGGGATCATCACTGCTATGGGCAGGACTAGCGGCAATCCAAAGTAAAGGTGCCTGAGGAGCACCGGCTCTCTCTCGAGTGCGTACCACCCTCCTAGCTGCAATAGGGATGCCAGGAGTAACAACAGTCCAACCCCGGCCTCTAGGACCTCCCCTAGCCTCCCGAATTGATCTGAACACTGGTACCACTAGGGGAAGCATATCAATGTAAGTAAGGCCAAACTGCTGAGGCACTTGATTGAAGGGGTGTATCTCTACCTTCCCCGTCCTGTCCACAAGTTGCCCTGTAGTAGAGTAGGAAATCAGGGTGCATACCTCCTCACCCCACAACCCTGCCATGGCTTGATAAGGTGTGGCCTCCATATCCACGGTGGTCAATGAAGCCACCGGCTGATGCGGTGCCCTAAGCACCGTCATCCCTGTCCATCTAGCTGCCCTGATGGCCCCGGGATCTCGCTGCTGTATGCCCCTCCCATAAGGGATAATGTGCTCATAGACCCAACTCATAACTAAGGTCGGATGGCTCAGCGACTGTCCCTGTAATCGAACCACCCTGTATAAGTCGTGATAGGTGGTCCCAAGTATATTGGCTCCCTAGGCATAAATCTGACCATGTGCCTCAATCTGCATGATGATGGGGGCCCAAAGCAAAGAGAGAAAATATCCCCTCCCTTGTCCCCGATCAATCTCAAAGAAAGAATGCCCATAATGGCCTGGTAGATCAGAGGGATGGGCATGCCGGGAATAGAACGGACCTTCACCCCCTTCTTTGAACCAGTCGAAATGACCGCATCTCCCATATAGGTGGCCCACTGAACCACCTGTGATCTAGATACTGTTGTCTTGAGAGACAGCCGCCGCCCAAGGATCGGAACCCCTAGTATGCGGTAAACATCCTCCAGGGTGATGGACCACTCACCCCTAACTCCTGGAAATCGGAAGGTGTTCTGATCTACATCCCAATAAGAAAATAAGTCACATAGTATGTGACTGGTAGGTGTAACATGGGGGACCCGTGCGATCCTCAATATACCTGCCCTCTAGAGAGTATCCTAGCCTGAGAGAGTGCATCTAACATTGTTGGAAGCCAATCACACTCCCTCTCTCGGCTCCATCTAATGTACTCTTCCTTCTTATGCAAAACACCCAAAAACACACAAAAAGAAGAAAGTTAGTGTCAAGATTGCATTGGAAAAATCATTAAAGCAAGTAGGAACACTAAAAATGCAAAAATAAATTCAAAATAGTGTTGTTTTAACACTCTGTAGAGGACCGCCACCTAGAGTAGGGCGGTGGTTCCATAACCGCCGCCTCGAAAGGCGGCGGGAAGTGTCCTGCAACCACCTTGTTGCTCAAGGTGGTGGTCTTTTCCCGCGACTACAAATGGGTCACATGCCCTAAAAATGCTCAAAAATGCAAAAATTGACCATTTTAGCTAAAACAATAGCCTACCCATTAGGCGTCCCCCTAAGAGACACATTTAAAACTAACATTTCTAAACATGACCCCCAATAAAAAGATTTCAACATTTTAACATTTTGGGTGCAAAAACATTAAATCAAGAAGAACTAACCTGAGATCTCGTTGGTCGAGGTTCTACTCACGGAGGCATGATCACTATCTCGCTACGAACATTTTGACTATACTCTTGTCGAAAACCGTCACTGTGGGTCCCAGAGCTCAAAAACTATCAAATCAACATGTGCAAATGAATAGAAAAATGAGCCCATTATATATATATATATATATAGTGTTTTGACTCATTTTGAATGCCCCTTTCACAGGTTTGGAGTGCCGACGGAGGTAAGTTCTTATCCCCACGCAAATGGTAAGTCCTCATTTCATATTAATTTAGTATTTATTTTCTCGACTTATTTTATCTATCTGCACTTGAGTCCTCTTTTCATTTTATAGGTAGTGGGAATTTGGATGGCATCATTTCAACACACGGGCGTGTCAGGTATAATTTCTAGCTTCCCATTTTGGGACCGCCATACTTGGACCCACCGTTTTATGCCTCTTCATGGCTAAAACACTTCTCCGAGGGGGCAATATGTACGTACCCAAAATTTTAGGGTATTGCACCGCTAGAACGATGTTACACATGCCCCAATGATGATACAGGTCGCCTCACAAGGTGTTCGGGATCCAAAGAAGCTCGCGAAGTATATGTTAGCATCCCAAATGCTTTATCCAAGTTCCTTGTGCTTTGTTTTATCTCTTTCCCCCTTTTTATTGGCCTCTTAAACTTCAGTAATGAAACCGCCCCTGCAGGGCAGCGGTCTTGTGACCACCGCCCTAACAGGGTGGCGGTCTAGAATCGCCACCCTACTCGGGGGGAAATCCTTCATGCATTTTCCAGCACATTCCTTTGATCACGACTTGCATAATTTTTCAAAATTTACCAGCTTTTCTCAACCACCTTAGCTCGTATTAATGTTTTATGTTCCCTGGAATAGTGTTTCTTCATTGTTTAATGGTGAAAGAGTTCTAATAGGAATTACCTTTGGGTGAATGTGAAATCTATAAATAGCCAGCTTGTTTTCAAGCAAATGGCCCCTCAACTTCTCATTTCCATTGTTTAGTCTTTCAATTTCTTGCTTAGAAATCTTTTTTTTTCATGTTTTGCATCCATGCTAGTTTTTCCTTTGCTGTTAGAAGCCATTTGATCTTCTTGCTTCAGTCTTGTTCATTGCTATTAATACAAGTTATTTTAGAGTAGAGTAGTATCATGTGTAGATTGAATCCATTAGAGTTACAGGTTTTGTTCTTCATAGAAGGTAGATTCTAGAATCTCTCGGTACACTTGTGTTGTATTCCTGCAATAAATCCCGCTAGGAATTACATACGCCAAGCTCTGTCACTTGCATTGTCCCTCTCCTACTCACATTATATTCGGTCTATATCCAAAGCTGCCATTGTTCAAATACCTTCTTTTGTTGATGCTAGCATATACATGCTCTTCTAGATTCATGTGAACATGAAGGAACGAGGAGATCATTATGAGGGGACAAAGTCATACACTACTAGATTCGCCACTGTTCTATAAATTCTAGGTTTTATCTATCAAATTTCTAGTTAAAACATATCAAATAGAGTAGTGAATTATTTCATTTTAGTTAAATTCACTTTCGATATTGCCGGGGAAGCTGTGGGGATTGATAGTTTATGAGAAACTATGATTCATTCCTCACTTCTGAGGTAGGATTGAGAGTCTTTCAATTTAAGTTAATCAGCTATTTAGTTATTTAGGATAAACTCACAACTGCACAAGCAAGTAGCTACACCGGGCTACCTTGCTTGTTTTAATTTTGTTATTAGATTAGTTGTCATTTTCTAAATATATTAGATTAGTTGCTCTTTCAATTCTATTAAAAATTCTATCAAAAATACAAAAATAGAGGAATATATATATATATATATATATTATATGTTGTAGATATATCTTGCATAATTAGTTTATTTTGTTTCAGTTAGGTTTATATTGATCTTGTATGACAATCACGGGACGTAGGGAGACCAGGGAATACATTTTTGATCCAATCGTGCCTCAACCAAATCTTCTCGTAGCACTAGCTCGACATAGACCAAAATCTCAGAATTCAGGTCTTCCGAATAACATCAGACCAATAAGAAATTAGCACACAGCTAAGAGGATTAAACATAGAAGACGACAAAGCACATACATTCTGGTCAAACTAGCCAAATTATAGCGCCTTAATAGATATCTCGTATGACTGTAGAAGGACTTTAAAGAGAGCAAACATTCGGTTGTGACCCACTAGTCCCACAACTGATGCGGGAGATATCCTCATTGACATAAACACTAGCTTACGAATTCAAGTTGCTAGAACACCTGTAAGGTATTTTGAGAAAATTACGCAACTCCTAGTTCTGAACATAGAGGCCAAAAAGGCATACGACTACTAGATACTCGGAATTAGGGATTGAATCTTCATATGACCATAGGAGGTCCACAACAACCACAAATTTATGGTTGTGATCCACAGGTCCCACAACCCAACGGGCCTACAAATCAATCCGACGTTGATGTTGGTTTGTGAACATTAGTATTTAGGTCCTCTCCACTCCCACCAAACATTATCGCACAACTCTCATTATTAAACGTAGCAGCCAATCAAGCTAAGGATTTCTAGACTAAACCAGAGAATCGTCCATAAAACCCCAAAGAATCCACTACACATTTTACCACCATTTTCATGACCTTGTCAGGAAATATATACGAAGCACCCATAGGTCAGTTTCCACGTATTCAACAACCTATAGATAGGATCTCAACTGAGCTCGATATTGATTGGAGCCTTCGAGCAGCTATCCTCACCAAATGATCCATCACACCTATTCAAGTTAGGAGGGCCTTCTTTGCCTTATATTCACAGATTATTACGTGTTGAAGACATAAGATTACCTAACTAGTCTGTCTGTAGCCCGTATATTCCATCCCCACCGGCTGTCTCAGCACAACCTCGAGAGGTCAACTATGAGGAAGAGTTACTTGTAGATTCTCATGATCACATGTCACTTTTCCATCATACAGTAGTATCTCTCCTAGGCATGTGCATATTCTAGTAGGTCTATCCCTCTTAAACCTCCTATTAGGTATTCTAGTTCACAATTTTATCCTAGTGGTGTTTTTCCTCCTAGGCCTCTTGATAGTCACCATCTATGTTGTAGTCATTTTTGCACCCACCAAGAACAAGGGAACCTCATGCACACTAGCCTATCACCCAACGGGCGCTAGGCACTCACCCGAGGCACATGAGAGGGAGCCAAGTCTCTCTTTTATGTGAGTCTAGTGATTTAACATACATGAAGAAGATATAGAGCTCAGGATGGCCTCTACACCCCTTCAGTCATAACAGAAACAAAGTGTGCAACAAAAATAACATAACCAAGAAGTTATAAACCCACAAATATACTTAATCATTCAAGTGAGGTCCATGATCATACAAGATCAAAAGCAGAGTAAAGACATACAGCAGAAGGAGATCTTAATGTAAACAAAGTGGTAACCTTATCATATTCATTCATAGTCTTGCTACAAAAATCACAGAGAGGCAAACCATAGTCATGTGCCATATCTAGATCCATACATGTATTCTCACAAAACAAAATTTGCATTCCCCATTTCCCCATTACATCCTTACTAGAATCCTTTACCCATTTTCATCCCATAGTTCTCGCAGTAATTCTGCAGAGCTCCGCTACCTCCCTTCTGTCTCTCATCCTTTGTTAAAGGTGCACGTATAAATAGGCCTCTGAGCTCTAACAAACTCCTCTACAGCCTCAGATCTGGCCCCAAGTGTCAAGGTGTGGGTCACCCCAGGCGCATGCCTCTCCATGTCATGATTAAATTTTTGGATCTTTCTATCGTAAGGTATATTCCTTCCAGGACACCTGTGCCGCAAAGTTTGGAACCTTATCCAAATGGAACACGTTCTTCATGTGTTCTATCCAAAAGGCTGAAAACGGCTAAGTCTCAAATTGTTCTTAGCATGGCACGCACCCTTGGTTCTCCAAGAACCCTTTTTGAATACGGCCTTGCGCGCCTTCACTTCCGTGCTTCATTGGTTCCACACGCGTTTATGCGCCTTTAAGATTTGGAAGCTATATTAGGGGCCCAACATATGCATACTACTTTTATTGGGTATATTTCTCTTCATTTTTAATTTCACATACTACTCGTCATGATTATTTATATCCCGGCTCTCATATATCCAATACCATGACTCCTATATAACTTATACAGATCATCTTGTTTCTCTTATGAAATCTATTAAGGCATAAAGCTCCTTCATCTTAAATAGGTTCAACCCACCTCCGATGAATAAATCATCACATATATATTGTGTTACCCCTCCTATAAATAGATAAAAAAATAAAAATAAAAAAACATTCATATACTCAAAAATACAATAAAAGTTAGAAAGTTGGAATCCTTTGGTTATGAGATTCCAAAAAAAATTAGCAACATGGAAAGGGACTTTATTATCACAGGAAGGTAAACTACAATTACTTCAAAGTTTCCTTCAAAGTTTGGTGGTGTATTTGATGTCAATTTTTAAAATGCCTACCAAAATTAGAAATATTATTACTCAGATTCAACGTAGATTTTTATGGTCGGGAACTGAATCAAAAGATAGAATTCCTTTGGTGGCATGGGATAAAGTTACCCTTCCTAAGAATGTTGGTGGTCTTGGTTTGAAAGATATCAAAAGCATGAATTTGGCCCTTATGGCTAAAGTAGGATGGCGATTGGAGCATGAAAATGGTTTATGGGTTAGAATTCTAAAAGCTAAGTATTTATATTTTGATCAAGCCTCTTTTATTTCTAATGTTGCTCTTCCGGATGGGTCTTTCTTTTGGAATGGTTTGTGTAAATGCAGGGATATTTTTTTAAAGGTAGTAAGTGGATGATAGGGAATGGTACAAAAATTAGATTCTGGGAAGATTGGTGGTTAGTCTGATGCTTCTCTAGTTAATCAAGAACAATGGAGAGATGTGGCTGTTCATTTTCAGTTGTCCATGGGAAGTTTGCTTAGAGATTATTGGAGTAGATCGACTGGGGATGGGATTGGAAAATTCTGGAATGGGAAGGTGAGGATGAAGAAATGAAGGAAAGAATAAGAATATTAAATGCCAATCTAAGAGGATTACACATTCCTTTAGTTCAGAAAGAGGATGAGATAATATGGTCTTTAACAAAGGATGGTGAGTATTCAGTGAGAACTGGTTATGGTATAACAAGAAATGCCCCTCCTCCAAATCCATTTTGGAAAAATTTATGGGATAAAAATATTATTCCAAAGGTTAATTTATTTCTTTGGCATGCTATCCAAAATAAAATTTTAATTGTTGATAACTTACAGGCTAAAGGAATGATGATCCCTAATCGGTGTATTCTTTGCAAGGAAGCTAGTGAATCTATTCAACACCTTTTTCTTCAATGCTCCTTTTCTCAAAGAGTTATAATTCATGTTATGAGAGTTTTCCAGATCTCTTGGGTCTTTTCTGGAGACTTTTGTTGACTGGTATGTACAATGGATAAGTCATTTTGAATCATTAAGCCTTTCAAAGTCTTGAGCTTTGTGTTGCCTCATTTCTTATGGGGGATATGGCTTGAAAGAAATGGTAGAATTTTTAAAGAAAAATATAAAAGCTCTACTCGGGTGGGGAGTGGTATTTTAGGGGATTTGGTAAATAATATTTCTATAGTGAAGATTAAAGAGAAAGGTGGTTATCCTAATCATGAGAAGGATATTATTCAAGATTTAGGTATCACTAAGTGTGTACAACAAATTTCTCTGTGGAAAACTATGGCTAGGAAAAGTGCAAAATGGGTTAAACCTTTTGATGGGTGGATGAAACTGAATTTTGATGGAGCTGCAAAAGGTAGTTCTGGGTTAGCTACTGTTGGTGGTATTATTAGAGATGAGGTGGGTTCCCTTGTTATGGCTTATGCTGAGCCTATTGGCAATAAATCTAATAACTATGTTGAGGCTTATGCACTTTTAATTGGTTTACAATGGGAGAAGTCTTTGCAAATAAAAATATTCAAGTGGAGGGAGATTCGTTATACATTGTTAATGTTATGAAGGGTCTATCAAAGCATCATATTAATATTGATTCAATTATTAGAGATGCTAAGACTATGTTGGTAAAATTTGATAATATTCAATTCAATCACGTTTTCCGTGAAGCTAATACATGTGTTGACATGTTAGAAAATATTGGTGTTCGGGTTCATAATAAAATGTGGTGGTGGAGTGAGGTGGATTTACCTGATAGTACTAAAGTTGTGTTGAATGCATAAAAGCATATTCAAGCGTGAGAAAAGGATATGAGCTATCCTTGATATAATATTCTAGTGTGTGAGATTTATTGTGGCTATCATTTCAAGGTATGCGTCGACATGGTTTATTAATTTAAAGGCTTGTTTCAGATTTTTATGCAGGATCATTGAATACTGGTTCATCTTTCATTTTTGTGTCTTTGAGATGGGTGGAGCTAGGGTTAGGGTTAAGCCATCATTGTCGGTGGGTTTGGAAAGAGATACTTTTCTTTGGGATATTTTTAAGGAAGGAGGAATTACTCATTTTATGTAGAGTTTACAAGGGTATGATGAAAATATTTCAAAGGAATTTGTAATGGTTTGGGATAATGGGGTTTTCACTATGCGGGGTGTTAGTTTTTTGGTTTCTGAGGAGTTGATTGGCAGTGTTACTAATATGGATTGTAGTGGTTGTAAGGTGTTTAAGGATAGGACTTGGCTCTAGGAGGAAGTCCATATTTTTCTTGAAAATGATGAGAAAATATGTTTTATGGAGGATGGTATAGCTGTAAATATTTTTTGGGGTTGTTTCACATTAATAAAGTATATCACTTTGGATGGTAAGTACCAGAAACGCACTCTCAACATCTAATGCTTCTTAATCATTTTCGTAGAGGAAGGAAGATGATTATTCCTTTCTACTTGTTTAATTCTCTTCAAATTTTTGTTAAGAGTTTTAAGGAGGAAAAAATAGAGGTTCTTCTTCACCAGGGGTTAATCCTTCTACTTGTTAATATGGGTAAGCCGATTCCACAACTAGGGGGATTGACATTAGGTTTGGGGAATCATTGGGAAGATCACATTTCTTTAGTTGATAGGATTAGGCTTAATAAAATGAAAGAGAGAGCCAAGAAGGAGGTGGATGCTATGACTGCTTTACAAACTCTTGTTGGGAATAATGAAGAGGGTAATCCTAGTAATGGGTTGTTGGAAGGAAACACTTGTGTTTAATTTTCTTACAAGTAAAATTGAAGCTTTGGAGGATATTATTTGTCAAGTTAAAGCTCAGAATAGAAATTTGTTGTGGGGGCTTCAGAGGTCAAATGCAACGATCAAAGTTTTAGAAAATAGGGTTGATGTTCTCTAGGGGATGGTTCATAGTGGACAAAGGAAAGAAGAGGTAACTCGACATAAGTAGTTCGATGAGGAGGATTTCCAAATGGATGGTGTCATCCGAGCTTGAGGACTAGGGAAAAATGTGTTTAGGGCTCTGTTGTAGACTTGTTGCTAACTATCTTTTGAGATGGTTTTTTTGTATCTTTTTGGTTGGGCTCTAGTTGAGTCAATCTCTTTTTGACTCGAGCTTTTTTTCAGGTTTTTTATAGATAATTTTTTCTTTTGATGAGATTTATTGTAATATCTATTATGTAAATGGTCCTTGGAGCCTTTTCCAAACATTATCTATAAAAAAAATACAATAAAAATTAGAAATATTTTCAAAAATACAAAATCGGGATCAATATATGACTTTATTGGATATTTTGTTACTTCACATATCTTGTTTTTCATATTGGTTTGATAGATAGAATATTTTTATATATACTCTTTATAAACATACATCATGAGGCATATTGAGCTTGATGTAGGACACACAAAAATCGATACATGATGACAAGTTTCAAGCTAGTCCCTTTCGAATGACCATAATCACTTGGGGTCCTCTCCTACACTATACTAGTGATTTTATTTATTTATAGTTAATTTTTTACTTCCTCATAACTCTTCATTAAATTTATTGTGTATATTTTATCATTTAATCTAATAACCCTAACACATATGTCTTGTGAAGCACTAACCTATGTTTGTATATGTGCCTTTTCACTACTATTTGTTATATTTGATCATTACATTATTTTGTGACTTGATTTCTTGAGTACTTGATTAGTTATTGAATGCATCCGGTACACCTTGATTGTCTTACACCATAGTGGTTGTCCCATGATTTTGGATATATTCCTTTATTGTATATAAAAATTCTTCTTTATATATGGATTATATTCCTCTATCATGATTGTCTTTTGCGACATTAATGTGGATGTCCCATGTTTATTTATCGATGCCTTGATATGATTCTTTTAGATCTTATTATTTATGTTAGCTTGATTGAATATTTGTTTTCCTTTGTGCTTATTCCTTTTTATAGACATTTTTTGAATTGCTTCTTTATGTACCATGGTCTCCACCATGGGTAACCCTCTTACTGGTATTATATCCCAATGGTGGCCACCACTACAACCCTCCATTTTATCCAACATGGATTTTCATATGTTTATGACATGGGTATACGTACTTAATTTTGAGCCAAGTGCTCAAATATTTTATCACAGATTCCACAAAATAGGAGGAATTCATCAAGGTATATTATACACCTACAACTAATACTCATATATTATTAAGTACAACGATAGATATTTACATGGTATATATCCTTATAAATATTTAGATGTACAAAAACATGGTAAAATTGGCATTGGTTCAAAACTATACACTTCATGTCAAGACCATATTATGGTGTAGACCATACTATATGTTCTTTCTTGGGTGGAAAAATAAAAAAATCAAAAGATTTAACTTCTTACATGTAGTTATAGAATTTTGGTACATATAAAAAAATGGAATAGTTTAGAATAACATCTAGGGGGCGAATACTTAATTTTTATTTAGTTTATTACTTAGACATAGTTACAAACAAAGGGTTTTGGGGCCATGGTTATCCTTATCATTTATATTATTCAACATTTGCATACTCAAACTTAGTTTTATAATGAATGGTTGGTTCTAGTCATTACCTTTGGACTTTATGTTTAAAAAAGTTATACATAGATCCATCTATAGTAGTGTGGTTTGTGGGGTTTTTGGAAAGTATCAAAGTGTCTAGATACTTTGTATGATGTCCTTATTTTTCTATCTATTGTATGTGGGAAGATATAAAAGTGGCTAGATACTTTGATGCACTTCTCTCCTTCTTAACATGGTGATTTGATGCCTCTCTCTCCTCTTTGGTGTTGTTACATATGCACTCAACACTCTATATTTTCCTTTGAAAAAAATGGGTAATGATCACCCCAATCCTTTTTCATCTCAAAATAAATCATAATAGCTAAATTATAATAGTAATGGAGTGCCTCCTCTCGAAAAAACAAACATGTGTATTCCTTCCATGTTTTCTATCTTTTACTTTACTATGTACAAGTTTAATTGTACAAAGTTGAAGTCATTATTTATATTTTAGATATAATTTAATTTCTAGTATGGATATCGACTACACTCTTTGTTGCAAATATGATCATAGATCATGCCAAAATTAACACATCATATGACAAATATGGAGTGAAGAAAAATTGAGTGTGCAAATTTAGGTATGTTTATCCTTTAAGTATGTGATTTTCACGTACCCACTTGAAGGGGGAGATGTAGACACTAAAATTTGGTAACTTATCCTTTGGAAATGACAATTTTTACTTTGTTATGATATGTTAATACAAATGTTCAGTTCACATTCTAATACTAATCACTACACACACACACACACATCTTGAATTCATCATATTTGCACACTACGTTTTCATTCATCTAAAGAATAATAAAAATTAAAATAGTTGTTCAACCCAAAGCATCATTTTGAAACTTTATATTTTGCATCAATGTCTACCTATACAAAACTATAAAACTCATGGCCATAGAGGAGTACAATCCTAGACAAACTATACTCCTAGGCCCTTCCATATAGTGAATATTTTTAAAATTGAAAATTGTTATGCAATTTGTTTCATCTTCCTAGGTTTTCCATAATGTGAATATCCATCCTAAGGAAGGATATATAAAAATTCAATTACGCTTTATAATTTACATGGCACTCTCATAAGCTCCCTTTAAAAATATCAACACTAAAGGACTCAATGCTCTCTAAATATCTCTAAAGTACTTTCACATCACTTAGAGAAGCTAGTATATCATATCTAAAGCACCAAACTAGGTGAAATATTCTAGCTTCATCCATTTCCAAAGCATCGTTAAAGGTCTTCAATGTATAACACGGTTTATTCAAGCAGTTTTATCGAGACCACATCACACTACTACCACATTTTTACAATCTCTACTCTATAGTTAGCTCATTATATTTGTGTCAAGAGCAACAAGAAAACACATAGGGGATGGTTTATAGTTCTTAAACTACTTAGTAGCTACACTAGGATAACTACATGAGGCATGATATTTCTCGAGGGGATGTAGAGTAGATCTTGGATTGGTTTAATAGAGGTTGACTACCAAGGGTATTATAGCCTCACCGACAAAATAAGTTATCATTTTTTAATCTAATTCTTTGATGAAGGGTATTCCAAGTATTTAGGATTTCTACTTGTAGTTAATTATAGGTTATGTTAAGGTTGTGAAATATTGAGAGAGATATAATGACACACACTTCTAAGAAATTAAAAGAAAGGAGAATTTAAACAATCTCATTTCACATAGTTTCATAACCATCTTGAAGGATCCATGACCATACTACATTCTAGGAATATTTTTACTATCTTGGAGGAGAGAAGTTTCTAGTTAAAGTTTAAGAGAGGAAACACTTTCATAGGAAAAGTATAACATCCATCTTGTCTACACACCTAAATTCTTTATGTACCACTTTGTATAGATAATTATTTATCTCATCTTATGTGTTCTAATCTATCATTGTATCATTTTAGTGTAGTTGCAATTATTAATGAATTATTTTGAACATGAATCGTTAATGTAGTCATTTTTATGCCCTTGCATCAACACTTTAATCCCATGTGCGCCATCCTATCACGCAACGGGTGCTCACTTAAGGCACATATGGGTGTCGAGCCCCTCCTTTATATGAGAATTTTGAGAACGGTTTTCCATTGATAGAAGATTAGATGCAAAAAGGTAAATGATCATACATTTCTTATGAGAGCATAGAGCGAGTTATTACACTAATATATCTAATCGATAACAAGAGAAACATAATTCAAATAGTATATCTAAACCATGACATAAAGAAAAACACTAGGGTTTACACCCATGAACAATATACTTTGAAATGTAATCATATAATCATATTTATCATAGTTCGGTAACCACATTACATCCAAAAAGGGTCATAACAAACCAAATGTATGAATATAGTCATGACTTATGTATCAAAGGCCCTAGCTATGCTTCCCATATTACATAATTTTTCACAAACCCATCCCTCTAGGCATGATATCATTCCATAATCATCCAATGTAACCCGGCCCTTATAACCTCCTATTATTTATGCAAAGCTTCACCTCTTATCCTTTCTATGATTATCCTGAAGCTTTCCTCATCGACCACTCTATTCTAGAATGTTCCCCCTCTTCTTTTACAAAGCATCTCTATAAATATGTTTAGCACCCACCGCCATGCCTTCCTGAAGTAACAAATCATTTTCTAAGTGTCCATGTGGTCCTCCAATGGTGCATGCCTACTTTGTTCCAAGCTATCCACTTTATGTAATGATATCTTTCTTGATCCTACCGCTTTATTCATCATTTGTCACTCTATTCTAGAATGGTCCTCCTCTTATTTTACCTAAGCATCTCTATAAATAGGTTTAGCACCCACCGCCATGCCTTCTTGAAGTAACAAATCACTTTCCAAGTTTCCATGTGGTCCTCCAATGGTGCATGCCTACTTTGTTCCAAGCTCTCCACTTTATGCAATGATATCTTTCTGGATCCTTCCATCACGTGGAATATTCCTTGCTTGACCACCAAGTCTCTAGGATGGCACCTTATCCACTCTACACACCTAGTCACATCACATTTTTCATCTCGTGCCTCCTGAAATGCCGAATATAGCTAAGTTCTGAGATCCCTTGTTTTTCCTTGTGTGCATGTCATGGTTTATACTAAACCCTTCTAAAACTCCTGTCTTGTGTGCTTTTCCCCATGCGCCCTTCTTCTTTCCGGTCCCATGCACACGTGCCCTTTGGCACTTAGCCAATATTTTGAGGCCCAAAATCACCCCATACTAAGCTTGTTCTCCTTCCTTGGAAATATATCCAATTAGAAAAAATAAAGAATGGCGGGACCTTGAATGGGTGGAATAAAAATGAAGGAATGAAGAATGGAAGAATTAAAAAATGGGGGAATGAAGAAGAATTTGTTTATTACTGAAGGATGAGTGGGAAATCCTTCCTTATAGCTGCCTCAAGTTTCTTCCAAGAATCCACTTCACCCTATGCCTACTGGAATAGGTCACCTACCATAGTGCTTACCTCTTTAAAACTCACTCATTCCCCTTATCGCTCATTGTATCAACAATCCCTTCTAGCTGCTTGCCAAGGTCATCAAATGTATCCATGTTGCGGGTGATTTGGGGATATAATTCCTTAAGCCAATTTTTTATCGAGCCCTGCAAGGTATCGATGGATTTTGACTTCTTCTCTACCTCAACCAGGATCTTGTCCCTGCTCTACCTAATTTCCCTTATTTTTCTCCTAAAACTCCTTGAGATCTTCCTCATGTGTAGCAACTAGAATTCTTACTGCTCTATCTCTGTTAGTAGTGTAATTTTCATAAGGAGCTTCAAATATCTACGCAAAGTGGCCTTTACAATGGTAAGGAGCTTGGTGTACCGAGTGACTATCTCCATAGCCTTATGCTTTTCCTCTTTCTCTTGAATCCAAGGTGAGTGACATCCTTTCCATAGTAAGGATGCAAGTTAAGTCTTCCAAGCATTGCAAGGTCAACTTGTATTTCTACTTGGGTGGTGTTAGATTTGGATGATTTAAGACAATAACATCTGTAATCATTTCTACCTTTTTATAAACCTCCCGCACCTTCATCTTTTCTTCCCTTAGCTCACACCGTAATCGTGTGCTGATAATTTATTCTTGCTTTAGATCCCTTCTCTTCTCAACAAGATCCTCATTCTTCTTCTCCAACTCCCCCTCTAGGAATCTTACCTTGTCCTTCCTCTCGAATACTCTTGCTTCCACCTCAACCGACACCTTATTGAGTGCATTGCAGACCTACTCATCTGATAACTACGGAGCATTCACTAGTGGGTTTACTCCTTTGGTCTTTGGCATATTCATTAGTTCCCCTTGGTTAATTTTGAACCAAGCTCATCAACATGGGACTCAAATGCCCAAGATAACATCTTCCTAGTTTGCGGGTACGTGCCTTCTTCTTTGAATGAGGATATTTCTAGGTGTTGGTCTATTGGCATGATGCTCTAGAAGCACGTGTGTAGCTCCTTACTTGGATCATGGATATAACCCATTCCTTGCCCTTGTGCTACCACTATGCTCTTCCCTCATGTGCGATCTTCCTTTAGAAATCTAACTGCCAAGTCGGGATCTCCACCCATGCTCCCATATTCCTTTCCTACACTCTCCTCTTGTACCCCTTAAGCACTTTATTTGTGTTGTGCTCTACCTCATGTTATACTAATTCCTTGATTATGTCTTCCACTTCTCTCTCGTGGCTTCCTCTCCTTGATCCTTAGTGAGGCTTGGGGTCCTATGATATTTCATATTCACCTCCTCGCTCTCTCCCTTTCCTTGAGTGCCTTCCTTATCTCCATCCTTCTCTTCATTTCTTCTTCTTGGATAATGTACATCATATACGAGATGGTATTTAACTACTTCATCATCATCTCTTTTTCCTCGTAGGCCTCTAAGCTCTCGTATCTTCCGAGTCAACCTTCTCTACTACCCTTTGCTTCTTCCTAACTAGTGATTCCAAAGATAGGTGATTCTTCCTTTTCTTCTTCAATAGGTCACTCCTTCCTTGGTGATTCTTTTTGTGTGGGAGGATCTTATTTCTCTAGTGCCTCTTCCTCAGGTGTCTTTTATTTCTCCTTAATGGGAGACTTCTTCCTGTGATAATATGTACTTGTCTTGCACTGTCTAAGCACGCCCACGATTGTGTTGTCTGCACACTTGGTGCTTTCTTCTCCTGCACTTCCTCTCTCTCTCTCTTCCTTGGCACGACCTTATTTCTACTATTGGGATCCTCTCGGGATGGAGAAATCATTCTCCATATAGGTGCCCTTCTCATACTTGGGCCTAATACGCAAGTATACTCTTTCTGCGGTCCTTCCAAAGATTCGTGGCGTCAAGGGTTTCATCATTTTTTCCTCATTTGAGACATACCTCTCCACATAAGCATTCTTCTCTCGGATAAATAAGCTTCTTGTGTAGTTTACAAAGTGGTCTTGGTCCACTTCGCTAAGGTCAAACATTAGTATTTTAGCTTCCTTGAAGTGATTGACCCGCTTGTAAATATTGCGTAGTGAAAGAGAAAGGTAATTTACACCACAGACTCTTGGTCCCAACCGTCAATGTAAACTCTGTCAATGCAGAAATGCTGATATATAACAAAATCAGCTTCTCCATCTACTAAGACTGCAACTACTTAGGTATTCTCCACTTTGCCCCAAATGTGTCACACATTCACTTGTACCATTTCTCTAGGCATCCCTTGCTTTGTCACGGTGTCACAAGTGTATTTTTTAAACCTCTTCGTGGGGAAGGGTATTCATCTAGATACTCCCATACAAACTTCTCTAACCTATCGGGCACTCTAATTTTTGAGAAATCTATTATGAGGAGGACATTGCTAAACATATTCTTTTCTCCTTCCTACATGGTCTTTGATGATCTCTTCTATAATGTAGGCAAACAAGTTGTAGATGGTTCCTTCTAAAATTTTCTCGACACACATTCAACCATGCCTTGTTTACTTGTGTCCACCTCTCTTGACCATTTAACTTGGTTACTAGGCACATGGCCATTCTCATCACGGGGTTGGGGATATCGGATATATAGAAGTAGTGTAAGCCCTTTTTGTAATCATAAGCTTCACAGAGTCTCTTAATGGCTTCCTTATCTTCTAAGTTTCATCTATCAAATCCCCTTTGCAAATGAGACGGGGTGAACTTAGATATAAGATGAGGAGTTATTTACATTTTCCAACCCGTGAAATAGAAGTGATCCTCATGTACGCGTGACACCGACCATTGGTATAGATACATAGGGCTTGCAAAAATAGGGCAATTCATACATTTGTAGTAACCTCGGCCTACTCCAATTTTACCTTCAAGTTATCAATGTAGATTGGCATCCTCTCTATTGTCCTTTTATCGAGTTGGATGAACTAGTTCCAGTTCCATCTCCTTCTCTATGGAGCTTTAGTGATGATTTTAATCACTCATGGCCATCTTCCTCACATGGGATACCCATTCTTTTCCCAACAACACCCCATCTGGAGTACCGCATCTCCGCATACCACTCATTGAAACTAGAAGCGCCGGTCTTTTTTTCCCTTGCCCTTACCCTTCTTTGGTGAAATAGTTTCCTTATTTTGTGCCATCTTACTTGTCGAGTTAAAAACTCTTCATTGCTTGGTATCCTCACTCTGCTCAGATCTCGCGGCTCAACTCCGTAAAAGAATCCTTCTAATCCCGTGCCCTAGTTATGGAACCCTAACCTAGAAAACTCTTCCACAAGATGAATTACTCCACTTTGAAACTTATTCCCTACGCTCGTGTACTCCTTCCACTCTAGTTCAGATATCACACTAGTCACACACTCAAGTTTTCATAATTCTTCCTTCACACAAATCTTTCTTCGCAGATGCCCTAATTTACAAGAGCTTCTTTAATATCATGATAGCAAGGTAAATAATAATGTGCCTGACCTCATACTTATAGATTTTTTCCTATCTCCCACAATAAATGCTATGCCACCCACCAATGTACTTAGCATTAATCGTGGATTTTTCCACTCAATCGGACCCTAGGCACTCTTGCCCATGCACCCGCCCCTACGTAAATAATGTCTACAACCTTCGGAACATAAAATTCCTTCTACCGATCAAGACTCTTACTCACATGTTTGTAGCACAAAAATTAATTCTTTTTTCCTTGACTTGATTTTTTCCCTCGCCTACCTCATGTTATTCCCACGCTTTTCATCCTTTGTATGTGTTCTTTGTTAAACCCTTTTTCACACCAACAATTTTTTTCCATTGTTTCCCCATGCATGTTCTTAAACCTTACATGTTTTTTATCCTTCAATCCTCGCCATTAACATGAATTTTATTACCAAATTCTATTTCACTTTGCACTACTCCACCCCACACTAAAACAAATGTGTGGTCCTCTGCGCATACACAACCTTTTGAAATTAATAAGTGGTTACCAAACACAAGGCGCACAACAACACAAATGGAAAGAAACAAGCAATGAGAAAGGGAAACAAAAGGAAAATAAAAAGCATTAAGTAAAATTATAAGCTAAATGGAAATCTTCGCCTTATTTACAAACACAAGGAATACTTATTTTTAGTATGGCTTCAACCTACACCCATTGAAATGGCCGTGTAACCTCGTCCCATCCATCGCTTATAAATGGCATGCACCTGACTCAAGGATGTACGAGATGATATACGAGCCCAACCAATGGACTTTTAGCTTCCTAGGATGGCATAGAAACTTGGAATCATATAACAAAACCATTTTCCCCACCTCAAATTTCTTGTTCTTGATGTGATAATCATGTCATGCCTTTTGTTTGGCCTTTTTAGTCTTCTAACTCCATATATCAAGTGATCGTCTTTCATCTAACTACACTAAATTATCGATTCTCTCTACAAGCACTTGTTAATTGGCTAATCCTCCTACGTGCGCAATACGCAACGATGGTAATATGAATTCAACCAGAAAAAAACCTTCATGCCAAACACCAATTGAAATGGCGTGGCCTTGTTCAAACTCTTATAGGTTGTCTTGTATTCCCATAGAATAAGCGATACCTTATCATCCAAATATTGTCTCCCAACATCATAAATTTTAGATAACGTGTGACTTAGTATCTTTTTGAATTCCTCAATAGTTCCATTCGATTGGGGATGATAAGGGGTGGTCTTGTGATGGGCCACCATGAGTTGTGCTAATGGGATCTCGACCATCTCATTTAGGAAATGTGTACCCCTACCACTTTTCAAGCTTAGAGGACACCCATACCTATTAATTATGTTCTCCCATAAGAATCTAGCTAATGTTGTTGAGGTGCAATCCTTTGTTGGCATTGCCTCTACATATATTGTCAAGTAATCAATGCAACCAATGATATAATGTGAACCAGTCCTTTGCGTGCGGTGAAATTGGTCCTATAAATTCAATTGCCCATTTTTCAAATGGTTTAGTTCTGGTTGTAGGCCTCAAAGGCATCTCATCTCTTTTTCTTGGCTTTCCAAGGCCCTAGAAATGGTCACAGCCTTGAAAAATTCCATACAATCCTCGATGGATGCTTTCCCACCAAAGTCCTTCCATTAAAATCCTCCATGTGGTTACATTTCCTACATAGTGTCCTCCTACAATTCCACCATGTGCTTCCTCCATAATTTCAATGCACTCATGTTCTAACACACATCAACACAGAACCTCATCATGACCTAGCTTATATAAATCACCACCAACTAATATGTAGGGCGTAACGCGTATAGCCAACTTATTTATCTTTAAATCCTTCATCCCTTTGCAACACCTATTTTAAGAAACACTATAATATCCTCTAAGTCGAGGGTGCGTCTTTATAACCTAAATAATTGTGCATCTAACATGGTAGTGCAAAGTGTGTGCTATATCCTCTAGTCTGTTATTCTTGTGTCAACTTCCTACTTATAAAACAAAGGGGTGATCAATAATCCCCTCACTATGTTGTGATATTACTACTCTAATGGATGTCCTAAGGCATCAACATGGACATGGAAAGGCTTCTCCCAAGAAGGAAAGCATAATATGGGTGCAGTGACAAGCATATCCTTTAATGTGTCAAACTCCCTCTATTGCACCTCTCCCTAGTGAAAGGCAATCTTGTGTTTAAGAAATTCCTCCAAGGGTGCAACAATCTTGGCATACCCCTTAATAAACTTCATGTCATATCCCATATGCCCAAGGAATCTACACACTACGCTTTGGTGATAGGCTCTCCCGGTCCCAAAATGACTCCAACTTTGGCAGGATCCGCTAACAAACCTTCCTTATATATAATATGCCCCAACAGGGTCCAAATGGTGTGGCAAAGACACACTTCTTAATATTGAGGGATATCCTCAACTACCAACATATTTCAAATATTAGCCTTAAGTTGTCACAATGGTGTTTTACTAGTGCATATAATGTCCAGTCATCAAGATAGACTTGAAGAAACTTATGGATGAAATCCTCAAATGCTTGTACCACAATGCACGAGAACACAATAGGCACATTCTTCAAACCAAAAGGCATGACCGTGTAGTCAAAGCTTTCCCATTCGGTGGAGAAATTTGTCTTCTCCTGGTCTTCCTTTTCAATCGACTTGATGATACCCTGAAAATCCATCTGTGAAAGAATAGACCTCGTGCCTGGCTACTCCTTCTAGAATTTCTTTAGTGAAGGTGGTTGGAAAAGGGTCAAGGAAACATACTGAATTTAAGTCCTTGTAATCACCATAAATCCTTATCCTTTCATCCTTCTTAATGCTTATGAACATTAGAATTACCCATTTTGATTCATCCACAACTTCAATGATGTCTGAAGCAATCATCTTGTCTATCTCCTCTTTGACCCCTACGCGTAAATTTGGATTCATCTGATACGAACTCTTCTTGATTGGGTGCACACCCTCCTTCATCTTGATCCTCATTTCCCCCAAGGAGTGGTGAATGCATTTGAGCTCAAGGTACCCACATGGGAAAAAATCTTGAAACTCATGCAATAGATCAATGATCTTAGAAACTTCCTTCTCCAACCAATAATCCCCAATGATAACTTTGTTAGGTTTTTCCTCTGAACATATGTTAACCTTATTTTTTTTCAAGGGCTCATGGTAAGCACATTCTCACTCATCAGCACTATCCATGACTTTGTGTATACCTTCAAAATGGTTAACATCCATACTTTCCATTTCTTCGCCATCTATCACATAGACCATTTTCCTTTTTCTTTTTCAATGCACACATGCTCAAGTTATATCTCTTCTAATTATTCTTCATCAAAGCACGTCTCCAAACCAATCTCACCTAATAACTCCAGTATCTTATCTTCTACCATAACACAATCTCCTAGTATAAGGCACTTGACAACTTCCAATGCCTTATCCACCGATGGCTTTGTAGTCCGATAATCAAAATCTTGAATGAGATCAGCCGCCAACTCTGTCAATTCCTTATTTTTCGGCACGTCTCTCGAGTGAATATACCACATGTGTGTACAACCCTATAAGGTGGAATACAATTTATGCACCCATAATAAAAGTGGCACAACTTCGTGCCTCCCATCCGAGCCTTCTCACATGCTTGGACGTGAAATGAGATGGGTTCCTTTCCATGCTAGTCTAATATTAGAGTGGGTGCATTGCTTCAAGAAAACCTAATAGAGAACATGATTCTCACTTCGCTTCACTCTAGAAGGTTATCGCGATGGGTTTCCCACTAATGTGTCACTTTCCCAAGAAAGTTATAGCTGAGTATCCTTCTTATATCGACCTCATCTTTCCACTAAGCCTCCATTTCTCACAAGAAAATTTTAGGGTAGGCTCCTCCAAAGTAACTTGGCAACTTCTTCCTCCTATACGCTTGAATGGCCACTCCTTTATTAATCTTGTTACAGATCCCCTCAACTATCACCCAATTAAATCATAAGTCCTGTGCGACCAATTGTCACATGCCACACTAGTTGTATCACTTAAGGATTGAGTGTCCTCAAACTTGGATAACTCCTTCCATAGGATAACATCCTTCAAGACACCAATGGGCATTGCCTTTGTCTTGTTAGCCATATATAGAATTTTTGAAGATGGCTAGAATGGGGGCCTTCCCATCTCGATGCCAAGCATCTAGAATGAGAACATTGACTTCCACACCCGTTTTAATCAAAATATTTCTCTAAGCTAGACATCAACAATCGCATTTAATGTGATCTCTTTATCATATTCAAGGCTATGAGGAGGAAGGTTAGCATGCGAACCTCGTCTCTTGCGCTCTTCTCCGTTGTGTAGTACCTTCTCCCATAGCCATTTTCCTAGACAAAATTTTGCATACTTCCCGACCTCATCCAGATCCCTATGCAGAGCCTCAACACTCTTCCTTTTCTCTAACTTCCTTGACAACTCCTTGAGGAAATGGATCTCTCCTTGTAGGCTTCTAATAAAATCCATGGTCTCTAGATAAACCTCCTTTTGATGATCGGGTCCAGATATTTTCCATGTACCACTTCTTCTCTAACAACTAGTTTTCGCCTTGGTACCTCCCGGCACATGAAACCTCTTCTCATGTTGTCACCAGTATAGGTTCTAGCTCTGACTCACGCCCCACCATTGGAATCCATTTTGAGTTGGCCTTCTTTATGCTTAACATCTCGACACCTTTATGTTAGGAAATATTTAATTAGTGCTCCATTAGTAAACAATAATTACGTGAAGTAATTATTATGTTGTAAGTATGTGTTAGTAAATTGTTATTAGTTGTTATATAAAACAACAATAACAATTATATTTGGTTAGTGTGTTAGAAACAACTCACGTAAGTTAGTGAGTTGTTATAAACTACTTCCTATTATTTAGGGAGTATATTTCCTATATATGTGTAATCAATCTTGAAGGAATTATTGAAGAAGATTAACTGAATATCATTTGTTATTATTTTGACTATTACCTGCAACTATTCTGATATGCTCTCTTCAATTGGTATCAGAGCAGGCTACGGCTCTATGATGAAGCGACTGTGATAATGACTAGGATCTGTGCATATGCCGTTTAGTGGAGATTGTCTATGGCTTGAATTGTCATGTCTGCCTTTGAATTCAAACAAGCTTAAATTGATTGTCAGGCCATTTGATATCATTCACATATCTCCTCTTGCAAAGAAATCCTGATCAATCTCGTTGTGGTGACTCCCGAATTTCCTTTGGTCGGCCAATGAATATTATGCAGTGGATCGTCTTTGTAACCTCGACACTATCACGATGATCAGTTTGTCAAGGATTCAATCTGACCTGTAGTATTTGTGATTTAGTTTTATTTTCATTGGGCATGCAAATTAATGGAATTTGTGGTCTTCGAGGATAGACACTTATCAATTCGACCTCTGTAGCTATTTTGATCTGTTCTTACCACTTTGAGGACAGTTTGGCATCTGAATCTAATCTCTTGGCGTCGAATTCATTGGATGTTGTGGATGGAACATGAAAACTCGCAGTCCCTGCCACGTACAGGTCTCTGCCAGATTTGTCTATATCCGTAGATTCTTTGACGTTTATCACTCAAATTTGCGTATGCTATTATTCAGTTATGCGTTGTCTTTCCTTCAACGAATGTAAATTATACTCCATTCCACGCCATTTTCCAAAGGAAACTGAGACAGGTCATACAACCGTAACGTGAGTCTATCTAAAAAGTTATAGTTTATGTTTAGTTCTTGGTATTGAACGGTTTGTCCTTTTATATGTTTGAGAAAATTGTCCTCTTGTCAAATATATTGTGAAGTGTCTCATTGTCTAAAGTCTAGTCTTTATGTGTTTCATTTGTCTATAAAATTAAAGTATTAATGTCAAGTCAAAATTAATATGTCAAATAGAGCATGTTGTTACAGGTTTATTAATATATTTTTCATCATTGTATCGTCAAAATATGTTTAGGTGAATAATAGGTTGTATTTCATATAGGTGATTTTAGGATTTTTTTTTATCGAAAGTAATCAAAAGAATCAAAGTTGTCATCATTTTTCAAGTTATTATTGTCTTGTCAAACGTCAAAAGTGTCGTTAGATTTTTTTCCCCATCTCACAATGGAAGTCCCTCTAGAAAAATTCAATGGGCTCAATTTTCATACTTGGAAAGTGAAGATCCAGATGCAATTGATGAATAAAAATCTCTGGTGGATAGTCGATGGAAAAGAACCAAAACCTACAGATCTGACCAAATTGGCAGAATGGGAAACGAGAGATGATAAAGCCAAAGCCATTATTGGTCTTGCTCTCTCAGATACTGAGCTACACTATGTTGATCTCGAGAAATCGTCTCATGAAATGTGGGAAAACTTGAACAAAACCTTTGGTGCTAAAGCAGTGAACACAAAATTTTCTCTCAAATTGCAGTTGTTCAAGTTAAAAATGGGTGAAGGAACTACAATGTCCAGTCATATTAATGATTTACGGTCTCTTCTCCGACAGCTAGCAGAAGTAAAAGCTCCTGTAGACGATGAAGATGCAAAAGCTATTTTGTTAAATAGTTTGCCTCCCAAATACAGTAATATTGTCTTCACACTTGGTCAGATGCCTTCCAACTCATTGGAAGATATGATATCAGCTCTTCTAGCTGAGGAAAAAAGGACTAAAGAAGGTGTAGAAGAAGAAACTGCATTGTACTTAAAAAAGAAGTACAAGAATTTCTCCAAAAATAAGGAGGAAATTGAATGTTTTTACTGCAAGAGAAAGGGGCATAAAACTCCATTTTGTAAAAATCGAGCTCGTGATCTTCTAAATGGAACAATCAAAATGGAAGAAGCAAATATGGGCATAGACGATGAATCTGATTATGAGGAAGAACAAGTAAATGAAGACAGTGGCTCTGAAGACTTCTTGTTCTGAGCATGAAACCGGAGGCAGGAGGCATCGGAGGTTGGAGGTCATTTAGCGACCTCTCGTCAGTTGCCAATGACGGGGCCGCATATCAGCTTTGGTGACATGTGTGTGTGTGCAGTTTGATTTTAGTGCTTCCAGTGTGGTGTGCCTCAGTTTGCAGTGATCCTATTTTCAATAAGTGGAAATTTCACATTGAGGGGGGGAACATGATCCAATGTTCCATTTCCAGTATGTCAGCTTTTTCTATGTATGTATGAGCAACAAATTTCAGTAGAATTTCCTATGTTATTCCCTGCAGTGAGATAGTGATGAGAGTTGTTGATACTACTGCATCATCATGATATCGTGGTTGTTAGTTATCCAGAAAAACTATCCAGAGGTTGTTGGTACTGTCCTCAAAAACCATCTGTTGTGTGGTTGTTGGTTAACCACTTGGAAAACCATCCAGAGGTTGTTGGTATTGTCCTTGAAACCATCCAGATCATGAGCATGCTACGTAGCGGCACGTGCAAAGATAAAGGGAGTTTTTCCCATGTTCGCACTAAGGGGGGGAATGTTAGGAAATATTTAATTAGTGCTCCATTAGTAAACAATAATTACGTGAAGTAATTATTATGTTGTAAGTATGTGTTAGTAAATTGTTATTAGTTGTTATATAAAACAACAATAACAATTATATTTGGTTAGTGTGTTAGAAACAACTCACGTAAGTTAGTGAGTTGTTATAAACTACTTCCTATTATTTAGGGAGTATATTTCCTATATATGTGTAATCAATCTTGAAGGAATTATTAAAGAAGATTAACTGAATATCATTTGTTATTATTTTGACTATTACTTGCAACTATTCTGATATGCTCTCTTGAGTCACCAAGTATAGGTTCTAGCTCGACTCACGCCCCACCATTGGAATCCATTTTGAGTTGGCCTTCTTTATGCTTAACATCCCGACACCTTTATCCTTTCAATGTTTCGGCTCATGTGCTCAAATAACTCAAGGTATTCTTCATAGTTATGCTTCTTTCGCACCACGAGCATTACAATAGATCATGAAACTCATGTTTGTAATGCTCTATCGAACCACAATTATAATAGGTTCCTCGCGAGAACTCACTTCTTCCTCTGCGGTTACCATGACCACAAAATCCTCCATAGAAACCTCTTTCACACACCCCTTCATCTGCGCTCCTTCATAGCGATAATCATCATCCTTGGAACTACTTGCAACACTATTCGGCACATAACAAGATCAATGACATCATGCATATGGTCAATCGGTTTACAATCCTTGGTGTCATGGGTAATAGAGGTACAAATATTACAATAGCAATAAACATTCTTATGAATCACGCGATGCAATAACGGGCATCTACTTACATCATGATCTCCATGGAAAATTTCACACTCTATCGTCATGGCATGTACCGATCTCCTAGAAGCTGTCCTTGGTATGCCCTTCCACTTCACAATTTGTGCACCATAGACCACTATGAGTCTCATGTGTTAAGTTTGCAAAAATATTATCCAACTGCTTGGCCATTGCAACAATCCGAGCTTCAATAAAGGGTCTAACACCCGTATCAACACTTCCAATAGCCTCGGTGCATAGGGTAGTTTCAAGGCCTTGCACGGGTCTCGTGAAAGTCTTGTGTGAAAGTGCTCTCCTAAACAAAATTTTCAAACCTCCGAAATACCATTGAGCATGTTGAGAATGATGTATATTATAAGATAGTTTTGATGATCTTCCCACACTCTATCTTCCATTCCTTGTTAGATCTCCTTCAGAGCATTGATGATCTTTTGTTTAAAATCAAGGATATGAAATTCTGCTAGGAAGGCATTCTTCAAAGACAAGTGTAATTTACCACTATCTCGATGGGGGTCATATTTCGGTACCAACTATGTATGGGTTCTTATAATGTTGTTGTAAACTAGCTTGCCTTCCTTTCAGGTATTGATTCCTTTTGTGTGTCAAAACAATTCACACTTGTGTAAATGCTCTACAAACATCCTCAACACCCTTGTAGTCCGGTAGGTGTAAATACTTCTCAAAAACACTTGTTGAGGTGCTTAAGGCCTTTTTCCTCCCGATCCGGAACCTTGATTTTCTCCGGTGTTTCCTCCACCACTAGATCCAATGGATCCACCGGTCTCATTCCCCGACCCACCGGATCCTCTAGATCCACTAGGCCCTCTAGCTCCGATAGTTCCTACACCACCAAATCCACCTTTTTTAGCGAAAAAGGGCCTAAAGTGGTCGCGCCTAGTGTCCCCAATGTCCCATTGAACTATATGCCAATGGTTTATGCTACTAGATGTGTGTCCCTGCACCACTCCCAAATGTGATACCCAAACTTTTGTACCCATACTTTGTCTAACAATTCCCCAAATACATGGGAATTACTTGTACAACCAAATATGTCCCAAAAGAGAAATTATATCTCTAGGTGCGAGATCACTTACTTCCACCGATACCAATGGGTTAGCAATACTTATCTCTGGATTCAAAAGACTAAGTTCCGGGGTTGGTAACCAAGTGGGTTCGAGATGCGTACTAATAGCTCTCCTTTCTCCATGTGAGGAACTCTCATCGAAGTTGAAGGGGTCTTTCTCCCACACTTTCCAAGATGGGGTAACACAGACTGCTTAGGTTCCACATCCTCTGCATGAACCTCAATTCCTTCTCACAACATCTTCCTCCATAAATCCATCACTTATATAACCTCGTGTTGTCTAGTCAACTCCCTTTCATGCACTTCATTATACTTGATTCATATCTCTTCCCTTTCCTTTTCATCCGTAATGTACGCCATCTTCCTCCACCCTAGCTTCTTCACCCAATGCTCAAAAAAATTTAGCCAGCCATAGGGAATACCTCCAAACTTAGCGTAATGATCAAGATCTTCATATCCAACGAGATAACTCAAAACAAAAATCCCCTAGGTTCTCTTAGGAACTCAAACTCAACAATCTTTGGATAAGAATATGAATAAATAACATATTCAGGTATAACTTGTCAAGCACCATTTTCCACTAATGATCAACATCACACGTCCAAGTCGATCAACATCCTAAAGCCTCGATATTCTTCTTTGGTCCACATGGGATATCTATAATACCATCTTGATCGGGATGCATACGCTAAAAACCATTCATACAAATCTACTGGGAAAAAACAAAAGAAGGTCTCATATAGCTCATGGTATAGGTATTCCTCTACCCATATATGTGCATCAAACTCAAGTCTAGTACTAAATCTCTAAGAAAACTCATCCTCCATGCTCTTACACCATGTTTTGACACTTTCCAAGGTCAAATGCTCTTTCATCATTTGTCAAAGGAACCAAGGTGTAGTTATTTCTCACAACAACTTCAAAAAGAGGTCCCAGAAATGGAACCAATATGTAGTCATGTTTATGCCCTTAGATATACACTTAAATTCCATGTGCACCGGCCTATCATCCAGTGGGTGTTGGGCGCTCACCCGAGGTGCGTGTGGGTGTCGAGCCCCTCCTTTATGTGAGCATTGTCGAATGGTTTTCCATTGATAGAAGATTAGAAACGGAAAGGTAAATGATCATACATTTCTTACGAGAACATAAGATGAGTTATTACACTAATATATCTAATCATATAATAAGAGAAACATCATATAGATAGTAGATCTGATCCATAACATAAAGAAAATCACTAGGTTTTACACCCATGAAAACTATACTTTGAACAGAATCATATGTTCATATTGATCATAGTTCTAAGTAACCGCATTATAGCTAAAAAGGGTCATAACAAACCAAATGTATAAGAATAGGCATAACTTATGTATCGAGAGGCCCTAGCTATGCTTCCCATATTACCTAAATTTTCACAAACCAATCCCTTTAGGCATGATATCATTCCAAAATCCTCCAAGGGTAACCCCACCCTTATAACCACCTATTATTTCTATAGAGCTTCACCTCTCATCCTTTCTATGATGATCCTGAAGATTTCCCTCATCAACTTCTCTATTCCAGAATGGTCCTCCTCTTATTTTACTCAAGAATCTCTATAAATAGGTTTAGCACCCACTACCATGCCTTTATGGAGTAATGAGATCACTTGCCAAGTTTCCATGTGGTCCTCCAATGGTGTATGCATACTCTATTCCGAGCTCTCCACTTTGTGTAATGATGTTTTTGGATCCTTCCATTATGTGGAATATTTCTTCCTTGACCACGAAGTCACCGGGGTAGTACCTTATCCACTTCACACACTTAGTCAAGTCATGTTTTTGTCTCTCGCCTCTTGAAATGCCGAATATGGCTAAATCCCGAGCTCCCTTGTTTTTCCTTGCGCGTGTGTCATGGTTTCTATTAAACCCTTCTAGAACCCTTGTCTTGTGCGCTTTGCATGCACCCTTTGGCACTTAGCCAATATTCTAAGGCCCAACAGATTAATGTTAATTATTTAATTCCAAATAATCCCCTATAATAAGCCCTTACATCATATATTACATTTAAAATTTCTAGGGTGTAAACAAAGATGTCCATATCCTAAATGGGGTTATAGGGATGGATAAACCTAAATAGGGGACTATATAGATGATTTTGGGAGATATTTTTTTAAGTGGATGCTTTATATTTTTGTGTGAAGAAATGAAATTACTGCGGCTTGTGTCATTTCTTGGATATTCCAAAGGAAGGTTTTGATTGCTTGAATAATAGTATGGTTTTCTATGTTAAATATTTGTTGACTTTCATATGTGGAACAATGTTTTTTATCCAAAGGTTTTTTATAAAATAAAATATAAATCCTATAGTTTGGTGGAATTAAATTATTTTAATCAAAAGAATTCAAATTTTGTAGAGACTCGTTCGGTAATTCATGACTTGTAAAAACACAAATTGTACATAACTCTTGCACTAGTCAACACTTTCTCGAATTGACTAATAATCCTATCCCTAGCTATGTCTCGCTTGTTATTTCTCACACATAACCTATTTTTCGCATAATGGTCATAACACTCCATAAAATCAAGTTATACCCTTGCATATTACAATCTTAACTTTTAACTCACCCGCACAAAAATCTGGAACCATATCGGATATGGAGGGTCATAACACCCAAATGTTATGGTTTAACCTATAAAATTTGGTCCCTCCTCCTCTAACAACACATTTATAATGTTACATTCATATTCGACCTTATTTTACATTTCTAGATCTGGAACACATATATAATAAAGTTATTCATCTCCATCAATGGGGGCACTCATTTTATTTGGAACCTAGCATCAAAATGAGAAAACACTAAGAGAAATAATACTAATATATACTCCAAGAATCCCTTAATCTATACATTCTATGCATACTCATGTTAGGGAACTCATCTATTCAAATCTATAATTACAAGAGGAACATTACAAAAGTCAATTCAAGATAGGGAAAGTATCAAGTACAATCCCATTTTTGTAAGGTCATGGTTATAAATTTGGTTGCATACATTCTAGATATCATATGATAGGTGAGAATTGTTAACTTTTCAAGTTCCTCTTACAAAATTTTCCTTCTTTTGTGAAATAATTCCTTGCCAAAATTTTCCTTTTATCAAGTGTTATTTTTTCACAAAATTATTTGAGAAAATTTCCTATGTACTAATTTTTTTATGTATTTGATTTTGGGTTTCAGGAATCAATTTGCATTTTGCATGAAAATTTCTTCCTAAAACCCAAAACCTGAAATACAAAGGAAATTAGACCATATCAATAGTTGGGTTTCAACTTGCAAATTTCAAGATGAAACCCAAAACCCGACTCCGATTCCCAAGAGCATTTTGATTTTGGAACTTGACTTGTAATTTACATGCAAATTACAAATCGAGTCTGAAACCCGACTCTCGATTACACAAGACCATTTCGGGTTTTGGAATCCGAATTGTAATTTGTATGCAAATTACAACTCAAGTCTCGAAACCTAAAATAAAAAAACCAAGACCATTTTGGGTTTCGGGTTCAACATAGAAAATTACATGCAATGTGCACATCTACTTCCAAAACACGACGACACATTGAAAAAAGGGAGCTAAGGTCTAATGCGATTCGGCATATTATATGTCACCTACCCACATGTGTCACATATGTGGTAATTAATTCACCCTTTTCTATTTAAGGTTGAGTTTTTACATCTCATTTTCATCTGACATTTTATACCCTGACTTGTTTATGCCTCCTTAACTTCTAACCGTACCTCTTACATGGATTTTTTTAGCAATTTTCATGATTTCTTCTTCAAACCACTTGATATTTTGGTAATTTTTATATTTTATTTGTTTTTTATATTTTTGAGTTGTTGTTTTGGGCATTGTTTTCAGCTTTCACCGAGATTATGGGTGTTCTTGGTGTTTTCATTTTTGGTTCATTTCTAGGGTTTTCCTCTTTGTGTCTTTAGATTAACTTCTCCATTTCCCTTCCTCCTTCACTTTTTGTGGTTCGATGAATATTAGGATTTAGTATATCAATTAATTAAGAAATAGAAGAAAATTTATCATTAATCACTGTTGGTTAGAAAATTTGTCGGGGACAAATTGGTGATTATCTAGCCAACACTATGGGAATCTAAGTCCCTCTACATTTGAATGGTGCAGCTCCCATTGTTTAGCATGTAAAACCAAAGTGGATTTAGGGTGGTTTTTCAACCAGGATCCACAGGAACACTCCACTGTCCCTATGGCAATAATAGCAATTCCTTGCTATAGCAGAAATCAATATGAGGAAGGGGAGGGAGTGAGAATGAAGGAGGGGGAGTTCAATGTTGTGGGTAGAGTGTCAAATTCCCACACACATCAATTAGAATTTTCATTACATGTATTTATTAACGAAGAAAGGAAAATTTACAATTTTTTGAGCACAAGATAGAATAAAATACATTGGTTACAAAGCACCAATCAATATTTCCATCCAAGGGACATAAAATTCCTTCCTTTTTTATTGATCTCAGAGTTCAAACTTGTACAACAAGTGGGAATAGAAGAAATAATACAGAGAAAAAGAATAAAAGAAGACTGACTGTCATTTTTGTCCTCTGATCCCATAAAACATGATTCCCATTTCCAAATTCGATTGCTAGCCCCAACAATGACTCTCAAAAACAAGAAATAGCATGTCAGGGGTGGTTATAACTTCCCCAAATGTCTAAGAAGTGGTTACCAACAAATTTGATCATTTTTCCTTCTTCCATATTCCTTTGTAGCAAAGAAGAGCTTATGTGTGTAAAAATGCATTTTACATTTCAATTTACCAATTTTCATATGAACCGTTTGCTCCTTTGCCCTAATTTCTTTGAAATCGGGCCATCCACGTGGTAGGAGAACATTGGAGCGAAGTCGGGAGGATTTTTTTTTTTTTGCATGCTATAGACATTTTCTGAATTTTCTCCCATGAAATGCCATCAAAATTTAAAATTGAAGTGTCCATCATGTAGATAATTTCAACATCTTTCCATTGATACCAAAAATACAAAAAAATGAGCTCTGGTTCGAAAGATATGGCCTCTTGAAGATTTAGGGAAAAACTGGTCAAAATTAGGGTTGGCGGGGTCAAATTCAAAAATTTTCCCTTTTGGAAAAATTTCCCAAAAACTCTGCGAGTTTGCCACCCTGAGACACATGGCACCTTCTGGTTCACTCATGGGCTGAAGACCTATCCTTTCTTTTAAACTTCACATTTTCATATTTGGAAAATTTCTCGAAAAATCCCAGTGGGTCCGCCACCCTTAGACACGTGGCACCTTCACAGTTGCTTGGGGATGCATCTCCATTTTTTCCTTTGAAATCACATTGGGAAAAATATCAATTTACCTCCGCACCTTGCCGCTCTACCATGTGCTTCTCCCTTCTCCTCCGTGGGCTTGCGGGTCGCGTTTTAACTTTGCGCCACTTAGCTAGAAGGGCTAAGTGCCTAATTCCTCCCCGCACCCCGTTGCTCCGCCATGTGCTTCTCCCTTCTCCTTCGTGGGCCTGCAGGCCGCTTTGTAACTTTTGCACCACTTACCCAAAAGGGCTAAGTGCCTAATTCCTCCCCACCCCCAGCTCGCCCTGACACGTGGCGCTTCTCTATTGGATGCGGGCCTACCTAGGGAAACTTTCCCCATTTACCTCTGCCGAGCCATAACTCAAAAACTACGATTTAGGAGGACTTCCATAACTTTATAGAAAGGGGAAATAATTCTCTATCTGATGAAGGTATTTCTAAGAATCCTTCATCCCTTGGGAAGTGCCAGATTTCAAAAAACTCAGACTAGACCATTTTCAAAGGGTGACAACTCAAAAATTTCTAAGTCCAAACTTGGGAAAAGAAGGAAAATTTTGAGGGGACAATAGTGGCTCTAGCTTGGGGACATGGCATGGATTGAACAGGGAGAAAACATGGCATGAGGATCTAGAATCTCAAGTTTTAAAACATATAATGTTGACCAGTGCCTTATCCATTGGGCCTTGTAGAGTCATGTACAATTCTAAGGAAAGAAAGAAGGAAGGAAGGAAACACACCAACCAAAACCACACCAAGACAGGAAACAAACCAAAACACACACAACAGAAAAGGGGAAACAACAAAAACTATGGTACAGGGTGAGGGACAACTCACTTTCACTGATGGTACAACTTCAAATATTTCCCACTTCTAGGCAATCCCAATGGAGTTCCATCCAAGTATGATAAGAGAAAGGCATTCTCACCACAAGCTTCTTGAATTTGAAATGGACCCAACCACAAAGAATCAAACTTACCATGACTACCCTTTGGCTCTCTCCTCTTGTCCCAAAGTAGGACCAAATCTCCAGCTCTGAACTCCCTTACTTTGGCTCTTCTATCAAAGAGCTTCTTCACTTTCAGCTGATGTTCTTTGATTTTGTCCACTACCTAGGATCTACTCTCTTCTAGCTTCTCAAGGAAAAGGATCCTCTTGTCAATTGAATCTCTGTATTGGCTGTCTTCCACTGTTTAAATTACCTTCAAAGTTGGCATTTAAATTATAATAGGAATCTCTTCTTCAACTCCATATAGCAGCTGAAAAGGTGACATGCTTATTGCCTTCTTAGGAGTGATCCTATCAGCCCACAATGCATCATATAATTTTTTGTGCCAATTCTTCTTATTCGAATCAACAAGATTACGGATAATATTCATAATATTTTTGTTGCTTGACTCATCTTGGCCATTCCCTTGAGGATAGTAGTTAGAAGAATGAGCAAGAGCAATCCGAAGCCATAACAAAATTCTATCAATTCCTTCGAAGAGAAATAAGTAGCATTGTCTACTACAATATTCTAAGGAACTCCAAAATAAACAATGATATTCTCTTTTATGAAATTACAGACAACTTCAGAGCTGGCCTATTTGGTTGGAATGGCTTCCACCCATTTGGTGAAGTAGTCCATGGTAGTGAGCACATAAGTATGCCCAACACTTGAATGGGGATTCAAAACGCCAATGAAGTCCAGCCCCCATTGTTGAAATGGTTCTTCAATAATCACTAGGCCTAAGAGGCAATGCAGCTAACTGTGGTTTTCCAACAAATTGTTGGCATGCTTTGCATTTAGAAACCCAGCTCTGAGTATCAACAAAAGAGAAGGCCAATAATATCTACCTCTGAGAATTTTGTGGGTAGTCACCATGGCTGAAAAGTTTCCACCACAAGCTTGATCATGATAGGCTTTGAGGAGTTTTTCTTGTTGTTCCTTTTCAACACACTTGAGAAATTATCCCTCTATTCCTTTCTTGTAGAGTGCATGATTCCAAATCACATATTTGGTTTCTTTCATCCTGAGATTTCTTCGCTTCTTGTAATCTAAATGAGGAGGGTAGTCCCCATAGGTAAGAAAGAAAGCGATGTCTGCATACCATTCCTCTGTAGTGTTCACAAAGAGAACTTGTGGGCAATCTTCTGAGTAGGTTGGGCAAGTGTCATCTCTTTCTCCAAGCTGAACTTTGAGAGATTCATCTTCAACAATCAACTTGCACAAACCATTTCCTCTAACTAGATTAGAGGGCTTAATCTCCAGGTCATACTCTTGGATCCTTGCAATCCAATTTCCTCTTTTGGCTCTAGGATCTTGTTGTGTTAAAATGGACTTGATTGCACTTCAGGGACCATCACCACAGTGTGAGAGTTGAGTATGTAAAATCTGAAATTCTTCACGGCCTTGACCACTATGTATGCATGCTTCTCCAATTGACTATAATTTAGTTCATGCTTCTTCAAAGGGCAGCTCATGAAAGCAATAGGTGCTTCCAATCCTTCATCATTCTTCTGAACTAGGACAACAGAAAGAGTGTGCTCGAGGCATAACAATACATGATAAATTCCTTGTTAAAATATGGAGATACCAGCGTTGGAGCTTTGGCAATGGCCTTCTTGATTTCTTTAAATGCTGATTTTCCTTCGCTACTCCATTTGAAACTTGTTTGAGGCTTCATCATAGAGGTGATATGCTTTGTTAGTTGAGAAAATTCGGGGATAAAGAGGCGAAGAAAATTTACCTTCCCAAAGAATGAGTGCACTCCTTTTTCTTTGGTGGGAAGAGATAGTGCTTGAATAACATTTACTCTCTCAGGGTCAATATGTGCCCCATGCTTATTCATGATGTGTCCCAACAGCTTGCCTTATGTGACTCTAAAGATACACTTCTTGGGATTTAGAGAAATGCCTTGTTTTCTACATATTGAAAGAATCTGATCCAAGTGAAAGATATGCTCACTTCTCTTCTTTGAAAACATGGTTAAGTCATCAAGGTATATGACAATGCAATGCTTGAGATATTTGAAATCTAGGTCCATGGCTCTTTGGAAGGTGGCTCCTACATAGATCAGGCTAAAAGGAATCATGTTGTAAGAAAAAGTTCCACAAGGAGTTGTGAAAGCCATTTTGCAGCAGTCTTCCTATACCACTTTGATTTGATTATACCCCAAAAACCCATCAAGCCGAGAGAGCATCTCAAATATAGTGACTACTTGCAAAATGTGATCCATGATGGGAAGAGGATAGTTGTCTTTGAGTGAGGCTTGATTTAGATTTCTGAAATCAACACATATCCTTATCTCCCCATTTTTATTTCTGACTGGTACAATGTTGGCCACCCATGTTGAGTGGTGGATGGGGAAAATAATTATGGCATTCAGCATCTTGTTCATTTCTTCCTTGATAACATCATAAATCTTTGGATTATAGGGTATTTTCTTACGCTGAAGGGCTTAGCATCCTACTTCAGAGGAATGGAATGATGCATTTCCTTCGGTTGAAAATATTTGAGCTCGTTGTAAGAGTAGGCCAGCACATCATAGTACTTTTTAAGAAAAGCAACAAACTTCCTTTTCTCTTCAGGTGAGCAACATTTTCCAATGTTGACCATCCTTGGATCTTCAGAAGTCCCAATGTTTTCCTTGTCAAAATCAGATGGACAATGAGAAGATAGCTTTTCTTTTTCATGAATAAATCTATCATGCTTGTCAAATAGGTCCTCCAGAGAGACTAGACCTTTGGGGATCTTGTTACCTTTCAATTTGATCATGCCTTCATCATCCACTCTTTCAATTTCATCTAATGCATCTTCAGCCACAACTTCTCTATGTGGATTAGCACTTCCCTCAAAGAAGAGATTATTAAAGTTTTCTATTTACTCCAAGAAGGCTAAAATCTGATTGTCATCATTGAAAACTTGCAAGTGATCTGCATTATCAGATGCACTTGGTCTAAAAACCATCTCAATGGTTATTTTTTCCTTGCCAAAAGAAGGATGAGGAGTCGATAGGGATCTTTGATACTGCAAGAGAATCAGATCTTTCATTTTTTTGTCTTGGGATGGCTTCAATAGAGAATGTATCAAAGAATTCAATGCAATCCCACACTCTATTCATGTAATGCTTGAGCCTTGGGTTCTTCACCTAGTATTGCTGGCATATTTTCTTCACTATCACCTCTACATCACCAAGGCATCTCAGCTTTTTGATTCCCATGTCCTCCGCTTCACTTATGCCCAAGAGGAGAGCTTCATATTCTGTTGTATTGTTGGTGTTGTTAAATTGTAGTTTGTATGCAAAAGGATGCATCACATTAGAAGGAGAGTACAACACAACACCAGCCCCTAAGCCTGCTTTGGAATGGCTTCCATCAAACTCCATTGCCCAGACCTAATCTTTCTCTGATTCTGAGGAAAGTGGCAAGTATTCTTCTCGTTGTGAAGTAAGGAAATAGTTTCCTAATCCACAATCTTGAAAGAGGATATTAGCTCTTGGGTTACTCAAATTTCTTACTGTAAACCTCATTTTTCTTACGGGAAGTAGCCTCTTCATTTCACCTTTTACTGGAATAGTTGTAGAGGTTTAATCCATCTTTATCTCTCCACCAAGGTCTCTAAAAAAACTTCTACTCAAGAGCATGCCAAAAGATGCTGGAATGTCTACGCCACTACAGATGGTTAGGAGTACTTTCTTATCGGGATATTTAGCCAAATCCACTTGTGCATCGTGTATCCTTCCTCTTAGTGGTACTTGCTTGGATTCTATTGAGTAAAAATCTTGTTAACTCTGGTTAGTGTCAGGTCGAGAGCATTGGCAACTTTGAGTGGCACTACGTTATCAAAAGCTCCAGAGTCAATGATGCAATTATTGAGCTCAAAACCATTCATGAGAAGAGACAAGTAGAAGGGTTCCACCTTATCTATTTTGGAAGCACTTAGGGCCAACATGTTTCGAGCAGGTGGTGTAGATGGTGTCGGGAGCAAACCTTTATAATTTGAACTTGAAGGTATAGAAGCTGCTACTCGAACAACATTGGTTAGTCTATCAAACTGAGCAGGGTGTGTTTGTAAGCATTCAATCTCACGAGAGCTGCACTTTGGTCTTACTTGCATGTTCCAAAAAAATCAAATGGGACAATGTTCGATGAGGGGAAGTTCTTGGAGTGAGGGAAGGTTTACATGACAAGGAGTTTGAGGAACTTTGGTTGACTTGGGATAGACTTCATTGGAGGGAGGAGTGTCTTTAATAACTTGTGAGTTAGAAGAAGGAATAGGTGACTTACTAGATATAGCAGCACTGATCTCTAGCAGCCATTTGGCACTGGTTTCATTTTGGATGAATCCATTTAGGGTGGTAATGGTGAGCGTCTATTGATGATCTTCTTTTGTGTGGTTTCTTTGGAGCGGGATATTCTTTAGTTTTATTTTCTTTTTGAGCCATGGAGAGTAGAGCATCTTTATTGGATTGGGATTGAGTGAAGATGACACATGAGAAGCTCGGGGCTTCCTCTTCTTCTTCCCCATCCTCAACAAACTCGAACAAGCCATTGTGCATATCAACATCTTCAATTTCAAGGTATCCTTTGTAATCCTTTGCTATTTCTCCTTCAAGTTCATCAATTTCAGCATCCTCTCTTGATTCTCTGGTGTCACAGATAGCATTGATAGGAGGTGCTTCAAGGGAAAGTTGGTGAGGAGGTGGTGCAATTCTTTGTCTATCAGGGAAGTTTGGCCTCCTTGGAGCATTCCTCATAGTCATTTGGGACAGTTGTTTCTTCAAGGCAACCAGATCATTTGCCATTTTCTGGAACATAGGATTTGTAGTTACTAAAGCCGAACTCTGACCCTTCTGCTTCCCATTTGGGCCTTTCACCTTTCCAGAGAGGATTAAGTCATCATCAATTTTAATGGAAAAGTTTTAAGCTTACCTCAGTGTGTTTGGTTGGGCTCTTCTGAGGAAGAAACCAACTTCTGATGGTAAGGAACTTATGAAGAATCTTCTTTGGTGGTTCTTAGGAGGTAGCACATCTTCAGGGACTCTTCTTTTCAGTCTGTCAAACCTTGTTACAAAGTCCCTCATGGATTCAAAGCTTTCTTTCTCTATTTGGACTAATTGCGGTAGCAGAGCTCTTGACCATCTTTAGTGCTCCTGAATCATTTTCAAATGCTTTTCCAATATCTTCCTAATTAGTAATATATCTTACAAGAAGCATGTAAAACCATTCAACAACCTTCTCCTGAAGTGATTCCACAAATAGTCTGACTGAAACATCTTCATCTTCAACACCTAACACACCACAAGCAGTGATGAAGGTTGCTACATGTTCTTCAGGGAGTTGGGAGCCATCTCCTTTGAATTTGGGAAAATTATTTCTCAAACCTCTTGGCAGATCATGGAGTACTCGTGGGAGAGCAAGTGGACCAGTATTTCTTCCCCATGGTACATTGGGTGCACATGCTTCACGTTCATTATCAGCCATTTTGTTTCTATTTCTGGCTTCTTTAGCAGCTAGGGCTGCTTCTCTTTCCTCTGCTGCAACTTGGAGTCTTGCAATTTCTTCAAGTTGAGCTCTAATCTCTTCCTCTCTGTCAAACCGAGCTATAACCTCTACTTCTTCTCTCTCCAACTCCTCAAAAGTAGGGTCAATCACTCCTCCTTGCCTCAGCTGGCGAGTATACCTTCTATCAACCAACTTGAAAGTTTATTGTCTTCTCTGAGGTGCTGGAATCTATTTTTGCTCTTCCAACTCAAAAGTAGGTTCTTCTTCTCAGTCCAAAATATTTGTAGCAACAGAGTAATGTTTTACACTCTACCTACTATGCCAAATAGCCTCCTTCAGGTCTAAAATGATATCTTCTTTGATATGAAAGAATGAAGAAGGTCTCTAGGAGGATTTACAAGAATAGTCATACTCGTATTCATGTGGATCACAAGGAACTTCAGACTTCAAAAACTTAAACAAATACTTTAAAACCTTGTGGTCATTTTAGGGTGCAGATGCTGCAAACTTTTCTCCATTGGTTAAAAAAATTTTGGGGACAAATTGGTGATTATCTGGCCAACACTATGGGAATCTAAGTCCCTCTACATTTGAATGGTGCAGCTCGCATTGTTTAGCATGTAAAACCAAAGTGGGTTTAGGGTGGTTTTTCAACAAGGGATCCACGGGAACACTCCAATGTCCCTATGGCAATAATAACAATTACTTGTTATATCATAAATCAATCTCGAGGATAGGGAGGGAATGAGAATGAAGGGGGGGAGTTAAATGTTATGGGTAGAGTGTCAAATGCCCACACACATCAGCTGGAAGTTTCATTACATGCATTTATTAACAGAAGAAAGACAAATTTACAATTTATGAGAACGTAAGATAAAATAAAATACGTTGGTTACAAAGCACCAATCGATCTTTCCATCAGGGGACATAAAATTCCTTCCTTTTTATTGATCTCGAGTTCAAACTTTTACAACAAGTGGGAATAGAAGAAATAATACTGAGAGAAAAAGAATAGAAGAAGACTAAGCTGTTGTTTTTGTCCTTTGCTCACAAAAACATGCTTCTCATTTCCAAATTCGATTGCCATCCCCAACAATGAATCTTAGATGACAAGAAATAGCATGCTAGGGGTGGTTCAACTTCCCCAAATGGCAAGAAGTGGTTACTGAAACAAATTTGATCACTTTTCCTTCTTCCATATTCCTCTATAGTGAAGAAAAGCACAGCGAGCCCAAGAAGAGCTTCTATGTGTAAAAATTTGGTTTTCATTTCAATTTATCGGTTTACATATGAACTGTCACTCCTTTGCCCAATTACTTTGAAATCGGGTCATCCACGTGGCAGGAGAACATTGGAGCGAAGTCGGGAGGAATTTTTTTTTTTTGCATGCCAGAGAATTTTTCTCAATTTTCTCCCATAAAATGCCATAAAAATTTAAAATTGAAGTGTCCATCGTGTAGAGAATTTTGACACTTTCCATTGATACCAACAATGCAAAAAACTGAGCTCTGGTTTGAAAGATATGGCCTCTTGAATATTTAGGGCAAAACCGGTCAAAATTAGGGTTGGCGGGGTCAAATTCTAAATTTTTCCTTTTGGAAAAATTTCCCAAAAACTCCACAGTCTACCACCCCGAGACACGTGGCACCTTCTAGTTTTCTTACGGGCCGAAGACTGTCCTTTCATTTTAAACTTCACATTTTCATATTGGGAAAATTTCCTAAAAACTCCCCGCAGGTCCTCCACCCCGAGACATGTGGTACCTTCTGGTTGCTTGGGGGGATGTGTCTCCATTTTTGCCTTTGAAATCACATTGGGAAAAAATCCCAATTTACCTTCGTGCCCCGCTGCTCCACCATGCACTTCTCCCTTCTCCTCCGCGGGCCTGCGGGCCACTTTGTAACTATTGCGCCACTTAGCGGAAGGACTAAGTTCCTAATTCCCCCCACACCCCGCTGGTCCGCCATGTGCTTCTCCCTCTCTCCACGGGGGCTGCGGGCCACTTTGTAACTTTTTCACCACTTACCCAAAAGGGCTAAGTGCCTAATTCCTCCTTGTACCCCATTCCACCCACGACACGTGGTGCTTCTCTATTGGATGCGGGCCTGCCTAGGGAAAATTTCCCCATTTACCTCCGCCAAGCCATAACTCAAAAACTACAAGGAGTTAGGAGGACTTCCATACCTTTCTGGAAAGGGGAAATAATTCTCTATCTAATGAAGGTGTTTCTAAGAATCCTTGATCCCTTGGGAAGTGCCAGATTTAAAAAAACTCAGACTGGACCATTTTCAAAGGGTGACAACTCAAAAATTTCTAAGTCCAGACTTGGGAAAAAGAAGGAAAATTTTGAGGGGACAACATCACCAAATCGGAAGTATTGGGGTGCGACGAGCCTTTACTCCTGCCATGGAACTTTGATTCAAAATTATAAGGTTACAAAATAGACTAAAGCTTCCTCCATTAGAGGTTAGGGATTTTAAAGCACATAGAAACCTCCACTCGAGACATTTTGGAGGTCAAAGTGTAAAAATTAGGGATTAAAGTCCACAAATATTTACATCGGAACTACAAGGTTGTAGAACAGGATCAAGTTATGATGGTTCTCTTCGGGGGTTCTTTTTTCGCATTTCAGGGGCTAACTTCCACCCCCAATTTCGAGAGCTTCATGAGTTTTTAATAAACTTTTCCCACAGAAAATGTATGAATCATCATCCCAAGGAAAAGGGAAAATTAAATATAGCTTCTAATTGGTTTTTCCCCTTCTAGCATCAAATATGACACTCGACAACATCGAGACACTAACCTAGGCCACATTAATTTTCTAGAGTATTGGGGCAAGGTTAGAGCTCCATGTAAAAATGTTTGGATAAAAAGTATTTATGACAGTGTGATTACATTTGCTATAACTTTTCCACCCTCGATGCAGTGTCTTGAATTTATTCTAACGGTTGTAGCGACAAAGACGACACAGATTCCTAAATGGTAAAAGATGGTGATGGAAAAATTATAATAAGACTGAATGTTGATTACTTAGAAGATCTGTTAAAGCTTCCTAATGTCAAGGGATATGCCACAATTTCTCCCAACTCTTCTCTCAATCATTGGAAAACAAATTCTGAATTTTATGCCAAGGTTCTTAAAAAGAGCTATTTAGCAAAGCCCAAGTCTTTAGTTACTAGAGTTCCAAATACTATTCCTTGCTCAAATTTTATTCAAGAAGTAAATGAAATTATCACCTTGTTGAGTATAGTTACAAGGCTCTTGACTTCAAATCATTTTTAGGAATGGATGTACTTATATATTTCTACTATTCATAATAGTTCTAATCTATTTGATGGAAGGATCCAATCAACGGTGTCATACATGCCCATATGTTAATAGTACCAACCAAATACAACTTCTATATGACCTTCTAGGGTTGACACCCATAGGAGTGAGGAAATCATCACATATATGTGACTTCTACCCCCAATTAAAGGAAGTATCAAGCCATTTTAGAGGGTGAATGATGCTTTCTTATTTTCCTTCATTTGTGTCTTTGATAAGGAACTCTACAATTGGAGGATATTAAATAGTTCTTGGAATGTAGTAAGGACTTGGGGTTGTATTTTCTTATAAATCCCAATGTTCACATATCTCGAGTAGGATTCTCGGGTGCTTCTTATAAACTCCCAAGGTTTCATACATACAAGTGGGTATTGATGGAATTAGTTCATAAATTACTATATCTTCACAAGATCCAAAAGAGTAGGCACACGATGGGGTTTCAATTTCTAGTAGTTTTGGGTCAATACTATTTTCTATCCTCATATAAATCAAAGTATGTTGAAGGTAAAATTCATAAAATTACCATCAAGACTTATCCTCCACAAATTAGATGTGATTATTGGAGTATAGTTGGTGGACTTGGTCCAAATGGTGTTCATAAACCACAATTGGAAGATATTTGGATCAATTGTAGAGATGAAATTATAATTCGGGAAAGAGACTATTAAAATTTGACTTTTGATGAAGTATTTATGTAAGGAATTGCAAATGTACCGAGAGGGTCTTCAAGATGATGGAGAGGTTTTAGACCCAATCTATGAAAAAAAATGTGAAGGATCAACCACTATCATTGATGTAGCCTAGAATTCACTGCAAATAGCCCAAGGTGCACTTTGACACATCACTCAGCCTGAATTGAGTACTCACCCGAAGCACATAAGGGTACTAGGTCCCTCTTTAGAGTAGCTTATTCAAGATGTTAGCATGATTGCAAGTATAATTCAGATCCATAACAGATAATCAATTAAACCACTAGTACATAAACCAGATCTAGAGCTTAACCATATGAAATATTGACTAAACAATTACTATAATGAGATTTACCATGCAAGAACCATATTCAATCACATTTAACACCAATATCTAGACAATAAGATCCATTATATTAATACCATAGAACATAGAAGCTTCATACATCATGATCCAATTTCCACAGCCATGCGCACGTATAAAACCAACAACATAACTCTAAAATAAAATGGTATATCCAAACCGTGTAAATCAATACATATATATAGGGGTGGGGAATTTCCCTTCACCAACCATGCACCTTCCAAAAATAGGCTACATGTTAATAATAGCCATGTGCCTTTACAAGAGAATACAAAAGCATGCAAGTGCTAATAATAGATCTTCTTAAAGTTAACTCCTAGTATAGATCCTATTATTAGCCCAAAACTCTGCATGGCGCTTGAACTTCTTCTAGCCATAAAATAACCTTGGCATGGTCTACAATAATTCATATCATTGTAAGCTTGGTACTCCAAGTCCAAAAATAGCTTTAGGCTGAGAACGACTAAATCCTATTATTGGGCGCTCCCTTCCTTACTACATTTATGCGCGCCCTCATGTGCGTTATGTACGCACACCTAAAATCTTATGCGCTTACAAAACTTAGGCCATACTTGTCAACCTAACATTACCCCACACTAAATAGATTATCACCCTTGGAAATGGGTAAACAACTTATCTTTCCAAAAGAATAATGAATGAACGAATGAATAATTACTTAAACAAAAAGAATGAACTACTCGTCTGCTAAAAGGAAATCATCCTACTTAGTATCTTTCTCTTCTACTAGTAGGATCAATTATAGATAATCATGTTGGACCTCTACTTCGAAGGCATACCAATCAATTAGTGCTTAATTTTTTTAATTTGGAATGTCTCTAACTACATCCTCCAACTCATCAAGGGGCATCTTACCACCCTCATTGTGTAAAATCATGAGAATATTACCCATGATTGATACCATTCCCTCCATCACATCCATCTTCCATGTGATGAGATTCCCAATTTCTTTAATCATCACTTTGTGTGGGATCCTGGTAGCCTCAAGTGCATCATGCTTAGAAAATACCTTGGCACCTTCTCCCGAAAGTTAGGCCTTTTTCCAAAATCTTATCAAAGGTGATCTACTCGGATATCTTACGGACATTCGGGCCTTTTCCATAGCCTTATCCTTCTCTTTAGTAAGTCATTTGGTCTTAGTGTCTTTTCCTTCTTATCCTCTAGAAGCACCCTTATAAGTACCACTTTATCAATATTACTGTGTGTGAATTCTGTAGATACTTTAACAAGTGCATTACTCACCTTCTCATCATATAATTGTGTAGGATTAACAGTAATATGGTGGGTATGTGGCACCCTTTTCATCTTGCGCAAGATACATGACTCCTCGCCGACGTAAAATTCAGGCTCATCCATGTGATTCTATAAGCTCTAAGATAATTGTTTGTGAGTGCCTGTTATCTCCATTTCTAGTTCCATTGAATCCCAACCATATAATTGTTCCCTAGGAACTATTATCGAAAATGGGCATGAATAATCTTAGTTGCTTCATCAATGTATCCCATGGTTTGAGTCCTTACCACATCATCCTCCTTGTTTTCATGTATGTGCTCTCTTATGTCTTCTTGTATAGAAGTTCCTACATCACAATGTGCCTTAGTGCCAACACTTTGTTGTACTTATCCTTCCTCATTCCCATCTTCTTCATGCACTTGATGTGCTATGATCTCTGTATCTCCACTAAAACTACTTTGGTCTCCGTCGGGTTCCGGGAACTCATGCTAGGACCAACTTCCTCATATACTATTCTTCACCTATATCCTCATCATCTTGCATTTCCAAACTTGGAGAGACCACGTCTTGCTACATGATACGGAAAGAGGACTTATCATCCTCGCTATCTCTTGCGATACATAGTTGTGGCACTTCTTCCTTTTTATTCAACATTCTTTGTTGGAGTGACTGTGGTGACCTCCTCACTTTGGTTGTGAAATTCTAGCGCCAATATCCCCTGGACATACGCCTCTTGCAAAAACTCTCTGTGTGTGATCCAAGTATAGTGTTGTCATCTGGTTCTTCTTCTAGCTGCTCTAAAACATTCTCCAAGACCGTAGGCATTAGTTTTTTCGAGTGCATGGCATGGTGCTGTGAATGGCCTTAAGGTGACCACTTTGTCTACTTCTAATTTGGAGGACCCGATAGAGCTATGTCCTCTACTTTGAATACATTTTTGTACTTGAAGCACATTTTTAAATACACATAGACATGCGTTGGTTCAATTTTCTCTATTTCCATAGTTCGGGGTTATGTCATTTTTTTATTTTTCGAGTGTTTCGACATATGCTTCCTCATTTGGCCATACGTAGGTTTTGCGCAGGATATGAGTATCCACATCTACCTTATCAATTTTAAACTAATTTTTTCACACGTTATGCAAACTATTGACAAAATCCTTAAAATATCATGCAGTAAATGTGAAAGTTAACTTATACCAAGGGCTCTTCTCACTTGTCTTCATATGAAACCACCCCAAACTGAAATATTGGTAAACGGAAAACTCTTCCTAGTCATTCAACACGTAGGAAGTTCACGCAGAATGTACCACTCCCCTTCAAATTTCGGCACAACCACCTATTAAAATTTTTTTGGTGTTCCTTGTATGTGCGTTGGAAATAGAGCCACTCAATATATACTTTGAAAACTTATTTGTTGGAGACTTATTTTCCAAGGGAAATTCCCAAACATTTTCCCTTGGTCCATCAGGTACACCAACCTCATTGAAAACAAGCAATAGAAGAATGGCGCCCTAAGTAATCTTCTCACTGTTGTCTTCTGGATGCACACCTCATCTACAAAGATTTCTGCAATATATCCATTGATGTTGTAATATGTTTTATTGGCCATTTTATATGTTATGTGCAACCAAAGCTGATTTACCTCATTCCATCTTTTGAAGGAACCCCATTTACATCCCTGTCAACTTTGTTACGACTCTTTTGGCCATATCCTTAGTATTGGTTACCTTAAATGTTCAACCCCCATCTAGTACTTAAGTGCAATAGTTGTTGCATTGATTCCCTCATCATCTGCGTGAAGTCACTTTGGAAATCCCTTGTCGATTCATGTAACCTGTTACCTTTCCAATTAGTTTGGTAGTGATCGCATTATCCTTCCCATGAAGTAGAATAAATATTTGTGTAACCATGATATTAGCCATAGATACAATTTCTCGAGTTCTCGAATTAAGTCAACTCAAGAATTTGCATGACCCCACACTTTCAAGTAATTTCCTCATGGATTTTCCCAAAACCCTATTTCAATCTGTCATCCTTCGATTATTCTTTCTAATGACCTTGGTGGTGATATACTTCATGAACTTCTCTATTTTGTGGTTGGTATCGGATATATTACCTTTGTGTTATCTTAGTTTTCCATGGTTGCCCCTTAATTACTTCCTCTGGATAGAACATTTTCACCAACCATTCCTCTACCACTTTATCGGCCTCTACCTCAATAACTAGATCTCACCGTGGTCCCATATATTCTTCCTCACTTGACTAGAATGTTCTTCAACTTCCAAATTATCACCTTGAAACCCTACTTTCCACAAGTGTGTACCAGATCCTTCAATATGTCAAACCCTAGCTTTACTTTTCCTTCATCAAACCCTAGTCACACAAATCCTTCTCAAAGCACTTGCAACACTAGTTGAATCTCAATTTTACATTGAATGCTTCTAAACACCGTGCTTCAATACTACCTAGTTCATTGATCTATAGATTTCTCTTCATCTTTATCTCTCCTTTGCACTTCACCCTCGTTAGCTCTAAATATGTAAGGTAACAATAACATTACGAATGTCGTCCTTATAGAAAATTTCAAAAATCCTTCATATTAATTTCTCCCATCTACCACCATACATGGCATTAATTCTATATTCACAGTTCCCCATGCATTGCGTTCTTTTTCCCATGCCTTGTATTTTCATGCCTCATTCATAACCTTCTGGTGTGCCCACTACTTCTCTGTCACATATCTCCTCTCCCCGCTTACCTTCACCAAAGTACCTATCCAATGTGACTCTTCTTAAGTATCCTCCAATGTTACATCCTACTTAACGTTATACTGAACATCCATCCTCCCACTTATGGTCATAACATTGAGAAATATTTTTGAAGTTTCCTTTTTTAAGAACATGTCCCCTTTCTTGACCACTAGTGAGTTTAGTTTTATCATGCACCATAATCTAAAATAGAGCACTAGTCAATCCTTCTTTATCCACCCCACATTATGGGTATGCGTGGTCCTCTTCACATGAGAAAACTTATATAGTAATAATCTTCTCGACGCGCAAGCACACTTATTACACAAAACATTTATCTAAATTGACAAAGCATAGTAATGATGAAGGAAACACATATAAATAGAATACATTAAGGAAATCTAATCTAAGTGGAAATAATGCCTTATTATAAACACCAAGAATAATTATTTATAGTAGGGCTTCATCCTACTCCCATTAAAGTAATGGGAAACTATGTTCCATCTAGCGCCTCTAACTAGTAAGCGTCGGAATCAAGTCCATAAGTGATAACATATGGTCCTAACCAATGCACCTTAAGCTTTCCGGGGTGGCAAAAAACATTGAATCATACAAAAGTACCATTTTCCCCACCTCAAGTTTCTTATCCTTAATGTTCCCATCATGTCATGCCTTCTTCCTAGATATTTCTTGCTTCTAAGCCCATTTTATTATGGTCTCGCCTCTCATCCAGCTGCATCAGTTTGTCAATATGTTCTTCCAATGCTTGATCATTAGCCTGGACCTCCTGCGCATACAATATGCAAAGAAGGTGGCATGAATCCCATGGGTAAAACTTACTCTATGACAAATACTAACTGAAATGGTGTTTCTTTATTCAACCTTTTGTAGGTTGTCATGTATGCCCAAAGTACAACAAAAACTTTGTCATCCCAATCTCTCCTTCCAACATCACAAATTTTTGTCAAGGTATGGTTCAATATTTTGTTGAAGGCCTTAGTAGTTCCATTTCCGAGGGTGATAAGGGGTTTTCCTATGGTGTGCAACCATAAATTCATCTAATAATATCCTGATAGTCTCATTAAGGAAATGAGTACCCCTATCACTTGTTAAAATTAAAGGGCATCCATACTTGCTGATAATATTTTCCCATAGAAACCTTGTTGCCATAGTTGTTGTGCAATCCTTTGTAGGCACCACTTCTTCCCATCTTTTAAGATAATATGTACAAGTTACAATAGAGTGTGATCCTATTTTGTGCACGGTTGGGGAGATATGGCCCACAAATTTAGTTTAACACTTCTCAAAAGGCTCTGCACTAGTATTAGGCTACAAAGGCATTTCATCTCTATGCCCAAGCTTTCCAAGGTGTTGACAATGGTCACATGCCTTACAATATGCTTTACAATCCTTGTATAATGTTTCCCACCATAGACCACCTAGTAGAATCTTACATGCGGTGGCATCCCCTGCATAGTTTCCACCTATAATACTATCATAAGCCTCTTGATAATTACTTCGCTCATGCTCGACTACACACTAGCTGAAAACTTCATCATGGTATAACTTGTATAAGTCTCCATTGATCAACATGTAAGGCACAAAGTGAATGTCAAGTTGTTTATTTTCTAAATTTTTCATTCCTTAGGTGTCACACTGTGTGTAAAAAGATAGCAATATCCTCTAGGTCTAAGGGCGAGGTGGTTTAACCTAAATAGTTGTGCATCGACATTATGTCATTAATGATCTACTCATCCTCTCCAAACTCAATCCTTGATAAATGGTTTGAACTAGAATTATTCTTTCTCGGCTTAACTACCCCGTAAAATTAAACTCTTGGAATAATAGTACCTAATGGAATATGCACTCCTGTAAAATTGGCTTGTTCACCAATTACTTCAATGTAATATTATCTATATAAAATATGAAAGGTTTAGTCAACAAATATTGTCAAAACTTATGGAGTGCATAGATCATAGACAAGGCCTCACGCTCTATTAATGTATAATTTTGTTCTACTGGAGTCAACTTCCTAATAGCAAAACAAATAAGATGATCGATAATCCCTTCTCCAGGATGAGCTAGTACCACACCAATGGCCATGCCAGAGGCATCTACATGAATGTGAAAGGGCTTGGACCATGAAGGAAAGTGTAAAATAGGTGTTGTAGTAAGTCTCTTCTTTAGTGTTTCAAATACGCCTTTGTTGCACCTCACCCCAAAGTATAAATTTCCTTTGCCCTTTAATAAAATTTCTAAGGGCATGGTGATCATAGCATATACCTTGATAAAATTTACATAATAACCCATGTGCCCCAAGAATCCATGCACCTCACTCAGACTAGTGGGTTCCTCTAAGCCCAAAATCATAACCACCTTAGGAGGATCCACTAACAAGATTTATTTACGATGATGATGTGTCCCAAAAAAAAATACCAAAGGGGGTGGAAAATATACACTTCTTAATGTTCAAAGAAATGCTCAACTACCTACATCTCTCAAACATCAACCTTAAATTATCATAATGATCTTTCACAAGCCTATAGACTTTCCAATCATCCAAATATACTTGTAATAATTTGTGATTAAAATCCTTAAATGCTTGTACAACTATGTGCAAAAATAGTGCAAGTGCATTCTTTAATCCAAAGGGCATAACCACGTATGCAAAACTTCCCACTCAATGGTAAAAATTGTCTTCCATTTATCCTCTTTATCTATCCTTATCTAATGATATCCATAGAATCCATCGGTGAAGGAGTAGATATCATGCCCCATAATTCCCTCAAATATTTCTTGGTAAAAAGTGTGGGAAAGGGATCTATGACACATGCAAGAATCAACTCCTATAATCCACACAAATTCTAATTTGTCATCTTTCTTGAAGTTGATCACCATAGGGCTCACCCATTCGACTCCTCGATGGGCACAAAGATCCCAATAATCAATGTTTTGTCAATTTCTTCTTTCACCTTGACACACAAGTTCGGATTCATCTGTAAGGCCTCTTACGGAATGTGCTTGCACCTTCCTTAAAATTTATTCTCATTTTTCCTAAATATTCATGTACTCCTTTTAATTCATGATAGCCTCTAGAACAAGTCTTGAAAGTCACACAACGGCTCAATGACTTTATCAACTTCGAGTTAGACTAATAATATCTAATAATGGATTCTTTAGGTTCAACATCATGTCTCGTGTGGTGTTTACATTGGTAGTCTTGACGGTTCAATAGATAATAATTGAACTTGACCTCGATATGGTGACGTTTCTAGGATACCCACAAATGTGGATTATGTTTTTGCACCTTTGTGTTCAGAAACAATCAAAATAAGTCTTTGTCGTAAATAAGAATCCTGTAATCAAAGCTGCAATGTTATGTTAAAACAAATGTTATCGATCAAGATAAACACTTTGATCTTTATTTAATACATATATTTATATGCATGGAAGATATTGTTAAACAAGATATGTTTATCACTTATTTAAGTACATATATAATTTGAGAATAATCAATTATTAAATCCACAAGTTAGATTCTCGATCAGTGTAGATATTTTCAGAGACGGGAATTAAATTCAGGCTGAGTTGTTAGTTTCCTCCTCTTATTCGATCAGTCATAGTTGGGGATGGAAATGTAATCCTCATCAAAGAATTCTAAATATTCTTCCTAGGTGTCGTATTGGCGGGAGAAGGTGGATTCTAAGCTAAAGATGCTGATGCAAATGATGGAATTGCATTAAAAAGTAGTACAGATAATCCTCCTCCAAATGCTCAATAATCCTCCTCCAAATGCTCAAGATTGGTTTCGTAGCAGCGTTCAAATTGGGAAAGCTCTTCTCGTAGCCTCAATGTCTCATCATAAGCATTCTAGAAGGTGTCAGTAACTTCACGAATGCGTTGTGTGGAAGTGAATATGGCTTCAAGATGATCAAGTAGAGTATCTGAATGACACATAATTCCAAATCGTTGATCAACTCGTATTATTCCCAATAGAAAGGGTGGTGGATGCGAGGGAATGAATCAATTGTAGGAAAATTAGGACCTCCTAATGCCATCTGAGAACATGAAACTTGACAAAATATTAGTAGATAACAAGAAATATGTCCTCATTTTGATAAGATTGAGTGAAAAATAGTAAAAAGACAAAAAATAGTAGGAATCGCTAGCAATTAATGTGAAATTAGATTAGTTGTAAAAACAAAGTCACAATTTATGATCTAGCTTTCAATTTCTCCAAAAACAAAGTGATTGCAACATAAAGAGGAATCATAAGCAAGAACATACCTAGTTATAATGCTTTAAGATGAATAAAACAAAATATTTTACCTTGTTGGATGTTTGGTATGAATGTTGGATGGAAACGGGTGATTGAAGGGAGAGAACGAGAAATTTGATGATGATTGTGATGTTCTACAAATAGTGTGACGTTGTAGTGTGTTTATGTAGAGGTCTCGGATACCTAGTGGATTGAGAAAATTGCATAATGTACCTACAAATCTTATGGATTCGTGTTACAAATGGGGTCTAAAAAATTTCTCTTATAGATCACCGACGATCGGGTAAATCACCAACGATTTCGGTGAAATCTTAGTTAGGCTATAAAATGAATGATTTCCTTCTATTTTTTACTTCAAAGGATGGGTTTGAGTTTTTTTGATGTGGTGGAGGTTAAAAAAGAACGAGATGACTTATTTGGAGTTGGGAAGGGGTTATATTTTTGTATATTTGATTAGTTAGAAAATAAGTTAATTTAGGAAGGTGTTTAGTGTGATTTTAGTAATTTGTTAAGTGACTCGATGAGGTGTTGTGGTGAACTGGATGAGGTGTAAGGGGATAATATCCATTCATATATTTTAATCACTTAAATAATTCATTTTAGACTTTAGAAATATGATGGGATAAATTAATTATCAGAGGGGGGTGATATAACAAAGGTCACAAGTGTGTCATGAGCTTGTGTAAGCTTATGGGGTGAAAATTTTCGAGTGTCTACACATCCATTCGATGTTCACTTTCTTTTTCTTCATAGGTTCATGGTAGGCATGCACCTTCTCACCTACACTAGCCAAGACTTTGCATGTACCCTATGTGTTCTTAATGTCCGGGTTCTCTACCTCTTCATCATTAATTATGTAGACCATCTTACCCTTTTGTCTTTCTAAGTAAGCACACTTAAGTTGTTACGCATCTATCTCCTCCTCTTCAAAGCATGCCCCAGTGTCCTGTCTCATCTAATAGTTCTGAAGTAGCTCCTTATCCTTTGCACTATCTCCCATAGTTAAGTGCTTCATAAGTATTCAAAGGTATGAATGATACCTTTAGTAAGCTCTTCTGCAAGTCTCTAGTCACTCTATTCAACTCTGTGTAGACATACCATGCACACGCACACCTCAAAATGTTAAATAAAACTTGTGCACCCACAATGAAGGTGGTAAAGCTTCTGCCCCTCTGTCCATAGTCTTTAAAACTGATGAACTTGGTGCTAAATAGGATCTTTACCATGAAATGCACATATACGAGTAGGCATGTTACTCCCTAAAAATCTAGTAGATAAATTAATCCTTACTTCTCTCCACTATAAAATATTATCCTTGTGAACCACCCACCAACACATTGTTGTCCCGCGTAAAGTATACACTAACATTTTTCTTCTTTCTACTTGACATTCCCACTAAACTTCGATAGTAAGAAAGAATAATTCTATATTCTCTTCACTAGTATACCTTGGTACCTGGCTGTTGCCCAAATACATGACACTTTGTGTGGCCTACTTACATGCATAACCACACTTCTTCTCTTGCACCCAATCATTTCATAAGTGACATTTTCCCCAATTGCGGATGCAACACTTGTAGTATCACTCATGGATAGTGCATCATCCTTTGGATGAATCCTTCCTTTTATAGCTCAAGAACTTACGAATCTCTAATGGTGCACACATAAATTCTATTTAGATATTATTCACTTAAGGGCTCTACATAGGGTGTATATTTCCCATCTTTCAAAGGTATAATGATGTGATATTCCTTGTTATCAAATCTTGTATACCCCTTATTGAAACATAGATCAACGTTGTTAGCATAACACCAAGGGAGCCCAAGTAATGTTGGAATAATAACTTCCTCTGTAAGCACTAAGACCTCAAAGTCCCTAGTAAAATTTTCCCCTATAAAGTAATTAATGCATATTTCAAAACCCCAATTAGCAAGGCCTTCATCCGTTCACCATAAAAAAAAACATTAGAAGATGACTATGATGGAGGTTTTACCATCCGAACCCATGCATCTAAAGTAAATACATTTACTTCTACAAATGTATCAATCAAGATATTACTCAAAATCCAGCCATCAACAACATCATTGAGTGATCTCCTTGTCATAATCCAAGTTATGCGGGGAGGTTAGCATGTAAAATCTTCCTTTCATGCTTAATACCGGTGCACATAGTGTTTCCCTAATAAAGGAATAATGTTTTTGACCTAGCATCTTACTGAAACCTCCTTTAAATCATCAACATTTGATTGATGGAGCTCAACTTCCTTATTTTTTTCTAACTTCCACAACTGTTCTTTCAAACATTGTATCTCACCCTGTAGATTCCTAATTACCTCCATGGTTTCTTGATAAACCTCCTTCTGATGTATAGAAGTCGGTTATTTTGCATGCGAGAACTTTGTCCTTAGTAATGGCGAGGCTTCTATTGCAGATTTTCCCTAGCACATGCAGCCTCGGTAGCAGGTAGTAATATTCACAGTACTAGCTCATGATCGATGCTAACTTCTTAATCCATTAGTCTTCGACAACGCATTTTACTCTAACCATTCTCGTGCCCTTATTTTCATATTTATGTTTTTTTCTTATGTATTGCTACAAGTCGGGAATTCTTCATAATTATGATTCTTTTCACAAAAAGAATGCACAATATTTTGTGTACATTCACACATGTAGTGATCAGGAGATCCACATGTATAAAAATTCCCATAAGGAAAATCACTCTTCTGCACCCACAACCTTGATTTTGAATCCTCCTATGTAACCTCGACCTCTACTACAACCTCCATCAAAGCACTCTTCATTATGATCATGGTCATGATGTTCACCTTTCTCCTTATAATTATTTGCAACACCGATCATCATACGCCAATATCAATGGCATCATGAATCGATTGATCAAAATATAATCTTCACTAACATGAGTGGAAGACCTAAAAATATTATAGTAATTGGACATATTTTTCCTTATCGCATGTTATAACAATGGGCATCGACTTGAACTATAGTCCAAATGACATATCTAGCAATATGAAAACAAGGAGCACAATGATTTATGAGGGAAACTATCCTTAATATGCCCCTCTACTTCACAATATCTATACCAAATTCCACTACGTGTCTTGTGTGCCAAATTAGCAAATAATTTCTATAAATATATAGCCATTGCTACAATATGAGCTTTAAGAATGGGCTTACTCTTGTGTCTACACTTCCTATCACCTCACCGCGTAGATCTACTCCTGTGTCTTATGTGAAAGTCCTTTTCTAAAGGGCATGACAGTCGTCTAACAAACCACTATACATTTTGGCTCGCATGGATGTCATAAGATAATTTATATAAAAGGGTTTGGAACCAAGAATCATACTCCTGAACACTCTCAATGTAAGTAACATAATCTTTGGGATCCTCATGAGAAGCTACTTGAAGCTGGTCTCCACACATTTGAGTGTACAAGATCCAGTTTTTGTTCCTTCTTAGTTGCCCCAACTTTGAGGAATCTCACTCTCTTTTGCTTTTCAAAGACACAATACTCACAAAAATCAAGATCTAAATCTTTCAAATCTGATAATTTACCCTTAGCCTTTAATATTTACATTCCTTTTATACTCATATGGCCAACCGATTATGCCACATGCATGCATATGAATCGAAGTAAATAATACGAGAAAATGAATTAGTAACATAGGTAGATAAATATAATGTTCGACCTTCTTACCTCTTGCCACAACAAAAGAACCCTTGGTGACTTTTCAAGAGTATCCTGTAAAAGTAACCATGCAACCAACTTCACCTAGTTGCCTGAAGAAATAAGATTCCTACCTGAGGCTTGGCACATGCCTCACATCTTTCAATATCCATGTATTTCCATTTTGCAATTTTAGATGGACTTCCCCTTTTCCAAGTAATACCGCAAGGTTCATCATTACCCAAATAAACATGCCCAAAATTTCCCTGGACATAATTTATGAGATAGCCCTTGTTAGGGGTTGCATGGAAAGAAGCTCTGAATCTAAAACCCATGATTCAATTCTAATATCTAAAGAAAGAATAATAGCATCATGTTTACCTCTCTTTGCACAAGATTTGGTTCTTTAACTTTGTCTCGGTTTTGGTTCTCTTTATCCTTTGACCAACAATATTTCTTTCCATGTCCTTTCTTACCACATTTCCAACAAGTAATTCCCTTACCTCTGGATTTAGATCTATTATCCCTTGACTTTGATTTTACATTACTCTTACTCTTGGATCTCTCTTTCTTCCTACCCCTGCTTTCTACATTTAAAGCATTCCCAAATGATGATTCCTTTGTACTCTTCCTGTGAATTTATTCATTCAATATTATACTAGCCACATCATCAAACTTCAAAAAATTATTAGCAGATGATGTATTACTAACATCCATTATCAAGTTATCCCAACTATCAAGCAAAGAACATAAGAATAAAAGTGTTTTCACTTCATAATCAAATAGTATATCAACCAATTTTAACTGATTTACAATAGATCGAAATCATTCAAATGACTAGATGCGAGATCCACCTTCATGTAACTTATAACTAAATAGTTTCTTCATCAAATAAATTTTATTTGAAGCACTAGTTTTTCATATAAATTAACAAGAGATTTCACTAACCCTACCATAGAATTCGCTTATGTAATATTGGAAGCCATGGATGTTACCAGGCTCAATCTTATAGATCCCAAAGCCTTTTTGTCAAGAATATTCCATTCTTTATCACTCATCTTCATAGGTCTATACTTCTCATCCAACGGTAAATACAAATCTCTTTGATACAAATAATCCTTAATCTCCATCTTCCATAATTGATAATTTTGGCTGTAAAACTTCTCTACCTTGTATTTATTTTCTTCTTCCTTTGCTATAGCTCCCACTCAATCGAGAAAACCATCTATGAGAAAATATTTCAATACAAAAAACCCTTAAAAAATCTTTGATACCAATTTTCGGGGTTAGTACACCGGTTTGTACGAGATAATATATCATATCTAAGCATACATACAAATAAAAGTGGATATTCTACTAGAAGAAACATACGAGAACAAGAGATATAAATAAACAATAGATTTAATGTGGTTTACCCAGTGTGGGATACGTCCACCAAGAAACAAGCCAATATATTATCCAAATCTTTGACAAGATATACAATTGAAGATTTACAATCTTCCACACCTCTCAAATGTATAGTACTTTCTTTCTCTCAGGCTTTTACTTCTTCTCAAAGAATTCTCTCTCTCACAATTATTCTCACAATAATCATCAAATTTTGCAAGTTATTCCTAATTCTTACTTCTAAACCCTATCTTTCATGCTTATATAGATGTATAAAAACTTAGGGCACTAGCCATGCAATTACAATCAATAGATCTAATTTTTGAGAATTAATTAAAACACTCCCACATAGGTAACCGATGATGGTCATAGGTGACTTATGTTAGTCCCTCCATAACCGATGTTGTTTACTATGTTTTCCAAAAAGTTTCATATTACATGCTAATCCAAATTAATTGAGCTCCATCACTCAACACTATGTCCGAGAAAAATGTGTGAAACCTCCAATTCCTCTTAGATGCATAAGCAATCTGCCACTTGTAGATCTCTATAGGGAAACAAGAAAAGAATGTCTTGTTGGGCCCTAAAATATCAGCTAATTACAAGAAGGTGCATAGGTGCACGAGATGTAATTGAAGAAGAAGGAACGTGGGTTGAAGGCACATAGGGAAGGTTACAAATAGGGTTTTGTAGAACATATGGCCCATGCATGCAAGGAAAAATAGGTTTTGTACTTAGCCGTATTTGGTATCCCATAAAACACATGAGAAAATCATGACCCTTGTGGATAAGGTTCCAGCCTAGCGAATATGGGATCAAAAAGGGAATATTCCGGGCATGTGATGGAAGGTTCAAGAAGAAATCATTGCGAAGTAAAGAGCTTGGATCGAGAAGGCATGCTCCCATACGGGATCATTTCAACACTTGGTGAGTGATCTATAAGTTCTAAAAGGCATGGTAGTTGATGTTGAGGTTATAAATACAAGCACTGATAGAAGAAAGGGAGAGAGATGTGATATAGTATATGGTATAGAGAGTGTGTGGAGAATGTGGAGGAGAGAAAAGAGAGGTGAAGCCCTGTAGAAACAAAAATGAAGGATGTTATGGGTTAGGGATTAGGAGAGCTCTGTAAATAATGACACACCTAGAGGTATGGATCTACATTCTTGTTGTTTTTGCAATATGATGAGCATAATGTAGTTCTGATGCATGAATCGACTCTGCATAGTTATATAAGGGTTTTTCATGACCTCAAGGGATTGTAATGTGGTTATTGAACCTATTAAGATGAATATAAAGCTCTGTTATAAATCATATATGTGTTCAGGAGCATAATACTTGTGTATTTCCTTTATGTATGAACCATTTCCTTATGTTGTTTGTTATTTCTCTTTTCTGGATGCAATAAGATAACAACTCGTTCTAGCATATGACATGGTTCTTTCTTCTCATTTCCATTTGAATATCTGTTATAAGATGATACATTCTCATAAGACTCACATAAATGAAAGACTCGGCACTCACACATGCCTTGGGTGAGTGCCCATCTCTCCCGCTAGGTGATAGGTCGGCTCGTATGGGATTAGACTATTGGTCTAAGGGTATAAAACATGACTATATCTTGGTTCCGTTTCTGAGACCTCTTTTCAAAGTTATTGTGAGAAAGCGACATGTATATTTATACTTGAAATCTGTGATGATAGAGTGTTTGACCTTAGAAAGTGTTGAAACATGGTTCAAGAGGATGGAGGACGTGTTTGCTCAAAGATTCAACACTGGAACTAAGTTCGATGCAAGTAGATGGGTAGAAGAGAACTTATACCATGAGTTGTATGAGACATTATTTTGTTGCTTCCCAGTAGAACTATATGAATGGATTTCAGCATACGCATCTAGATCAAGCTGGTACTATAGATCACATGTGTGCACCTAAGATGAATATCAGAGGCTACATGATACAAATCTAACTTAGATGCGTGTTATTGATCATTGGTGGAAGAGATTGTTGATCGGTTATACCCTTGAATACACCATTTCTACGTATTCTTACCTAGAATTGGCTGAGTTTGAGTTTCTAAGGGAGCCTAGAGAATCATTTTTGTGTGTTATTCCTTTGGCTATGAAACTCTTGGTCATTACTTTGATTTTAGAAGCATTTTCTATGGCCGACTAAACTTCTCTCGAGTGTTAGGAATGAAGTTAGGGTGGAGGAAGATGGTGGAAATTGCGGATGAGAAGGAAATGGAGGAAAGACGACTCAAGTATATAAAAACTCACGAAATAAAGATGACTAGACAACGTTAGGTTACAAGTGTGATGCATATATGGAGGAAGACGTTATGGGAAGGATTTGAGGTTCATGTAGAGGACATGGAGCCTGAGTAGTCTATGCTACCCCATCTTGGAAAGTGTGGGAGAGAAGCCCCTTTAGCTCTGATGAGAGTTCATCACATAGAGAAAGAAGAGTCATTGTCGCGCATCTAAACCCACCTAGCGACCAACCCTTGGTGCTTGGTTTTCCATAACAAGGGAGAAGTATTGTTAACCTAGTTGGTATCGGTGGGAGTAACCGATCTGTGCCTAGGAGATATAATTTACGGTTTGGAACATACATGATCTGCGTAAGACATTCCTATATTTGGAGGAATCTTTGGAAAAGGTGCAAGTATGCAAGGATTGGGTATCAAGTCTACAAGTGGTGCAAGACATACAAATGGAAGTGGGCCAATATTGCAAACCATCGGCTTGTAGTCTAGCGGGACATTGGGAACACTAGGTGTAATAACTTTTGGTCCCTTACCAACTATAGGAGGTGGATCTAGTGGGTCAGGAGGAACATGACACGGTGGATCCAGTGGATCACAGTGGAGAAGGAAACACTGAGGGAATCAAGGCTGGATCAGGAGGACAAGGACATCAGCCACCTCCCTAAGTGTTTTTTGAGATGTATTTACACTTTCCAGACTATAGGGGTATTGAATATGCTACAGATTATGTTCCCAAGTGTGAGTTATTATGGCACGTGAAGGGGATCACTACCATGGAGTGTAAGGCAAGCTAGTTTGTAAAAATGTTGCAAGGGCATATACATAGGTTGTAGAGGAAGTATGACTCCCATTAGCCGGTGGTAGACTACACCATATTGAAAAATGCCTTCCTAGTAGAATTCCATATCCCCGATTTTAAATAGAAGAGCATCGGCGCTCGAAGGAGATCAGCGAGGGAATGAAAGAGAGTGTGCGGGAGTATGATGCACATTTCAAGACTATCTTTTCAAAACTATCCTATGACATTCATCTTTCTCAACATGATCAATGGTTTTTTGGAGGATTTATAACACCATTTAGAAGGGATCTGTCACACAAGACTTTCACAGAACCACACGGGGCATTGGAAGCTGCCCTATGCGCCAAAGTTGTTGGGAGCACTGATACTAGTGTTAATCCTTTTCTGGAGGCTCAAATTACTGCAATGGCTAAGCAGTTGGAGAAGTTATCTGCAAACTCAACACATGAGATTCATGGTGGTTATTGGTGTAAGAAGCTGTGAAGTGGAGGGACATGCAAAAATAGTTTCCCTCGGAAGTCGGTATGCACTATGTCGATGCACTATGAGATTTTCCATGGGGATCATGATGCAAGTAGATGCCCTCTACTCCAATGCGCAATCCACAAGAATGTTTCTTTCTATTGAAATATTTGTACATCTACGACCCATGATACCAAGGATTATAGGCGGTTGATCATATCCATGATGATATTGATGCGGGGTATAGCAGACTAGTCTTGCAACTAGTTAAAAGGATGATCATCATCATTATGAAGGGCGCGTAGATGGAGGAGTGCGTGGAAAATTTTTTTGCGGAGGATTTTTGGTCGCGAGTAATAATGGAGGAGGATAAAGTGATTTCCCACGAGGAACTGTTATAATTGTGGATCTAGAGAGCATTACAAATGTGAGTGTCACGACTTGTTACAATTCTCATTGTGCGAGATAGAAACACAAGTACGGAGAGTGTCTAGATCTTTATGAGGATATGAACCAGTAGCACTAGAAGGAAAAAGGATCTAGAATGGTGAGTATAAAGAAGGCTGATTCGCAGTGGATGCCAAGAGTGGTGTTTGAGTTGGGGCTAGAACTTTGTCTTTGGTGATGACATGACCAGAGGCCATGCACATCGGGGAGATCCCAAGACAAAGGACACTAGTTTCAATAGAGAAGGTGGTACATGGAAAGTATATGGACCCTACTCATCGAAAGAGGTGTATCAAGAGACTATGGATGTGATTCGAGTTTACAAGGGAGATCTAATGTTTGAAGGAGCAATCGAGGAAGTTGGAGCAAATGAAGAATGTTGAAGTTCCAAAAGATGACTTGGATGAGGTGAAGGAAGTGTGCAGGATGTTAAGGCAATAAAATATTATTCCGTTGCTAGGAGAATGACTGAGAGGGAAGGTACCACGTGCGGAGCAGAGTCAAAAGGTAGGTTTTGCATGAAAATATTCCTCGTCACAACCTTGACTATGACAAGGAGATTACATTGAATGCGGTTGTTGAAGGATGACTTTCAAGAAATATTCGCATCGACATAGAAGAAAAGGTAAATGTTCTTACCTTATATGTCTAGAATCAAATCGAAAGTCCCGCATTGCAACCATCTTTGAATGTGTTGTATATTGAAAACAATACTAAGGAAATTCCCATTGGAGTCCTAAAGGATGTAGTTATCACCATTCAAGGGGCCAAGTTCACTAGAGACTTTGAAGTCTTTGCACTTGCCAAGGAAGACAACTTTCCAGCATTGCTTGGGTGCCCATGGTGTTACAAGGACAATGCCAAGCTGTGGTTTAAGAAAGGTTATATCATCTTTGAAAACAAGGAACAAAGGGTGATCATTCCTTTGATGGATGGGAATTAAACACCTTTATTGAGCCCTTAGGAGAATAAGTCCTTGATAGAATCTATGTGCACTCCATCAGAGATCTTGAGATAAGTCACCTCGCGGAGGAGTTATCCGATTTGAAGATGCTCAATCTTTGAGTGATACCACTAGTGTGGCATGCAAAAATTGGGTACATTGGACTTATGACTTAATTGGGTAACAATTGAGAGGATCTGTAACAAGGGTTACAAAGGTACACTTAGTCAAGTGCCTAGGAGGAAAAAAGTTTCCAAGTTACTTTGGAGGAACATATCCTAAAATTTTCTTGCAAGAAATGGAAGCTCAATGGAAAAATGAGGATGAGAGGAGAGGAATACTCGGTTATAACTGATCGAAAAATTGCTGCACATTGGAGGGCTACACATTGAGAGAACCTCCTAGAGTGGCACAAGGTAAGGATCACATTTTCTATAAGGTTCTCTAGGAGCAATGCACCCATGGTCATACAAGACTACCATGGTAAAGAGACCACCTCATTTCATATGTAAGCATGTGAGAAGGCTGAATGGGGAGTGTAGAAGTGGTAGCACCTTCGTTATGGTTACATAAATTGTATTCCACCTTACAAGGCTATCTGTGTGCATGTTATATTCATTCGAGAGATGCATCATCAAACAGGTAATTAGAAGGAGTTGCGCCCAATCTCATTCAAGCTTTCGAGTATAGGAGTACCAAACCATCAGGAGATAAGGTGTTGCAAGTGATCAAGAACCTTACAATAGGAGATAGTGCTATGATAGAGGATAGGTTGTTGGAGTTACTAGGTGAGCCTTACTTAGAGACGTGCCTCAATGAAGAGGAATTAAAGGAAATACAACTTGAGCACACATGCATGGAAAAAGAAAAAGGAAAAATGGTCTATGTAATAGACGGAGAAGAGATGGAGACTTTGGATGTTAACCATTCGGAAGGTACGTGTAAATTCACAACAACACCGATGTGACTACGTGCCGACCATGAGCCCTTGAAAACAAAGAAGGTTAACATTGGAATGGAGACAAAACCTAAGGAAGCTATCATCGGAGACTATTGGTCAAAAAAATAAGTTTCAAAGGTCATTGATCTATTGCACGGGTTCCAAGATTTGCTTCCTCATGGGTACCATGAACTCAAAGGCATTCCCTGTTCTTTGGGATAAATGAAGATCAATTTGAAGGAAGGTGCACACCTAATTTGGAAGAGGCCTTATCGGATGAATCCAAATTTACGTATATGGGTCAAGGAAGAGATAGACAAGATGGTAGCATTCAGTATCATTAAAGCAGTGGAAGAATCAGAATGGATAAGCCTAATGGTTATCGGTATCAAGAATGATGGAAGGATAAGAATATTTTTTCACTACATGGATCTAAATGTAGTATGTGTCATTGATCATTTCCCGATCCCTTTCTTGAAGAAATTATGGAGGAGTAGCCGGGTGCGAAGTCTAATCTTTCACGGATGGGTTCGCAGGGTATCACCAAGTCCGGATTGCAAAGGAAGCCCAAAGAAAGATCATTTTCACCACTAAATGGGGAATTTTTTCCTACATGGTTATTTCTTTTAGATTGAAGAATGTACTGCTATGTTCTTACGCATCGTGGTACAAGCATTTCAGGACTTAATCCATAAGTTTCTCCAAGTTTATGTGGATGAATGGATTGTGTATGGATTGGTGAAAGATTATTATGAGAATTTAAGGATGATATTTGAGAGATGTCAGAAATTAAGGATATCCCTCAATATTAAGAAATGTGTTTTTGCTTACTCCTTTTAGAACCCTGTTAGGAAACCTTATATCAAAAAGGCTTGCTTTATTAGATCCCGCTAAAGTTAGTTGATTATTGTAGGATTAGGGAACCTAATAATCAAAGCATAGTATGTGTATTCCTTGGGCATATGAGGTATTACGGGGAAGTTCATCAAGGGTTATGCTAGGATCGTTGTGCCCTTGGAAGAATTGTTAAAACAAAAGAGTGCCTTTCATTGGGGAGAGACACAGAAGAAGGATTTTGACACTTTGAAGGATAGGCTTGTCACGACACCCATATTACGTTTTCCTTTTTGGGATAAGCCTTTCCATGTACATGTTGATGTCTCAGGGATAGCTATGTGAGAATTACTAGCACAACTTGGTGAGGGAATTTTTGATCATCCCTTGTGCTTTATAAGTAGAAAATTGACACCAGAAGAATAGAATTACACAACTCACGAGCATGAATCATTTTCTATGATCTACGCATTGCAAAAGTTCATACGATATCATTGGTAACACCATTTATATTCTACATGGATCACATGGCATTGAAATAATTAGTAAACAAGCCCATTTTGTAATGGCGCATATGTCATTGGGTCATATTATTTCAAGAGTTCGAGTTCATAGTGGTCATAAAACCAAGAAAGAGCAATTCAAGGCTTGACCACTTATCAAGGATTGAATCGGGAGAGGATGCGTAAAGCATTGAGGATACCATGCTAGACGTGCAACTATTTAGGTTATGATGCGTACCCTTAGACTTGGAAGATATCACAGTGTTCTTAAAAATAGGCGTGGCCTGGAAGGGATGAAGGCCCTCGAGAGAAAGAAGTTAGAAATACGCGTTTCACCCTACATGTTGATTAGTGGAGATATGTAAAAGTTAGGTCGTGATGATTTTCTGCACTGATGCGTATTGGAATATGAGCATGTAGCCATTATGGAAGAAGCACATTATAGGATTGTAGGAGGATAATATGCAGGAAATGCTATTGAGAAGAATATTTTATTAGTAGGGATTTGGTGGGAAACCATCTACTGAGGGTTGTATTGAGTTTTGCTGAGGCATGTGACCTCTACCAACGCCTTGGAAAACCTGGAAAGAGATATGAAATGCCTTTGTAATCGATAAACAACACCTGAACCATTTGAAAAATGGGAAAATGACTTTGTGGGAACAATTACACCATTTGCATGAAGGACATGTACGCGATATATCATCACTTGCACTAATTACTTGACATGGTGGGCAGAGGCAACACCTACAAAGGATTGCATCATAGTGACAGCTGCTCGATTTCTATGGGAGAACATAATCAGCATGTATGGTTGCCCTTTAAGTTTAACAAGTGATAGGGGTACACAATTTCTCAATGAAACAGTCAGGATTATGTTAGCAGAATTTATGGTGGCCCATCATAAGACTCCTTATATCACCCTCAAGCAAATGGAACTGTTGAGGCATTTAACAAGATACTAAGTCACACGTTAACTAAGATCTATGACATTGGAAGATAGGATTGGGATGATAAAGTATCAGTCATTCTATGGGCATACAGGAAAACCTACAAAAGGTTGAACAAGGCCACACTGTTTCAATTGGTGTTTGGCACGAGACTACATTTTACCAATGGAATTCATGTTACCATCGCTACGTATAACACACACGGGAGGGCTAGGCTGATGAGAAATCACTGGAAGAAAGAATTGATAAGTTAATGTAGTTAGATGAAAGATGATCACTTGCTATATGGAGTCGAGAGAAGATAGAAAAAGCAAGACAAAAGGCATGGCATGATCATCATATCAAGAACAAGAAGTTCAAGGTTGGGTAAATTGTATTGTTATATGATTCCAAGTATTTGCATCATCCTGGGAAGTTTAAAATCCATTGGTTGGGACCTTACATCATCTTGTACATTCTTGATTTGGGAGCTTTCCAATTACAAGTGTTAGATGAGACGAGGTTACCAAGTCACTTCAATGGGAGTAGGTTAAATCCCTACTATAAATAAGTCTTCTTGGTGTTTGTAATAAGGTAGTATTGCCAATTATCTTAGAATTTCCCTTTATGTTTTTTTATTTTCTTGTGTTTTCCTTTCTCTTTGCTTGGTTCCTTATTTTTGTTTCATTTTGCGCCTTATGCACCGGTAACCACATTAATTTTTTTCCAAGGTTGTGTATGTGTAGAGGATTGTGCATCCGGTTTAGTGTGGTATTTAGTGATGTGAAGTATAGGCCTGCAATATAATTTGAATGGACCGGTAGAAGGAAGCGCGTAAGGTTGAGAAAGTGCATGAGGAAATGATGGATATTGGATTATGGTGTCATGAAGGATTTTAGAAACCACGTACAAAAAGAATGAAGAGCACAAGAACAACATGAGTTAGGTGAGGGGAAAAATAGGGTATAGGATAGAAGAAATGCCTTCAAAGCGTTGTGGACACATGCGTAAGATTCTTTGGTTGGGTTGTATTTTTGCATGCTAGAAGGTTGTAAAGGGTTTTTCACACGAGGATGTGACATGTGGGTAAAGGCACTTGAATTCAGATTAGTCGAAAAAACCACATTTTAATGTTAAAGTACATTGGTAGGTGGTATAACATTTAATGACGGAAAGAAGTAAAACATTTAAATACAAGTTCGGGAAAGTCATTCGTTACCTTGCAATTACAAAGTGAAAGAATATCTTGCGAACTAGAGAATCCAGAGAGAAATTTGTACGAACAAAGGAGAATCTAAGAAATTTGAGTGTGCATCTAGAGTAGATCTATGAACTAGAAGGAAGGAGTACATTGGTGTGAGTAAGGTTGTATGAAGAGCATTGTCTTGTGGAGGGATTTTTGGGTGAGGGTTTGGCAACTAGGGCATGGAGAAAGAAGGATTCATTTCAGGAGTTAAAGCTTTGGAGTAAGCTTTGGGATTGATAAAAGTAGTAGAGCATAAAAAGAGGAAGGAGTATTTAAGTTTAGTCTAACTAGAAGATATGGCACCCAAGAAACCAACCATTTCATTTGAATAAAACAAAGGGCAATGGCAAGGGAAAGAAAATTGTTGCCATTGAGAGCACCAATGAAGAATGGTACGCGTAAATGCAGACCCGAACGGGGTATTGCTAGGAAATAATGGGAGTCACACTTACGAAAGATGGCCGTAAGTGATTATAACAATTACACAAGCACAACGGAGAAGGAAATGACACGGAGTTAGTCCGGCCAACTAACAATAGAATGCCGGACGGAATGCCTATTTACAATGATGAGGTGAAGTTCAAATTAGATAAGGTTGGATTATTGCAACTATATGAGTTACCATACTTTGGCAAGCCTAGGAACCTTTAACAGTGGTTAATGTCATGCGTACATGAGGATCATTTTTATTTTTTGGGCCACAAGATGCCACACCACAAGCGATATCCAACTTCACAAACCTCATTTGTGAAGGAGACAACATAGATGATGATCTAAGTGATAAGGAGGCTATCAAGGAGACTGTAGCCATGTATGACTACAACAAGGGTTGCAATACTTTGACATCACCAAGATTCCAGACCCAATTATGAGGATGGCCATATGCTTGGTCACTAAAATCAATGATTAGGAATGATGGACACAAGTAAACAAGGCATGGCTAAATGTATGTCGGAAGACATTAGAAGGAACTGTCTACAAATTCTCCACTTTCATAGCGGATGAGATTATAAGTAGTGTGCAAGAGGGAGAGAAGATACGTTTCAGTAACATCCTCCTCACCATTGTATTTTTATATATTGGAGTGCCCAATGGGAAAAAAAAATTTCTTTGGGAAAATCTAAAAGAGGATCCCTCGCCCGTAAAAAGGTTTACGAAATATACTTGTGAAACCATGATGGCCGCTCACAAGGCACACCTGGAGAAGTGGTATAAGTGAATGTATGATGCATTTGGGGGTGAGTGGAGGATCCCATAGCAGTTTCCCATGATCGTGAATGGAAAGGCAGAATTTTCGGTGTTCCAACACTTCGCATTGGCGAGGTTTATATTGATATATGGGAATATGATTCCATGGTGCAAGCTACCATTCTCCTTCACCGCGTAATACTTCCAAGCTGGAGTTAATCGGTTCAAAGAAGCCAAGAGACTAAGGTTTGACTTTAGTGAGGTAGATATAGACCACCATGAGCTGCGTTGGAAGCTCACCTACCCAAAGAAGAGCACATACGTGGAGAGATATGTCTCTCATGAGATACAGATGATGAATCCTTTAACGTCAACGATTGCAGGAAGGACCGCATCAAGTGTGTATATGTGCATAAGACCAAAATTTGGAAAAGGCACTTACTTGGAGAATGATGTCTCCATCCTTGAAGACCCTACCGGAAGGAAGAAGGCTGCACCTAGGAAGAGAGAAAGAGAAGAGGTTCAAAAGGCACCAAGTGTTCAAACCACACAAGCGGCGAGTGCACCTTTGGAAGCAAGCTCTAAGCCTCATACTTACACGTAAAGGAATAAATCTCCACCAAGGAAAATACCCCGTAAGAAGAAGAGGCATCAGATCATGAAGATCCCCTTACCCAGGAAGAATTTCCAAGGAATACATCACATGTCAAAGAGAAGTAAAAGCAAGAATCTCTGTACTAGAATCCCTAGTAAGGAAGAAGCAGAAAGTGACTGATGAGGCGATTCGGAAGAGATGGAGAATCTAGATGCCTACATTGGCAACAAGGATGATGATAATGAGATAGAGGAAGGTTAAGACCATCAATTCTATGAGATACATGATTCGAGGAAGAAGGGGCGGGGATAATTTTAGTGGCGAATATTCGTAATATGGCAAATATTCCATTTTTGAAAATTTTGAAAAGGTGAATTTTTTGGCACGGGTCAGTGACCTGTTCGCCTAAAAATTACACTTTAATTTTTTTTAGGGGTTGGCTTTGCCTACCCTTGAAAAATATCCCCTATATAAACCTAGATTATTTTCCAGGTAGAACACTTCTACTTCACATTTTTCAACAATATGATATATCCCGTATTATAGACGCGCGACAAGGGGGCAAGTTATTGATGCGCGACAAGGAGGGTTTACTGAGATAAGAAGATACTCCGGATATTGACGCATAGTAGATGCATGACAAAGAGTTTGTTGACGAGCGACATGGATATTTTTTGATGAGCAAGAAGAGGGTAGAGGCTGTAGACGCGCGATAGGATATTTGTTGTCGTAGCGTCAAAAATGCATGACGCGGCGTCAACAAACCTCGATGATGCACGTCAACAATGTAATGACACGCGTCGAGAGTGCTGTTGCGCAGCGTCGAGGAGGTCTGCATTGACGCGTGACCTTGATGGATAGTTGATGCGCATGATAAGGAGGTACAATAGATATTGACGCATAGCAGATGCATGACAAAGAGTTTGTTGATGCGCGACACGGAGATTTTTTGATGAGAAAGCAGAGGTCGGAGGCTGCAGACGCGCGACAGGAGATTTTCTTTGTCACGCGCGTAAAAAAAAATGCGGTGGCGACGCGTCAACACAATTGTTGACGCGCGTCACTGAGGTCTAATGACGCGCGTCACTACATTTTTTTTACGGCGTGACGGCAAAAATCTCCCATTCTGCGTCTGACCTTTCGTCGCAGAAGACTTGACAATCAGGCAAAATTTTTCATACAACCCCAAAAAAATTTGCCTTCCCATGAAAACCGATTCGGGGATATTCACTGTATTCTCCACCTCCGATTTCCAAGAGGTCTCTTAAAATGAACCCCGAGAAGGGGATGAGGATTATAATGAATCAAATGAGGATAAGGAGGACGAAGAAGAAACGCAGCTCAAAGAAAGAGGGTAAGCGGGAAAAAGTAAAAAGGATCAAAGGACCCTAAGCCTCACAAAGGAATAGATAGAAGAGACCACAGAGAGAGAAGTGGTGGGCATGATCAAGAAGATTATGGAGCCGAGAGGTAGAATGTAGCGTGGATGAAGGAAGCTAAGGAGGAGAGCATAGGTAAAGAATATGGTAGTATGGGGGAGACCCCGGTTTATCTATAAGCTTTCCAAAAAGTCACCCGCACATGGAGAAAGAGCATAGAAGAAACAAAATTTCAAGGAATGGGCTACATCGATGATCCAAAAAGGTTTTACATGTAGGTTTCAGAGCACCATGCCAATGGAACATCTCTCGACCATGGCTTTATTTGATGAGGAGGTGCATACCCTTGGAAAAGGAAAATGCTAACATGGGCATTTGAGTCCCACATTTATGAGCTCAAGAATGAGTTAAGCCAAAGAGCATTGATGAAAGTTCCAAAAACAAAAGGGATAAACCCCTTGGTGAATGCTCAATGATTATCAGATGAGAAAATATGCAATGCGCTTAACAAAGTTTCATTTGAGATTGAATCCAGGTTCTTCGTAAGAAATGATAGGGTGAAGTTCCTAGCGGAAGAACTAGAGAAAATGGAGGAAGAGCTCCTTGAGAAAAGAAATGACCTAAAGTAGGAGGAACTAATCAACGCTCAGTTAAGGCGTGAGTTAAAGGATAAGAAGGCAAAAGTGGGTGAGGCATACAAGAAGATAGAGATGATCACAAATGTTATTGTCTTAAAGTATCAAGACTTAACACTGCCCGCACAAAATTATGGATCATCCTTATAGTTCCTATAGGACTTGACCCACATACTCACCATGGAGAGGTGACTACTTGCCTTAGAATCCACAGAAGAGGTGTTGGTGTGCCAAGAAAAATAAAATTAGAGGAATGTTGTGGAAATTTTTACTCAATATAGCAAGATCCTTGTCGACGTAAAATATGCCACCACAAGTTGTTGAGGCCACCTATGATAATTACGTGGATAGGGATAGAGTGGAAAGTATCTTATTTCCACCCATGAAGTGGAAATCAAGGATTTATAGGAAAATAACAAGGGGAATAGGGTTGAGAGAGATAAAATCCTAGCCGAAGTAGAAAAGAAATCAGAGGCCATTGAGACCATGCAGGGCTCAATCAAGAACCGGCTTGATGCAGCCTAGAATTCACTAGATAACACCCTAGATGCACTGGCACATCACTTGGCCTAGATTGAACACTCACCTAAAGCATGCAAAGGTACCAGGTCCCTCTTTAGGGTTGTTGTAGCAGGATGTTAGCATGATGAAGGAAGAAACATATAGATCCATAACTAATCCATCATTCTACAATGCATGCCATATTCATATCTATGAAAGAACAAGCTTAAAAAATAAGAATGATCGAATCAAGAAAATGCACTACTCAATTACACACAAGGATGAAACTTAGATTCGGACAATATCTTCCATATATTAATAAACACAGAAGTTCCTTACAATAATGGCATTCTATACCGATGCGCGTATGGATCGATACAATATTCTAGTCATATGCACATATCTCTTTATACTTACATCTTACGCTCTGCATATACCTATATATCATCTCATCTCTCACTTAGGTAATTCACTACATATATATAGGGTGGGGACTTTCCCTTCACTAATTATCTATTCCAAAAATAGGCTGCATGCTATTAATAGCCACGCACCATTTACAAGCATAGCCACACATGCAAGTGTGCTATCTATAGACATCTTATATTTAACTAAAGTGAAAATCCTATTCTTATCTCATCTCCATGCGAAATGCTTCGATCTGATCATCTAAATATAGACAATGTGTGGCGTGCATGTCTCTACAATTGGTGTGTTCCACATGCCATCTTCTAAAAATAGGTCTTCATGCTCAAAATTGGCTAAGTCCCAAATGTTGAACTTCTACTCTACATGTGCATTCTTCCTATCCATTCGTGCCCTTAAACCTGTCCTATTTTTTTAGTGCAGACTTATTGTGTGAGTTCTATCAAGTGTTCTTTGATCATCAATACCCCACACTAATCTCATTGTTTCCTGAAAATGGTTATCTCCAAAAATTGAAGTAAAGAATAAAAGAATGGAAAGAATAAGAATGAAATAATGTAGATGAATAAAGAAGTTTTATGAGGTAGCCTCCTCCTTGTATCAGTTTGAAGTATCAACTCTAGATACTTCTCCTTTATTCCCGACCTCCAAGGCTGTCATTCGAGTGAGTGCTTGTACTACTTTCTAGAATGTTCACATCAATAAACTCTAATTCATCCCTCACAATTTCCCCTTTTTCATTTTGCAGAACCAACACAACGCTGGACATTGAGGTCATTCTTCCTTCAGAAGATCCATCTTACGTCAGGCAATGAGATTCCCAAGCTCTTCCGGCCCGAGTATTGTGCGGCTCTGTGCGGCTCCCATGCTCTGCCAGGGCCTCACACTTCTTCTTAACCATTGATAATCTTTCTGTGCAGCCCAATGTTTCATCCTTCATTTCTCTCTAGACCTCATTGTTTTCTTCTAGGGTCTTTATGTTGATAAGTGCCTCTAGATCTATGCAGATGTTCAAATGCTGGTCTTCTTTCTTTAATACTTCTTGTAGCACTTGTAGCAGCCCTTCATAGGATGTAATCTTTCACATCACTGAAGCTTTCTCTCGTTCTTCCTCTTGTTCTAAATTCCTTGGCGCTGGCATGTGCAGAGAGGCTCATATTTAAGTACCAGTCTACAAACTTTCGTACATATTGTATCACTAAGGGAAACATCTGTGGTACCTTGGTCTCCAAGTGTGGCCTAGCTCTTATGACATTATCTCCAATGTCCTCTATGATGTTGATAAATACTTCATTCTTCTTCTGCACTAAGTCCCTCTATTGTGTTATGTGTGCTATCTCCGCATCCTTTGTCTTTAGCTTCTCGCACAAAGCACTCTTATTGTTTTAATTTTGTCCATATTTCTTCTCGCAACTTCAGCAGAAACCTTCACCAATGCATTTCGACCTACTCATCGACATGACATGAAAGTAGGCTTTTTGTTATATGTCTAGCTTGGGGTGCCTTCTTTAGCCATCTCTACATGCATGACTCTTCACATACATCAAATTCAAGCTCATCCATGTGGGTATGCATTAACCATGAGAATCAAATTGATCCAATATAAACTGTATGTAATTAATTTCCCAATCACAAGGTTGAAAATAATATCAAACCATGCTTCAGTTGAGTTAAAATCAAGAAATTTGCAATCCTTGTTGAAAAATTTGATTTCTAGGGCATCCTTTAAATTTTCCACATTTTGACAGTTAGACGGGCATCTTTTTCCCGTCAAATTCATCCTCTACATGCAAGGGCATGTGGTAGGTTCCTATTGGCCGAGGAGTGGGCAAAAAATGTCTCTAACTTATCATTTTTGAAATTTTGGCAAAAGGGAAAATTTTGATCCGTGGCTCCGCCTTCTGCATTGAGGTGCCTACGTGGCACATTTTGATTGGCTAGAGGATTGGCGGGCTTTCCTTAGGAAATTTTTCTTTCATTGTGCAAAATTTTCAAATTCAAATTTTGGCCCAAAGGCCCGCAGCGAATAGGGGAGAGACACGTGGCATGGAGGGCATGTGGATGGTGGGGAACTTGGAGAATTTTGATGTTTTATGGCTCAAAGTGATGAAAGTGAAATTTTGGCCCGAAAGCCCTCGAAAATCATTAGTGGACATGTGTCCAGGAAAGGATAGGATGGGGCAGTGGGTTTTTGCAATGAGTTTGAAGTTTTTAACTTCAAATGGTAAAAATAAAATTTTGGCCCAAAGGCCCGCAACGAATAGGGAGAGGACACGTGTCCAAAATTGCAAAAGGTGGAGGAAGGGGCCGAAGGAAATTTTATAACTTTTGACCTTTGTTGTCTAAAAGTCAAAATTTGTGTGTGGCCTAAAAAAGGTGTAAAAAATTAGCCTTCGCCTGCCTATCCATGATGGACACGTGGCACTCTAAGAAAAAGGAGAGGCATGGGGGCCATGGTGAGTTTTAATTTTTCAAAATTTTTGAATTTTTGAGGAGGTTAGAAGGTAGAAATGGAGACTTGGACCCGCGAAAATCGAGAGAGGTTGCCACGTGGCAAAAGGAAGAATCGGGCTTTGGCCCATGGGGGTTTTGTGGAAAAATTTCTTTTTTTCAAAAAGTGGAAAAATTGATTAAATTGGCCTGTGGTTTTGATGGGGCCCACATATGGACACGTGGCGCATCTAGGGGAGAAGGGAAATTTTGCAAAAATTTCCAAAACTTTAAAAGGTCGCGAATGCATTTTTTAAAGGCATGGGCCCGATCCAATCACGTTTTGACACGTGTCCCGCCTTATCTAAAGGTTAAAAGGTAATTTTGAGCTTATTTTTGGATCTCATTTTCCACGTGGAGGGTGGACATTTAAAGTTGATACAAGATCAATGGCTACTGTGCATTCATCTATTTGGGCCGCCATGAGAGCTCCAAGAAGCTTGGAATCATGATTTCTTCATCAAATTTCATCAAACCTTATATGATTTTGGGTCGTCTTGGCCTTCTGAGAACATTGGCAACATTTTTATGACCTAATTCATCGATCTATGGTGTTTTTGATGTAATTTTGGCTCAGGCCCATCAAAAAATGTAAAAGTCAGATCTGGAAATTACAGAGGTAAAATTAAAAAAGGGAAAAGGTAAAAATGATGAATGAAAGATGCTTGCATGCCTAAATGATAAAAACATGCCCCTGGGGTGGATAATGATCCAAATTTTGTAATGATTTAAAATTTTTTGCATACTTGGCAATTCATCAAGTTGTTTTTTTGTTTGTTGTCCCTTTTTTAAATCATGAGGTTTTTGTAACAAATTTGATCCCATAGCATATTATTTTCTTGGGAAGGAAGACTCCAAAGATGGCATGAGGTATATTATGCATTTTGGAGAAATTGTGAAAGGGCGGGAGTTGAAAATCACATGAGTAAATTTGAGAAAAAGCTCATTTTCTGAGAAAATCCACCAAAGAACCAAGTTAATGTCTCATTTGTTGGAAAATTCATGCATGTGGGTTGGTTACAAGTGTATAGCCACCACACAGCTCTGAGATTGTTCATGTAACTCTCCCCCTATTGAATCTAACAAGCTTTGAATTAAATCTGTGTTTTTCTTTGGGCAATATGATGTTTGTTATCAATTTTAAATGCCTGCAGATAAATTTTAGTGTTCTTGTTGCAATCTTGCATTGAAAGTCTTTAGAAATCACACAGGATCTCCATTTTTGGTTGATAGTTTAGTGGCATTTGCAATCTCATACTCAGAAGAGCCTTCATCTGATAAGGAGATAAACAAATTTAAAATCACTTTACCTTCCTTGACTGCAGAGATTTCTTGTAAGCCTTTGGGGGTACCTAAGGCATGGTTTGATCATGGATTTTTGTGTTTAATTGAGTTCTTTACTTCAATATTTTGTGGTGAGTTCTCAAAGATTGTGTGAAGAGTGCAACCTAGGCTTCCATTTGTGCCTCTTCTGGTTGAAAGAACATCTTGATTATTTTAGGCATTTCATTTGATGGTTGTTCATGTATTGTATAGATTGTCAAAGATCTGATCTATCCTAGTTTGTCTTATCAATCTCCCACCAAAAATCATCCAACAACAAAGATCCTATCATGTACTACCCCTGATTTGCATGTGTATACCCACAGAAGATCAAAATCCATTTGCAAAAGTATGCATATCATATCAGGATTTCCAATGTCTCTAGTAACCTTTGCCTTGTTTGAGAACATACCCATGTTTTGAGAAGTGACAACTTGTGAGAGTTTAGATTTGGGGTGTTGATCATGTTTTCATCAAGGTCTCCATCATAGAATTTCAAGCAAAGAGAAGGACATCTTCATCTCCTTCACCATTACAAGGTTACAAAATAGGTCCTCTTACCTTGGTTGTAAGGCACAACCTAAAATAGCTAGGACAAGATCAAGTCCTATTGGAGTGCTATCCATTTCTCCACAAACCTGAGTGCTAGCTAGACCATATCCCCGGCTACCAATGACATACAACATGGTCTAATCTATCTTTAAGCTCCATGACATAACTGTGGTGTTGCTCAGACTGAAAAGGAGAACAAATTTGGATACCAACATGAGTGGTGCCATTTCCAGGGACCTCTTGGATTTCCTTGGTGTTTTTGAAGTGTTTGAAGAGTTTGAGCATTTGTGTATTCAAGTTTTTGAGCTGTTGCATTGTCAAGATATCATCCTATGTTTCAGATCTGCAAGTTTTAAAGCAAAGGTTTCAAGCTCAGCCTACCCTTTTTCCATGTACTAGCAGTTCATACACTTTTGTTGCATTATGTTTGGTTGATTGAAGAAGAAGAAGGTCTGGTTTATAAAGCCCTGCAAAGTTTTCAATACTAGCAAACATTTGACAGAATTATTTTAGTGCATTCTTGCACAACTAAGGTGAAATTCCTTAGTGGTGACTCCATGCTGATTTGAATTTGGAAATACCAGTGTCTTAAGCTTTCTGTCATTTTTTTTTGTGTTGTTGATCTCTGCAAAACTGGAGGGAAGAAGATCTCTCTTCCTTAAAGACTCTACTAAGAAATTGTTCTCAGATTTAAGAAATTCAAGAGTTGGAAGGGAGAAGAGTTTGGAAAGTGGTTAAAGGTCAGACATCAGGCAAAGATATAGCCATTGGTGAGAGAGATCAGCCTTTGGTAGAGGACTATCACTCTTCTTCAAGTGATTCTGATTCAAGCAATCCTCTCATAAACTTGTTTTCCTCAGCTAGTGAAGGTCCTTCTGCTATACCTGGTAAGTTCCTTCTCCAATCTACACCTCTGTGTTTTAATTTGAGTAAAACTTTCCAAGAAAATCAGCAACACTTAGAGGATATTAGTCTTGTGAATCACATTCTTGAGCCCCAAAGACATAAGCACTCCTCATCAACTTGTCTCACCTCCAAGATCACCCCCACCAAACAATATGGCTCATCCTAGACCTCCATTTCATTGTTAACACCTTTGGTCCTATAAATTTTAGAGGAATGGATGGTTACCCAAATGCTGTCCCACAAGATGTCAGAAATAGGTTGCCAAAATTCCAGGGTAACAATGTTATTACTGGTGATCAACATCTCAAAATTTTTGATAATATGATGGAAGATTTTGAGATAGAGTTTGAAGATGTGTATATTAAGTTGTTTATTCATACACTAGAAGAAGATGCTAGGGATTGGTACAAGGCTCTACCTGATAATTCTATTGATTCATGGACTGAAATGAAAAATGCATTTAGGTTGCAATATGGTGACAGGACTGATCCTAGATTTCTTTTATCTGAGTTTGAGAATATCAAGAAGAACCCTAATGAATCAGTCCATGACTTCAACACAAGGTTTAACAAAACTTTGAGAAGGCTTCCTGTTGGTTTGAGGCCTTGTGATGAATCATGTTTAATCAAATATGCAGATGCATTTGATAAAAAGGCAGCCTATTACCTAAGAGACAAGAACCCAACCAATATAAGACAAGCTTTCACCATGGCACTTCAAATTGAGAACAATATCAAGGCTGTTGGGAAACCTCTTAAGAGAGATGGTGTAAAATTGATAAACCCTGAAAAACCTCAAGCTAGCAAAGGTGCTGATTTAGAAGAGGTTGTGAAGACTTTGGTAGGGGCTGTCAAAGAAATCTCATACAAGTTGGCAAGAGCTGAGAAGGGAATTGGGTAGACTTCACAAGGTCAGCCTAGGCAAGTAGGCACAAGATAGATTTGGAAATCACCATAGGAATGAGCAGAGGTTTGATGACAAGGGTAAAGGGCCTATTGGATCTGCAAATAGACAACCCCAAACACATGAAAATAGATTGGTTCCTGACCCTCTAACTACCAGGGTTGTTGTTGTTGATGAAGTTGCTGATATGGATTGGTGTGATAGATGTTTTCTTCCTCATCCTCCATGTGAAGTGGACCAACAAGTTGATGAAGATGATAATGAGGATGGAACTGATGATGATATTTGCATGGTGGGCTGTTCTTCAAGCTCACAAGGAGGAGAAACATCTACTAAAGTAATAAGTGCTAGGACTGTTGCTACCTTTTGGGATTGCATCAAATGGGTACAAGTCTTTCTCCCCCTCATGCTCTTGAAGTTGATGTAGTGCAAGATTTTGAAATTCCTAACAATGACTTTGAATACTTAAGAGCTTTGATGATTAAGAAGTATGATGGTGGTATCCCTTCGGAGGAAGATAGACAATTGTTGATGAATGTTGTTGTAGCTCAAGAGAAGGACTATAACACTAGAAGCAAAGTTGTTAAGGGAGTTGGGCCTCAAGCCAAACCTAAAACACCCTTGCTCACAAGCATTCCAAAAGAAGCTCCTAGGAAAGAAACACTTGCTAAAGGCTCTATTGTCCCGAGAAAAATTATAGTCCTCATCATGCCCAAGCTGCCAAGAATCCTTTGCCATCTGATGAATCTTCTTGTATCCCTTCCAATGTTTTTTTCCAAAGAGTGTCCCCTATGACATAGCCCAGGTATTGAGCCAAATTAAAGTGAGTGTTCCAATCATTGAGTTGCTTAGAATTCTGAGCATAAGAAGAGAGCATTTGAGTACTTGGGATTGAAAGAAGAGAAGATCACCCCAAGTAGAAATGTAAATGTTGTTGAGACTCCTCTTCAAATCATTGTTGGCCTTGAAACACCACCAGTAGTGGAAGATCTTGGAGAGACACCTGAGGTATATTTGGGGACATCCTTGGTTGATTCCCAATTGAATGTTGATCCATTCTTTACAACTTTTGCTCATAAAAGATAGGCTACTTCACAATTGTATGTTTGATTCCGGTGCATCATGTAATGTCATGCCTCTAGAAGTCATGAATGAGTTGGATATCAAGGTGACAACTACCTATGGGAAGTGTACTACCATGGATTCAAGGGAAGTGCCGGTGGTTGGTTGTGTGAAGGGTTTGGTAGTGCAACTTGCAGCCTATCCGGTAAGAATTTGAAACTGGATGTTGTAATTGTTGACTACCCTACCAAATGGGGTATGCTTTTGTCAAGAAAATGGGCTGCAAGTGTTGGTGGCAGCGTTCAGATGGATATGTCTTTTGCCACCATTCCCATTGAGGCAGCTTGGTCAAACTTTATGGTGAAAAGAAGATGTTGCACCTAATTGAAGATCCCAACAATGCTTCCTATGAAGTGTTGTTTGCTGATGTAGATGCTGAGAATTTCATTGGTTTTGCTGATGGAAAAGAACACAAGATGGATAGATCAAAGTGCCTTGATATGGTAGGTTCTCCTTGGACCTTGCTATTTGATGGAGCTTGCTCCAAATTTGGAAATGGTGCTGGTATAGTTCTGCTTTCTCCTAGTTTGGAAGAGTTTGCTTTTTCCTTCAAACTTAATTTTGAATGCACTAACAACGTTGCTGAGTATGAGGCATTGTTGTTGGGGTTAAGAATTACATGGAAGTATGGAGTGAAAGATATTGTTGCAAAAGGAGACTCAGAGCTGGTTGTCAAACAAATAAGAAAATTGTATGCTACAAAAAATCAGCGTATGAAACAGTATAAGCATGCAGTTTGGGATCTAATTGAAATGTTTGATTCCTTTAACATTGTTTACCATGATAGAGGTCTTAATGCTGCTGCTGATAAGTTGGTAGTGCTGGGTTCTAGATTTGAAAATTGCACCATTTCACCTTATTGTGAATACAACATTGAAGTGCTGACTAGGCCAAATTGTCCCTGATAATGTGAAACATTGGCAAGTCTTTAACAATGATGCTCAAGTGCTAAGGTTCTTGCAAAACTAGGGTGAGTTTTAAATATAATATTGATTGGGAGCCAATGGTATGCATGACTAAAGGAAGAGAAACTTTGTTTGGAAAAGATATCATCCAATTGAAAACAAACACCATTCCTAGAGGTCTTGTTGCACTTGAGTCAAATTTTAACAATGTTGATTGCATCATAAATAGAAACATGTCTACTTCAAGGGATGTGGAAGAGCATGACTTGGGAACAAAGGAAAACCAAGGAAGGTTTGGTTGGGCAGCAATTTAAGTAAAGAAGAAAAACAGTCCTATGCCCAACTCTTGAAAAAATATCAAGACTGCCTTGCTTGGTCCTATTCAGAGCTGAAAGCATATAGAGAAGATTTATTTCAGCATGAGATCCCTCTTGAAACAAATTCCAAACCATTCAGATAGAGGAAAAGGCCAATTAATCCACTTCTCTCCATGAAAATGCAAGAGGAATTAAGGAAGTTGAGAGATGGAGGTATTATTCAGCCCACTAGATATTCATCTTGGGTTACAAACCTTGTGCCGGTTAGAAAGAAGAATGGAGACATCAGACTTTGTGTGGATTTTAGAAATCTAAATAAAGCATCCATGAAGGACAACTATCCCTTGCCAAATATGGAAAATATGTTGCAGCTTGTGACAGGGTCTGAATTGCTTTCTACATTGGATGGTTTCTCCGGATATAATCAAGTGGTAGTTAAAGAATCGAAAGACTTAAGACAACATTCACTACTCCTTTGGGGACATATGTTTTTGTTAGGATGCCCTTTGGTTTGATGAATGTTGGTGCCACTTTTCAAAGAGCAATGGATGTTGCTTTTTTCTGGTTACATCAATGAGTTCATTGCAGTTTACCAAGATGATGTGACTGTATTTTCAAGGCAAGAGAGGTGATCATTTACAACACTTGGAGAAGATGTTGATCAGATGTAGGGAGTATGGAATTTCTCTTAATCCAAAGAAGTGTCATTTTGGCATGCAAAAGGCCAAGCTTGCTTGGTCACATTGTGTCAAAAGATGGTGTTATGATAGACCCTGAGAGAGTGGAAGCAATCAGCAAAGTACCTATCCCAAGAACCAAGAAAGGCATCCAATCTTTCTTTGGCCAAATCAATTTTATTAGAAGGTTTGTTTCCAACTTTGTTGAGCTGACTCTTCCAATCACAAGCATGTTGAAAAAGGACCAAGTTATCAGGTGGGAGGAGGCTTCCATTCAAGCTTTTGAAGGAATAAAGGATGCACTTAAGCATGCACCTATTCTAGCAGCACCAAACTATGAGAGGCCTTTCCAAATCTTTTCTTTTCCTCTGAATATACCATTGCTTTTTTTGTTACAAAAGGATGAGAATGGAGCTGAGAGGCCTATTGCCTTCTTTAGCAAGGCTTTACAAGCTGTTGAGTTAAAGTATACAATCATGGAGAAACAAGCATTTGCCTTGGTGAAAGCAACAAAAGTTTTCAGGCCTTATATATTGAGTTCAAAAATTATTGCCTATGTTCCCCACACCATGGTGAAAGACATCTTATCAGAGATGGAGATCTCAAGTAAAAGATGTAGATGGGTGAACAAACTACAGGAGTATGATATGGACATCCAAACCACAAAGTTGGTAAGAGGTTTGGGTCTTGCTAAGCTCATGGCTGAGAGCAACTTGCAGAATGTGGAAGTGAATCAGCTAGAGGAAGAAAGGGTAGATGTGCTTGCAAAGTTGGTAAATTCTGAATGGTACAAGGATGTAATCTTTTACCTTAGACACCTTTGTTGTCCTGATCATTTAAATAAAAATCAGAAAAGAGCCCTCAAGTTGGCTTCTCAAAAATATATCATTACAGACCTTGGGCTGGCTTGGAAGAACCCTGAAGGTGTCCTCTTGAAATGCATAGCTGAAGATGAAGCTCCCAAGATAGTTGCTGATTTCCATGGGGGAGTTTGTGGAGGACACTTTGCTGGGAGAGTAACAACACATAAGATTTTGAGAGCTGGTTATTGGTGGCCTTCTCTCTTCAAAGATGCAACCCAACTGGTTAGAAAATGTGATAGTTGCCAACATTTCTTTGGAAGACCGAAAAGCTTCAAGCTCCCTTCCTTTGCAGCCTGTATCAATTGAAGCTCCTTTCAAGCAATGGGGATGGACTTCATTGGTGAGATTTCAGATCCTTCTAGTGCTGGTCATAAGTGGATTCTTGTAGCCACTGATTATTTTACAAAATGGGTTGAAGAAATCCCATCTAAAAAGGCAACACACCAAGTGGTAGTGGACTTCTTATTGAATCATATCATATGCAGATTTGGAGTTCTAGTTAAGATTGTATCTGATAATGCCATGTGCTTTAGAGCCAAACCTTTAATGGTAATGTGCAATGAATATGGAATCAATCTGACTTATTCTTCAAACTATAACCCCCAAGGGAATGGACAAGCTGAGTCCAGTAATAAGAACTTGTTGAAGATCATTAGAAGAACCTTGGAAATGAACAAGAAAAAGTGGGGTGAACAATTGAAGTTTGTAGTTTGGGTTGATAGAATAACTCCTAAAAGAGCAACTGGTAAAATCCCATTTGAATTGGTGTATGGAACTCAGGATTTTCTGCCCTTACACTCTGCAATTATCTTCATTTAGTTTGCCCAATAGTTGGAAGATCAAGAGCATGGCCCATATGAATCAAGGATCAATCAGATTATTGAGCTTGATGAGGAGAGAAGAGCATCCCATCAAAGGCATATCAGATTTAGAGAGAAATTGAAGAAGTTGTTTGACAAGAAGGTTACTCCTAGAGCCTTCAATGTTGGAGATCTGGTTTTGTTGTGGGATAGTAGGCATGAAGAGAAGGGAAAGCATGGAAAATTTGATGCATTATGGATGGGCCCTTATGCCATTGATATCAGAATTGGTGAGCATACCTTTTTTCTTAAAGATCTAGATGGGGAATTGCTGGAGCTGCCTATTAATGGTAGACATTTAAAGCATTTCTTGGATTAATCCCCAAAGTGAGGTATGCACAAATTGTACAAATTGTATAGTCCTTGTTTTGCTTTATTTTTTGTTGTTTGGTGGTTTGTGGTTTGCCCTTTGTTCTTGGCAACCATTTTGGTTGGTTTCTCGGCTCATTTTTGTTGGGTGGTTCTAGTTTTTGGGGCTGCCTTATGTTTTGACTCCTTTCCCAATGGTATTTTGGCACTTGGTCTATGTTTTGTCCTTGTGGCACTCACTGGGAGTGCCCATCCCCAAGCAAGAGCCAATGTTGGTGCCATTTCTGAGCTTGCATAGTGTGCCCTAATTTTTCATGTCGATTTTTCTCAAAAATGTTTTATTTCTCAAATTGGTGATTTGCAATTTGGCCCCTCCAGTTGAATGCTTCAAAATTGCCCATAAACTTGTTTTTTTGCCTTGGTTTAAAAGAGAAATCCGTGTATGCTCTTATTTGTGCCCTAGGTTTTTCCAATTTTTGGGCTGTACCATTTTCCTTTCTTTCCCGATCATGAAAAATCAAATTGATCCAATCTAAACTATATGTAATTAATTTCCCAATCACAAGGTTGAAAATAATATCAAACCATGCTTCAGTTGAGTTAAAATCAAGAAATTTGCAATCCTTGTTGAAAAATTTGATTTCTAGGGCATCTTTAAATTTTCCACATTTTGACGGTTAGACGGGCATCTTTTTCCCATCAAACTCATCCTCTGCATGCAAGGGCAACATGGCAGGTTCCTATTGGCCGAGGAGTGGCGGAAAATGTCTCTAACTTATCATTTTTGAAATTTTGGCAAAAGGAAAATTTTGATCCATGGCTCCACCTTCTGCATTGAGGTGCCTATGATGGCACATTTTGATTGGCTAGAGGATTGGTGGGGCTTTCCTTAGGAAATTTTGCTTTCATTGTGCAAAATTTTCAAATTCAAATTTTGGCCCGAAGGCCGCACCGAATAGGGAGAGGACACGTGGCATGGAGGGCATGCGGATGGGGGGACTTGGAGAATTTTGATGTTTTATGGCTCAAAGTGATGAAGTGAAATTTTGGCCCAAAAGCCCTTGGAAAATCATCGGTGGACACATGTCCAGGAAAGGATAGGATGGGGCAGCGGGTTTTGCAATGAGTTTGAAGTTTTTAACTTCAAATGGTAAAAATAAAATTTGGCCCAAAGGCCCACAGCGAATAGGGAGGGGACGCGTGTCCAAAATTGCAAAAGGTGGAGGAAGGGGCCAAAGGAAATTTTATAACTTTTGACCTTTGTTGTCTAAAAGGTAAAAAAAATGAAAATTAGCTCGTGACCTATCCATGATGGACACGTGGCACTCTCTAAGAAGTCAAAGGGAGGGTGTGGGCCCATGGTGAGTTTTAATTTTTTCAAATTTTGTAGGGAGGTTAGAAGGTAGAAATGGAGACTTGGACCCATGGCAAATCAGAGGTTGCCACATGGCAGGGAAGAATCGGGCTTTCGGGCCCATGGGGGTTTTGTGGAAAAATTTCCTTTTTTCAAAAAGTGGCAAAATTGATTAATAAATTGGCTTTTTTTGATGGGGCCCACATATGGACATGTGGGTCCAGGGGAGAAGGGAAATTTTGCAAAATTTTCCAAAACTTTAAAAAGGTCGCGAATGCATTTTTTAAAGGCATGGGCCCGATCCAATCACATTTTGACACGTGTCCCACCTTATCTAAAGGTTAAAAAGGTAATTTTGAGCTTATTTTTGGATCTCATCTTCCACGTGGAGGGCGGACATTTAAAGTTGATACAAGATCAATGGCTACTATGCATTCATCTATTTTGGCCGCCATGGGAGCTCCAAGAAGCTTGGAAATCAAGTTTTTTCATCAAATTTCATCGAACCTTATATGATTTTGGGTCGTCTTGGCCTTCTGAGAACATTGGAAACATTTTTATGACCTAATTCATCGATCTATGGTGTTTTTGATGTAATTTTGGCTCAGGCCTGTCAAAAAATGTAAAAGTCAGATCTAGAAATTACAGAGGTAAAATTGAAAAAGGGAAAAGGTAAAAAATGATGAATGAAAGATGCTTGCATGCCTAAATGATAAAAAATGTGCCTCAGGGTGGATAATGATCAAATTTGTGTAATAATTTAATTTTTTTGCATACCTGCAACATCGAGTTTTTTCCATTTGATGTCACTGTCTTTAAATCATGAGGTTTTTGTAACAAATTTGATCCCATAAGCATATTATTTGCTTGGGAAGGAAGACTCCAAGATGGCATGAGGTATATTATGCATTTTGGAGAAATTGTGAGGGGGGAGTTGAAAATCATGAGTAAATTTTGAGAAAAAGCTCATTTTCTGAGAAAATCTGCCAAAGAACTAGGTTAATGTCTCATTTGTTGGAAAATTCATGTATGTGGGTTGGTTACAAGTGTATAGCCACCACACATCTCTGAGATTGTTCATGTAACTCTCCCCTTGTTGTTGAATCTAACAAGCTTTGAATTAAATATGTTTTTCTTTGGGCAATATGATGTCTGTTATCAATTTTAAATGCCTGCAGATAAATTTTAGTGTTCTTGTTGCAATCTTGCATTGAAAGTCTTTAGAAATCATACAGGATCTCCATTTCTAGTTGATAGTTTAGTGGCATTTGCAATCTCATACTCAGAAGATCCTTCATCTGATAAGGAGATAAACAAATTTAAAATCACTTTACCTTCCTTGACTGCAGAGATTTCTTGTAAGCCTTTGGGGGTACCTAAGGCATGGTTTGATCATGGATTTTTGTGTTTAATTGAGTTATTTACTTCAAGATTTTGTGGTGAGTTCTCAAATATTGTGTGAAGAGTGCAACCTGGGCTTCCATTTCTGCCTCTTCTGGTTGAAAGAACATCTTGATTATTTTAGGCATTTCATTTGATGGTTGTTCATGTATTGTACAGATTGTCAAAGATCTGATCTATCCCAGTTTGTCTTATCAATCTCCCACCAAAAATCATCCAACAATAAAGATCCTATCATGTACTACCCCTGATTTTCATGTGTATACCCATAGAAGATCAAAATCCATTTGCAAAAGTATGCATATCAGATTAGGATTTCCAATGTCTCTAGTAACCTTTGCCTTGTTTGAGAACATACCCATGTTTTGAGAAGTGACAACTTGTGAGAGTTTCAGATTTGGGGTGTTGATCATGTTTTCATCAAGGTCTCCATCATAGAATTTCAAGCAAAGAGAAGGACATCTTCATCTCCTTCACCATTACAAGGTTACAAAATAGGTCCTCTTACCTTGGTTGCAAGGCACAACCTAAAATAGCTAGGACAAGATCAAGTCCTATTGGAGTGCTATCCATTTCTCCATAAACCTGAGTGCTAGCTAGACCATATCCCTAGCTACCAATGACATACAACATGGTCGGAGTAGCTCTTAGCCATGGATTCATTTGATGAGGAAGGTGCATACCCTCGGACAAGGAAAATGCTATCATGGGAATTTGAGTCCCACATTGATGAGCCTGAATTTAAAGTAAGCCAAGGAGCATTGTTGAAGGTGACAAAAACAAAGGGAGTAAACCCCTTGGTAAATGCCCAACAATTATCAGATGAGAAAATCTACAATGTGCTCAACAAAGTCTCAATTGAGGTTGAATCCAGGATTTTTGAAAGAAATGACAGGGTAAAGTTCCTAGAGGTAGAGCTGGAGAAAAAGGAGGAAGAGCTCCTTGAGAAAAGTAAGGACCTAAAGTAGGAGGAACTAATCAACACTTAGTTAAGGCATGATTTAAAGGACAAGAAGGCAAAAGTGTGCAAGTCATACAAGAATATATAGATGATCATGGATGTCATTGTCTTAAAGTATCCATACTTAACACCGCCCATGTTAAAGTATGGATCATCCTTGTAATGCCTAGATGACTTGACCTGCATACTCACTATGGAGAGGAAACCACTTTCCTTAGAATCTACAGAGGAGGCATTAGTGCACCAAGAAAAATAAAATAAGATGAAGGTTATGGAAATTGTTTCTCAATAAAACAAGATCCTCAGCGATGTAAAATCCGCCACGCAAGATTCTTGCCGAGGCTTCCTATGATAACTACGTGGACAGGATAGAGTGGAAAGTATCTTAGTTTCCACCCATGAAGCAGAACTCAATGAATTCTAGGAAAATAAAAAGGGGAACAAGGTTGAGCAAAAAAATCTTAACCGAAGTAGAGAAGAAATCAGAGGCCATTGAGAGCTTGCGGGGCTCAATCAAGAACCGGCTAAAGGAATTGTACCCCCAAATCACTCGGAGGATGGACACGCTCAAGGATTTAGGAAAGGAATTTGAGGAGATTGTGGAGATAATGAGCACTAAGGGGAAGAGCTGAGTATTGAAGAAGTGAGTGCCCCTGGTGGGTGACCTTTGTCAAGAAAGCTCGAATGAGGTTGACACTTGGGGAAACTTAGAAGCATAATTAGGGAAGGATTTCCCTTTCCTCCTCCAGAAATATAGTTCCACATTATTTCATTCTTTTCCCCATTTCTTCATTCCTTTATTCTCAAATTCCAACCATTTGTAAGGATTCACTATTCTTTATTTGTTTATTGAAGAGTGTTTTTGAGGATGGAGAACAAGCGTAGTGTGTGATAATGTTGGGTCCCAAAATATCAGCTAAGTACAAGAAGGTGAGTGGGCACGTGAGACCTAGTTGAAGAAGGGTGTGTGTGTTCAAGGCATGTAGGGAAGGTTTCGACATGGTTTTACATAACACAAGAAGCGTGCATGCAAGGAAAAATAGGTTTTGTACTTAGCCACATTTGACATCCTAGGAAGCACACAAGAAAAGCATGACCCTTGTGGATAAGGTGCTAGCCTAGCGCAATGGGATCAAAAAGGGAATATTCCAGGCATGTGATGGAAGGTTCCATAAGACATCATTGTAAGGAGTGGAGATCTCAGATTTGAGAAGGAATGCTCCCATAAAGGAACATCTCGACACTTGGTGACCATCAGAGCTTCTAAAAGGCATGGCGGTAGGTGTTGATGTTATAAATGTAAGCACTCAATAAGAGAAAAGAATAATATATCATATAGAGAGTGTATGGAGATTGTGGAGGAGAGAAGAAGAGGTGAAGCCCTATAGAAACTGAATGAAGGATGTTATGGGTTAGGGATTAGGAGAGCTCTGTAAGTAATGGCACATCTAGAGGGATGGGTCTGCATTCTTTTTGTTTTTGCAATATGGTGAGCATAATGTAGTTCTGATGCATGAATTGAATCTGCATTGTTATATAAGGGTATGTCATGACCTCAAGAAGTCTCAGTAATGTAGTTATTGAATCTAGTAAATATGAATATAATGTTCTATTATAAATCATCTTTTTGTCTCAGGAGTATAATACTTATGCACTTCCTTTCTGTATGATTCATTTTCATATGCTACTTTTTATTCCTCTTTCTGGATGCAATGAGATAACAAATCATTCTAGGTTCTTAGAATATTGCATGGTTCTCTTCTGCTCATTTCTATTGGGATTAGCACATCGGTGGTATAGATAATATATTAGATCTAAGCATACAAGCAAATAAAAGTGGATACTCTATCGGAAGAAATATATAGAACAAGAGACATAAATCAACATCAAATTTAACGTGGTTCACCTAGTGTGGACTACATCCACTATGAAACAAGTCAATCTATTATCCAAAGCTTTGGCAAGATATACAATGAAGATTTATAATCTTCCACACTGTCGAGATGTACAATAATTTATTTCTTTCAAGATTTTTCTTCTTCTCCAAGAATTCTCTCTCTTATAATTATTCTCATAATAATCATCAAATTTTGCAAGTTCTTCTTAATTCTTACTTCTAAACCCTAGCTTTTATGCTTATATAGGCGTATACAAAATTAGGGCACTTATCCATGTAATTACAATCAATAGATGTTATTTATTTCTAAAAATAAATCTTATTCCCGAGAGTTAAATAAAACACTCCCTGCATAGGTAACCGATGTCAGTTAGCCCTAACCGATTACGGTTCCTCCTTGCACGATTGATTCTCGTCATAGGTGACCGATACCGGTCCCTCCATAACCGATGTAGGTTACATTGTTTTTCAGAAAATTTCACATTTCATGCTAATCTGAAGTAATTGAGTTTGACAACTAAACAATCTTCCACTTGGAGATTAATTACTGAACCATACCTGTACAGTGTCATTCTTGGATCCTTCCTTAGCTTTGTTTCTTCCTTTTCAAGTCTCAAAATTGAAGACCAATAGAAGTGGAGTGTAGCTCCAATTTCTCCTTTGCTAACAAATTTTTTAGCATATCCAGAGGGTTCTCACTCAAATAAATATTTTCTAGATTCAATTTCCCATCCTCCAATACCTTTCGTATGACGTGATACCCCAACTAAATGTGTTTTGTTCTCGAATTAAACATTGAGTTCTTTGTCAAATGAATTGCACTCGACTATCACTAAACACATTTAGTTGGGGTATAACTTCATACGAACTACTCAGAGTGCAATTCATTTGACAACATACTCATCTATATCATCTCCTTGCTAGCCTTTGAGCTACAACATACTCTTCATCCGTAGTAGACAAAGCCACAACCTTCTCGCAATCTTGAAATCTAGCTAATCGACATCCCACCTACTATGAAAATATATCCAGTAGTACTCCTCTTACCATCGAGATCTCCAACCATATCCAAATCAATATAGCCGATAATTAAATATTCAAACCTTCATAGCATAAGCATGCTAGATGTCTCTTTCAAATACCTAAGTATCCCTTGGACTGCTTTCAATCCTCTTTACCTAGATTGGCCATATATCTACTCATCACTCACACTTCCTGTGTAATGTCTATTCTGGTACAAACCATAGCATACATGAGAATCCCAACTGTTGAAGCATATGGCACTCGTGTCATGTATTTGACCTCCTCATGTGATGAAGGAAATTGATCATTGCTCAATTTGAAGTGTCCAACCATATGTGTACTAACATGTTTTGCATTCTACATCTTGAAACTTTCTAACACCCGGAGATATAATCCTCGAGACAAATAAAATTTATTGTTCTTCCTATTTTTGTGTAATTGTATGCTAATGATTATTTTTTCAACTCCTAAATATTTCATAGCAAATGTGTGAGCTAGCTTTTCCTTAAGCTCACCAATGTCCCGCATACTAGATCCTGCAATAAGCATATCATCCACATACGGTAAAAAAATAATATATCTCCCATTTTCAAGATTCTTGAAATAAACACAATGGTCGATTCACATCTCAGAAACCATGCTCATGCATAAAACTATCAAACCTCATGTACCATTGCCTTAGAGCTTATTTGAGCCCATATAGGATTTTTTCAACTGCACACTAATTTTTCTTTACCCTTGAATTCATACCCAAGAAGTTGCTACATATAAATCTCTTCATCCAAATCACCATAAAGTAAAGTTGTCTTCACATATAGTTGCTCTAAATGCAAATCCTCTACTACAACTAAACTCAATATAGTACAAATAAAAGTCATCTTTACAACAAGAGAAAATATTTTACCAAATTCAATACCTGATTTATGTGCAAATCCCTTTACTAAAAGCCTTTCCTTGTAAATTTTTTGTCCACCCTCTTCTTCCTTGATCATATAAACCCACTTGTTCTCGCAATGTCCTCTTACTTGCTAACAACTTAACCAAATCCCAAGTCTAGTTATTTTCCAAGTAGCCCATCTCCTCATCCATTCCATGCTTCCACTATATGTGGTTCCCATCTTGTATTGCTTCTTTGAAACTCTCTCGGTTCACCATTATCAATCAATAATAAATAAAATAGGGAAGGTGTAAATCTTTCTAGAGGTTTACTTACCCTTTGTGACCTTCTCACAGGAGTTTGGGGTACTAGAGGTTCATTATGGACCTCCTGGAAATTTGTATCTAAATATGTAGTGACCGACATCGGTGCCTGTAACAAAATTGGTTCGCTAACCGATGTCGGTTGTCTATTCTATAACCAATACAAGTCCTAAACAATGCTAGTCGAGGGTCAACCGACACACGGTTCTTGTGTAACCCTGTTGGTATTACTTTTAAATCTGAGAGTTCATTTTTATTCACAAACTTATCAAATTGTTTCATCCTTGGATACCAAAATTTTTATCCCTGTACATTCTTTTTTCATTCCATTCAACATCACGACTCTTAATAATTTTAGAATTCTCTAAACCCAAAAATGGAATCCGAAATCACCAGATCCATAACCAATGAAAGTGCATATCTTGGATTTAGTATCCAACATTTTCCTATTTTCCTTATCAATATGCACAAAAGCTTCTAAACTAAATACTTTAAGAAAAGAAAGATCTACCTCATTTTCGGTCCTAGCTTCTTTTGGTATTTCTCCATCTAGTGAACTTGAAGGCCCACGGTTAATCAAATAAACCACTTTGTATCAACTACCTCCTCCCAAAAATGCAAGGGAAATACATAATGTATCCTCATACTTCTAGCATGTTCCATGATTGTCCTGTTCATTCTCTCTACAACACCATTCTCCTATGGTGTTCTTACAACCATTTTTTCTCTACGTATCCCATTCACTGAACAATAATCATTAAAATATTTACTACAATATTCACCACCATTGTCAGATCTAAGGCACTTTAACTTTGAATTTGATTCATTCTCAACAAGGGCTTTCCATCTTTTAAAAGTCTCAAAAACATCATATTTACGTTTAATACAATAAACCCATACCTTTCTTGTAGCATCATCAATGAAAGTAACATAATATTGGGATCCTCCATGAGAAGCTACCTGAGTTGGTCCCCACACATATGAGTGTACAAAATCCAATTTTGCTCCTTCTTAATTGCCCCAACTTTGAGAAATTTCACTCTCTTTTTCTTTTCAAAGACACAATAGTCACAAAAATCAAGATCTAAATCTTTCAAATCTGATAACTTACCCTTAGCCATTAATATCGCATTCCTTTATGACTCATATGACCCAACCGTATTCCACATGCATACATCTAAATCTGAAGTAGATATTATAGAAAAGGAATCAATAACACAGGTAGATAAATATAACATTCCTACCTTCTTACCTCTTTCCAAAACTAAATCGCCCTTGGTGACTTTCCAAGAGTCTCATGTAAAAGTAACCATGTAACCAGATTCACCTAGTTTGCCCTGTAGAAATAAGATTCCTCTTGAGGCTTGACACATGTCTCACATCTTTCAATACCCATGTATTTCCATTCTGTAATTTTAGATGAACTTTCCCTTTACCAATAATATTGCAAGGTTCATCATCGCCCAAATAAACATGCCCAAAATTTTCCCTGGACATAATTTCCTAAATAACCCTTATTAGGGGTTGCATGGAAAGATTCTCCGAATCTAAAACCCATTATTCAATTCTTTTATCTAAAGAAATAATAAGAATATCTTGCATTACCTTTGGTAAAGCAAGATTTTCTTCTTTACTTTTTCTCGGTTGTTGGTTCTCTTTATCCTTTGACCAACAATATTTCTTTGCATGTCCTTTTTTCCACATTTCCAACAAGTAATTCCCTTACCTATGGATTTAGATCTATTATCCCTTGACTTTGATTTCCCATTACTCTTACTCTTAGATCTCTCCTTCGTATGCCCCTTATTTCTACATTCAAGGCATTCCCAGATGATGATTCCTCTATACTCTTCCTACAAATTTCTTCATTCAATATTATTCTAACCACATCATCAAACTTCAAATTATTATTAGCAGATGTTGTATAACAAACAACCATTACCAAGTTATCCTAACTATCGGGAAAAGAACATAAGAATAAAATTTCTTTCACTTCATCATCAAATGGTATATCCACTAATTTTAATCGATTTATAATAGATCGAAAGCATTTAAATGACTAGATGTAGATCCACCTTCATGCATCTTAGCTAAATAGTTTCTTCATCAAATAAATTTTATTTGAAGCACTAAGTTTTTCATATAAATTAGCAAGAGATTTCATTAACCCTACCGTAGAGGTCACTTCGTAATATTGGAAGCCACGGATGCCGCTAAGCTCAATCTTCTAGATCACAAAACCTTTCTATCAAGAATCTTCCATTCTTAATCACTCATCTTTTTAGGTCTAGACTTCTCATCTAAAGGTAAATACAAATCTCTTTGATACAAATAAGCGCACAAGGTGCCTAGGTGGATAGGGAGAAAGAGTTAGGAGTAAAAGGTGCATGGTTTGAATCACATTCAACAACATTAACTTTTTCAATTTTGAAATCTGGTAGAAAATTTAGAGAAATCACCAAACTTGGAGGAAGTTTTAGCAGAAAATCACCTCTAAATCAGCAAGTCATAGCTAAACAGGCTACCAAAATATAGTAAGAAAAATGGTAAAAAAAATTCCTCCACTAGGCCTATTTTTTCATTTCCTAAGCATTTTTTTCAAAAGGAAGTGTTATCCAAAATAAGCCCCATGCTTATTTTTGGCTAACTCCTCCTCCTCCTTTGCTGGCACTTAAATGAATTTTTGGCATGCTTCAAATACTCAAAAGATTCTAGAAATGATCCCATCAGATGGGATTGTTCCTCACCTTTTCAGAAAGGTAAAATTTTCCTCCTAACTCCTTATATTTCTCAAGTTATGGCTCGACAGAGTTTTTGAGGAAATTTTCCCTGGGAAGGCCCACAACCAATAGGAATGCACCACGTGGAAGGACGGAATGGTGGGTCAGCGGAAGTAAGTTGGAAAAATCACCAAAGAGTGGGTAGGGTAAAGGAAAAATTTTACCCGTGGGCCCGCGGAGGAAAAGAAATAGCTTGAGGCCTCGCACTAAATGAAGAGGTGCCATATGGCAACGGAGGTCGACGATCGGCGGGAGCAAGTTGAAAAATTTCCAAAAATGGTGCAAAGAAAATTTTGGCCCAGAAGCCCCGTGTTGAATGAGAATGTGCCAAGTGTCCATGAGGGTGGTAGGAGTTGGAGGGGTGGACTAAATTTTGGGTTTTTGCCAAAGTATTAGAAGGCACAAAAGAAAAAATTGGCTCGTAGGCCCGCCAATGAGGAAATGGAAATTTTGGTTAAATCCCCGCGGACTAATGGGAGGATGACAAGTGTCCTGTTCTCAACGGAGGTCGGGGGCATAGGGAGAATTTGGAAATTTTAGCAAATTGGTCAGAACAGTTCAAAGGAAAAATTTGGAGCACGTGCCCGCAACGAATAGGGTGGTGACATGTGTCCTGAGTGGCAGGGCACGGAGGAATTTTGGAATTTTTCCAAAATTCAAAAAAAAGGTAAAAAGGCCATTTGAACCCGTGGATGAATGAGGAAGTGCCATGTGGCAGCAGAGTGGTGGGGCATGAAGCTTTTTGGGGATTTTTTTCCCAAATTCATATTCATAAAAAGGAAAAAAATTAGGTTTCGCCCGCTTAACCCGATTTTTGCCCCAGTTTTTCCCTAAATCTTCAAAGGGGCATATATTTCGATCCAAAGCTCATTTTTTCTCAATTTTGGTGTCATTGGAAAGATATTGAAGTCCTCTACATGATGGAATCTTCAATTTTGTTTTTTGGTGGATTTTAGTGAAAAAAATGAAAAACACCTTTGGCATGGGGAAAAGAGTAGAACCGACATTCAACCACCATTTTTAATACAATATGGCTTCCATTCTTCTCTAGTATGGTCAAAAATCTTGCGGAATAAACGTTAAGGGTACCCATGCTATTTTGATAAATTTGGTTGGTGGTTGTTTCATTCATTTCAATTTTCCACGTTTCTCATTCCCGAACTAGGTTTTTATTGTTAAAAGCCGATTTGGCTCATTAGTAAAGGGTTGTTCATATTTTCTGCTTTTCCCTCCCTTATTTTCTTCTAGGGGTTGAAAATGGAGTTAGAACCTCCTCTCATGCTCTATAATGGAACTTTTAGCCTTTTACCATTAAAATGATGTTCAGGCAAACTTCTAGAGCAACAAAAATGTGTTTTGTCATGCATCCTGTCCATCCTTGCTCATTTTTTACTTATATTCTTCTTTCATCTCTTCATTGCAGGTATTTTTGCATGTTTGAATGTACATTATAGGTTTGGAGCTGTGTTCATGGAGTTTTTATCAAATTTTGCACACATGGCAAGATTGGACAACGGGGTCCTATCACGTTCAAAATGAAATAATAGTCTCAGTGGGAACCCACCTTCAGCTTATTAACGAGATGCAATAATTAAAAATAATTCCTAAATTGCATATGAAGAGATCACCTAAAGCATCGAAAGGCACCCAAGCTTGATCTCAACTCGGTGAAGAGTTTAGGGTCGAGTTGATAAAGAACCGGTGTCAAATTGATAATCATCTCGAAATCATCTCAAGAGAGACTCTCGGTTGTAAGAGCTAGACGATGGTCTAGCTCAGTTGAAAATCAACGAGATTGTTAATGCAAAATATAGCTCATTGAAATTAATGAATGAAAGGATCTTGGTGGAGATCGATGCAAAAGATCTCAAGGCCAAGTCGGGAGAGTCAAAGTTAACATGATGCCAAGTTTAATCCATTAAGACAATGCTCGACCAACCACTTGGGAGAATTATCTTGTTTGATCGAGATGATATGAAATTATGCAGATATGGGAGGTTCAACATCATTGAATCTTAGGTTTGTAATTACATAATGGAAGGACTTCTATCGACCCGGGAAGATAGTATAAGCACCATAGAATACCAATGTAAAATTGAGTCAAACCGACATCTTAAAAGAGAGCTTGGTGAATTATAATGGTGTTCGACCTTCCTCGGCCGAGTGTTCGGTGCACTTTGTGAAGTAGGCATGTTGCAGTATGGTGGAAGCCTTTTGAACACTTCCAGCAAGTAGGTTGTCCAACTGTGTTGTTATCTATTCAGTATCGAATGCATGCTTATCCTTATTCTGAACTCAGATCGAATAGCAGCTGCAGGAAACAAATATTCACTGCCGTGTACGATGGATTGGAGTCACGCCATTCAAGGCTTCATAAAATTTTCCTGAATCAGGAGATGAAGGTTTATTACGGTGCAGAATGAAACGATTCATATTGCTCAGCATTTCTTCTCCTAGAAATGAATTGAATGTGAAGGTCAACTCTGAAATACCTGGTCGGCCGTTTTGTATGCCACATCCTTGTCACTTGTAAATGGTCTCTTTGAGAAACTCTGTGGGTAGTAGGCAATATTTATACCCTTCCATTATGTACGTCCAATCAGACAATAAAATTATTCTTTTACCAGTTCAGAGAAGTTTTTTTTTTTACAATGGACGATTATACTGCAGTTTCAAGCTAATTTTATCTAGCTTATTTCTATTAGCTTTGATCCACGACTAAGGAAGAATTCATATGGTTGTTACCTATACATTTTTCCAAGGTCCTCTTGGTTGCCCTAGTGGTTCAATGTATTTTTTGAAGGGCTTCTTTTATGTGTTGCAAATTGTAACATAAAGGATCTTTTTAGTTTCTGGAAAAATGAGTATATTGTGTAGCTCACAAAGCCTACCTATGCCATACTAAGATCCCAATAAGTGGCATAATTGTTGATTGGAGCCGAGATTGTAGAGTGACCGCCAAAATACTTGAAGGACTCAATGCAAAAGAATACGATTGCCAAAACGAGGAAAGTGTTAGTGTGGGGTTCAAAATTGATTACAACACCGAGTTAGAGGATTCGAAACTCACCGAGTTGAGATTTGTGCAGACTCTATCCACATGGACCCCCCTCCTCTTCAAGTCAAACGGGTCAATGGGGGTCCCGACATTATGTTAATTAAATTAATATTTTTATTTAAATATTTTTATAATAATATTTATTATTATTATTTAAATATTTTATTTAAATATTCTTTTAATTAATTGAGAAGACTAGGTCATCAGGAAATTAATGACCCATGATGGAACCTTCTCAGGTGGTTCAACTAACTGTAGTAAATACATCATGGGCCTTCATTTTAGGAATGTAATTATGACCATTTCCTCTTCTTTCTCACATATTATTCTATAAATGCAAGTTGGAAGCTCATTTCAAAGGGTTCCAATAGTTGAGATAAGTTGGACGAGTTAGATATCTCAAAGCGAGTGTATACTTTTCAAGAATCCTCTCTCTCCGCAAGTTGTTCTTGTGTGTTGAGAGAACTTTCAAGCCTCCTCCTCAAGACCGTAATGGAAACTATTGCCTCTTCTGAATGTATGATGCATTGTGCATGTTATTGAAGCAATAAAAGTGTGTGTTTGTTACTAATCTCGGTCCTTCCATCCTTCTGTGCTTCTTTGTGCCTTTCTCGTACTTGCAGGTACACTGTGCAAGTTTAAGTTTCTATTGCAGGTTCTTGGAGTTCTGTGCTTATCGAGTGGTGGAGTATTGCATGCAGTTGAGTTGTGGTGTCTGTTCACCCTTCTTGAGTTCATCCTTCTTCTTTGGGAAACCGGTATATTTCTGGCAGTCGATAAAGTTTAACAAAGGGAACGCGTGTCTCTTAGTTTGTGGTATCTTGTACCCTCTCTAAGTTGCAGCAGAGGTGAAGTTGACTCAGTGGTGCACACACCCTCTTTAAATTAATCCTTCCCGAGTCCTGGAAACACCCTTTATTTGGTGCATCACCATCCCTAGTATAGTTTCATTTCTGTAAATCTCTTTCCCTAAAACCCCATGAAAATGTTAGCATAGGACTAGATAATCATTTTTGTTACACTAGGAGTAGTACAACACCTAGTTTAGGAAGAGGAAGCTGGCCTTCTCTGGAGATTCACCTCGAGCCCAAGTCCCACAGCTTGAGAGGTGATCCCATGTGTCCCAATCACACCGAATGTCCTATTCACATCCTAGCCATTCGGAGGGTGCAGTGATTTGGTGACAACAGTTTTTGGCATGCCCGGTGGGACATAGTTGGTACTTCTCTTCTCACTTACACAAGTCAAAGTACCTGGCGACTCTATACCTCTGGATTCCAAATCTCGGTGCATAACTTATGCGAAGAATTCGAGACAAGAGCTTCTTCAAAGAAAGGAAAGTATCAAAGATATCGAACTTTCCTTGTCTCCTCCAAAGAGAAGAAGAAGAGGAATTTCCACATCCCCGGTTGTAAATTTACCTAGTAGGGGTCATTCAACTACTCCTTACAAGATTTCCTCCACTCAGAACAATCAACCTTTCGTTGCTATGGCGAGGAACCAAGTTTTCCCCATTTCAATGCAAGTTAGTCCTCTTATGTTGGCTCAACATGACCTGATACCTGTTGCGGCACTCAAAATTTTACCCTTCTACATGGGGGAAACTCACGTTACTCCAGTGGAGCATATCTTTGATGTAGTCAGCATCTATACAGTACATAATATCACCGAAGACAACGTTGCAGTTAGACTTCTTGCTACCTCTTTCAAGGGAAAAGCACTTCAATGGTTTCGCGGGTTAGGTGTTGGCACTATAACCACTTGGGAAGAGTTGGGAGAAAAGATATGTAAACAATTTGAAGACAAAAGTGATCACCTATCACTTTTGGAACAACTTACTACCATAAAGAGAGCTTCCCAAGAATACATGAGTGATTTCAACTTCCGATTCCACAGGACTTGGAATAGGATTCCGGCGCTCGTAAAGCCTTCTGCACATAATGCATTCTTGTACTATTTGCGAGCCTTGAATAGTGATGTAGTAGTTATGATCCAGTCCATGGGAGGGACTACACTTCCTGATGCTTACGAAGTTGCCATAAGTGCAAAGAATTCTTTGATTCAGGTTGGAAAGATAGCTCCACGACCACCAATGCCCTTTTCTCCAGATCTTACGAATCATCAGCCTATCATTGCTCCTATTCCAGTAGACTCCAAGCAACCATCTCAATCTTCCCCTACCTCTTCAAATGACCTATTTGAAGTCAAGTCACTACTGCAAAATTTTGGAAATGAGCTCGTTGCACTCAAAAGGCAACAATTTCAATACAATCATCCGTATCAGCCACAAAATCAGCAGTATCAAGCTAACCGTTCTCCTTTTCAAGGGAACAATCAGCCTCGAAATCAAACTACAAGTCAAGTTGCAAATGTCAGGCCCTTGAACTTTCAGAACCCTCTTGCAGCTAGCTCATCTAGAGCTATATTACTGTTCAAAATAATCTAGTTCAAGACTACGAATGGTGTTATCCTTGCTCTCAACCTCACAATCAAAATCTTTGTCCCAATGGGGTTCTTAGCCATGCCCTTATGGTTCAAAGTGTATCTGCCCCTTCAGAGTTAACAAACAATTCATCTATGCAAAAAGCAGTAGATCAACCGCAGCACTTTGAAGAATCCGCTTTGCTAAACCGGCAAGCGTAAGATTTTTGCGGATTGAATATAGATTCTTCATCGGTGGTAGCAAGAAACACTGCTCCAAAAAGAGAGCAATGGAGCCTCAACCTCTCGAAGCTGATCTAGCATCCACTTCTCAACCTGGGTTACAAATGGCAGTTGATAAAAATGCGAGAAATAAATCACTAGAAACACCGGCTAGCCATGCCGTAGGGAAGGATGGTTCTCCAAGCATCACGGTACCCAACAAACATTTTTCAAAGGAGGACCCCAATGCCCAAAAAAAGTGTCATCAAAGTTGAGCGATTCCCTTTAGCATAGTAGAACAAATGAAGAAAACCAACTGAGCGTTACCATGTGGGACGACTCTCGATCCCTTCCCAAAGAAACCCGTTGCGAGAAGCTCAACAGCTTTTAGTATAACCAATGGATCACCAAGCCATGGAGTGACAAATGCTACAAATTTGTGTCAACCGGAAGGGAAAATCATTCCTACAGCAAACAAACCACCGCCATTCTACATTTCCCTGATCATTGGAGACCACTTGGTACATAATTGCATGATCGATTATGGTGCCGTAGCTCGTCATGCCGAAACAAATTATGATGTACTAGGCATACAATATGCGCCATTAGCAAGAGGGGTTATTCAGCTGGATGGCACAACTGTTAAGACTGTTGGGGTTATCAAAGGACTTCAACTTACCATTCATGCATGCCCAATTTTGTCATTCACTCAAGACATATCGGTTATTGATCTCCCTCCCCTCTTTGCCATCTGCCTATCACGAGATTTCACTGCCAAGATGGGTGGTTACCTATCAGCCGATTGGTCGCATATGATTCTCAGGACTCGATACGGAACCAAAGTAACTATAAGGGCAGAACCAATCTGCCATAATCATGTAGAACCCTACACTTCTAGTCCCATAAATGGAAATTACACCATTGGCGATCCAGAAGAGGAAGATGCCGATCATGAACCAACCACCCTTGTTGAAGAAGTCCCTGATACTTTGCTAGATGAAGTAAGTAGAGATCATCAGTACGATCCCTACGCTGATGTATTGGCAGAAGAAGAAGCTGGTTTGCTGGTCTTGGAAGAAACAGGATTAGGTACCTACTGTATCCATGAAGAAGATACAATCATACCACAACTTGTCAAAACGCCAAGTGATTCTAAAGGACTATGGCAATTGTTCTTCGATGGCTCAAGAAGTAAGAATGGATCCGGTGCTGGTGTTATGTTAATTTCTCTAGAGGGAGATAAGTACTCCTCATATTTCCAGTTGCAGTTCAGTTGCACTAACAATGTTGCTGAATACGAGGCTCTTGTGCAAGGAATTCAGCTAGCCCAAAGGAAGGGAATCAAGGCCCCGATTGTTTTTGGAGATAGTGAGTTAGTTGTTCATTAAGTTTCTAATGCACGTAGTGCATCCAAAAATGATCTCTTAAGATCATATAAGAATCGATTCTGGGACCTAATCAAGATTTCAAGCTTTTGGAATCCATGCAGCTTCCTAGAGGTCAAAATCAAGATGCAGATAGGCTTTACTACAATTGGGTCACAATACAACATACCAGTTGATATCATGAAAGAAGGGCAGCAATTTGTTAAAATGGTGGTTCGACCAGATCCCCCGATAATGTGAGTAGTTGGCAATTGTTTGATAGTGACAACAAATTGTCCTCTTCCTACAAGAAGAGGCGGAGTTTGCTACAAATAATCAAGATAAGTTATAGGAGTCATATGGTGAGAAAATTATCCAATTGAAAAGAAACAAGTTACCAAAAGGTTTAGTCACTTTGGAATCCATTTTCAATTCAGATGACCAAGCCACAAGACAAAGCCCTAACATGGTGGTCAGAGAAGAATATTTTGAGGAAGTTGAAGTATCAAATGAAAAATTTCTTAAGATCGGAAAAGTGTGTACTTCTGAAGAGAAAGAAGCTTTCATCAAACTTTGTCAAGAGTATCATGACATCTTTGCATGGAGCTATAAAGATCTGCGTGGTTTTGATCTAGGTCTAGCACAACATACCATCGAACTGGATCCTAATGCTAAGCCAGTTCGTCAGAAATAGAGACCAATTAATCCCAAAATTGAGCCACTAATGAGAAAGGAGCTAACCAAGCTCATCGAGGCCTGTATAATTTTTCCCATCAAGCATTCCTCATGGGTAGCCAATTTGGTGCCCGTGAGGAAGAAGAACGGAGAGATCCAGTTATGCGTAGATTTCAGGGATTTGAATCGTGCATCATTAAAAGACCATTATCCTCTTCCATCGATAGAGCAGATCCTTCAAACAAAGTGGCAAGGAGCTCAAAGATTTTCTTTGCTCAATGGATATTCAGTGTTACAATCAAATCCTAGTCCAAGAATCGACCAATTCAAAACGGCTTTCACTACCAAGTGGGGCACGTATGCCTACAATAAAATGCCATTCGATTGTCCAATGCCGGGCTACTTTCCAAAGAGCCATGGACATGGCATTTAAGGGACTAACGATAGTATTTTAGTTTACCTTGATGATATAACTATATACTCTAAGCATGCGTAAGATCACATCACGCATCTAAGGAAAGTTTTCCAAAGGTGTAGGGAATTTGGGGTTTCACTTAACCCCAAGAAATGTATTTTTGCAGTGCACGAGGGAAAATTGTTAGGGCATGTGGTTTCAAAGGAAGGATTATCAATCGATCTAGCCATGATTCATTCAATTATGTCCTTATCTCTCCCAAGTCACAAGAAGGGCCTCGAGTTTTTTTGGGAACCATAAATTTTCTGCGGAGATTCATCCTCAATTCACGACATTGGCTAAAACCACCGACACCATGCTAAAGAAAAACATGCCATTCTCATGGAAAAAGGAAGGATGAGAAAGCTTTGAAGCCATCAAAACAGCCATTTCTCAAGCTCCCACGCTTGTGAACCCCATGTTTGACAAATATTTTATCCTTTATGCTTTTGAGTCAAGAGAACATTTGAGGATCCTCACCCAACAAAACAACAACCCGATGGAGCAACCAATTGCTTTCTTCAGTCAATCCCTCAAAGACTACGAGTTCAAATACTCATTCATTGAAAAAAAAGTCTTTGCGGTTATTCAATCTTTGAAGAAATTCAATCACATGTTGTCCAACAACAAGATTCATCGATTGGTGTCTCATCCAGTGTCAAGGAGTTTTTTGAACAAAGAAATGAACGAAAAGCGTCTTTGGATGGATCACGAAGGTAATGGAGTATGACGTGCACATCAAAGTCACTAAACTTGTCAGAGGTAAGGGTTTATGTCAACAACTTGCAACAGACATGGAATCAAAAAGTAATGAGGACGTGACACTCCTAAATACTGATGAGGATGTTGATCAAGCTGATTGGTTATCCAAAATGAAGAATTTCATCTTCTCAGGAGCATACCCGAAAAACATGGATAAAAACCAAAGACGAACTTTCCGCATCTTCAATCTATCCCATATGTTTTGGTAGATAGCATTCTCTTTCGAAAAGATTTGAACGGTGTCCTCCTTCGGTGCATAGGACCAGAATAGGTCAGTAAGATACTAGAAGAATTTCATAATGGCCTATCTGGAGGACATTATTCCGCACAAACAACAACTACCAAGATCATGCGAGATGGCTACTATTGGCTAGATTTATTCAAGGATGCCCATCTCTGGGTAAGGAAATGTAAGGAATGTGCTTTTTTTCGAGGTAAGCGAGAAGTAAAGCAGCTCTTCCATTGCATCCAATTCAAGTGGATCAACCCTTTGTTCAATGGGGGTTGGACTTCATCGGAATGATTAATCCTCCATCCAGTGATGGACATAAGTGGGTCCTTACCGCAACAGACTATTTTACTCGATGGACAAAGGCGGTAGCATTAAAAGAGAGCAATGAAAAGGTAGTTCTAGATTTTTTGGAGGGTATAATGACGAGGTTCGGTGTTCCGTTTACAGTCATTTCAGACAATGCGCTGGCTTTTCTTGGTATGAAATTGAGTGAATGGGCTGTTAAAAATGGGGTATACCTCAAAACTTCATCCAATTACTATCCTCAAGGAAACGGATTGGCTGAGTCTAGCAACAAAAACCTCATAAGGATTATTAAGCGCACAATGGAGACTAACAAGAGGACTTGGCATACACACTTAAGGCGCCTTATGGGAAGATCGATCACACCTAAAAGGGCCATCGGAAATTCTCCTTTCGTTTTGGGATATGGAAGAGAGGCAAAACTCCCGCTCTCACTGGAGTTACCTTCTTTGGAGTTAGCTCATCAACTTGAAGTTATAGAGAGTGATCCTCCGGACAAGAAGGTTTCTTGAACTCATGGAGTTAGAGGAAGTACAAGACAAGGCTATGAAAACTTTGGAGCAAAGCATCAGGCTAAAGTTAAGAAATATTTTGATACGAAGGCATCCAATGGTGTTTTCAAGAGGGGATTTAGTTCTCAAATGGGATGAAGACAGGGCCAAACTAGGCAGGCATGCCAAGTTTGATGCTCTCTGGAGTGGGCCATACATCATCACAAGTTGCAAAGAGGAAAATTCATTTCGTCTATCTAGGCTCAATGGAGAAGAACTACCCATTCATGTGAATGGAATACATCTCAAAGCTTTTTTTTGAGAAGCGTTCCACCCTCAGTACGCTTAAATTAGGTGTTTTCCAAGTGCTTATGCACATTGTTGTGTTGTTGTTTTGCTTTCCTTGTTGTTGTGTTTTGTGTTGTTCTGCACATTGTTTCATCATTGGAAGGTGCCAAGGAGAAGAAAGGTTCAAGGTTTCCATAACAGTTTCAAAATCTGCTTCATTCAAAATTTTGCAGTGTTCCATGGATGTCAAGCATTCAACTGATTCAGTATACTTCATGCTTAGCATTCTAGGGAGGCCCAGGATATCGGCAATGCTCAAGGAGATTCTGGGATGTGTCAAAGAAAATCATACTACTATTAGGATTCCAACATAGACTCCATGCCCAATGGATGACTTAAGGCTACTGGAATCATGCTTAGCAGGAAATCATCCCCAAGAGGTCGCCAAAAATGTTATCCAATTTTGCACACATGGCAAGATTGGACAACGGGGTCCTATCACATTCAAAATGAAATAATAGTCCCAGGAACCCACCTTCGGTTATTAATGAGATGCAATAATTAAAAATAATTCCTAAATTACATATGAAGAGATCACCTAGAATCAAAACGCACCCAGTTGATCTCAACTCAGTGAAGAGTTCAGGGTTGAGTTCATAAAGAACCTAGTGTCAAATTGATAATCATCTCGTAAATCATCTCAAGTAGAGACTCTTAGTTGTAAGAGCTAGACGATGGTCTTGTTAATGCAAAATATAGCTCATTGAAATTGACGAATGAAAGGATCTCGGTGGAGATCGATGCAAAAAGATCTGAAGGCCAAGTCAGGGAGAGTCAAAGTTAACATGATGCCAAGTTTAATCCATTAAGACAGTGCTCGACCAACCACTTGGGAGAATTATCTTGTTTGACCAAGATGATATGAAATTATGCAAATATGGGAGGTTCAACATCATTGAATCTCGGGTTTGTAATTACATAATGGAAGGACTTCTATCGACCCAGGAAGATAGTATAAGCACCATAGAATACCAATGTAAAATTGAGTCAAACCGACATCTTAAAAAGAGTCATCGTGAATTATAATGGTGTTGAGACCTTCCTCGGCCAAGTGTTCGGTGCACAGTGCATGCAGCAGGCATGTTGTAGTATGGTAGAAGCCTTTGAACGCTTCCAAAGAACAGGTTGTCCAACTATGTTGTTATCTGTTCAGTATCGAATGCATGCTTATCCTTATTCTGAACTCAGATCGAATAGCAGCTGTAGGAAACAAATATTCACTGCCATGTATGATGGATTGGAGTCATGCTATTCAAGGCTTCATAAAATTTCCATGAATCAGAGATGAAGGTTTATTACGGTGCAGAATGAAACGATTCATATTGCTCAGCATTTCTTCTCCTAGAAATGAATTGAATGTGAAGGTCAACTCTGAAATACCTGGTTGGCCGTTTTGTATGCCACATCCTTGTCACTTGTAAATGGTCTCTTTGAGAAACTCTATGGGTAGTAGGCAATATTTATACCATTCCATTATGTACATCCAATCGAGATAATAAAATTATTCTTTTACCAGTTCGAGAGAAGCTTGTTTTTTACAATGGACGATTATATCATGAGCTTCAAGCTAATTTTATCTAGCTTATTTCTATTAGCTTTGATCCATGACTAAGGAAGAATTCATATGGTTGTTACCTATACATTTTTCCAAGGTCCTCTTGGTTGCCCCAGTGGTTCAATGTATTTTTTGAAGGGCTTCTTTTATGTGTTGTAAATTGTAACATAAAGGATCTTTTTAGTTTCTGGAAAAATGAGTATATTGTGTAGCTCACAGCTACCTATGCCATACTAAGATCCCAATAGTGGCATAATTGTTGATTGGAGCCGAGATTGCAGAGTGCACTACCAAAATACCGAAGGACTCAATGCAAAAGAATCCGATTGCCAAAGTGAGGAAAGAGTTAGTGTGGGGTTCAAAATTGATTGCAACACCGAGTTAGAGGATTCGAAACTCACCGAGTTGAGATTTATGCAGACTCTATCCACATGGACCCCCTCCTCTTCAATTCAAATGGGTCAATGGGGGTCCGACATTATGTTAAATTAAAATTTAAATATTTTATTTAAATATTCTTTTAATTAATTAAGAAGACTAGGTCATCAAGCAATTAATGACCCATGATGGAACCTTCTCGGTGGTTCAACTAAGCTGTAATAAATACATCATGGGCCTTCATTTTAGGAATGTAATTATGACCATTTCCTCTTCTTTCTCACATATTCTTCTATAAATGTAAGTTGGAAGCTCATTTCAAAGGGTTCCAACAGCCTGCATAAGTGGACAGTTAGATATCTCAAAGCGAGTGTATACTTTTCAAGAATCCTCTCTCTTCGCAAGTTGTTCTTGTGTGTTGAGAGAACTTTCAAGCCTCCTCCTCAAGACCGTAATGGACACTATTTCCTCTTTCCGAATGTATGATGCATTGTGCATGTTATTGAAGCAATAAAAAGTGTGTGTTTGTGACTAATCTCGGTCCTTCCATCCTTCGTGCTTCTTTGTGCCTTTCTCGTACTTTGCAGTACACAGCGTGCAAGTTTAAGTTTCTATTGCAGGTTCTTGGAGTTCTGTGCTTATCGAGTGGTGGAGTATTGCATGCAGTTGAGTTGTGGTGTTTGTTCACCCTTCTTGAGTTCATCCTTCTTCACTGGGAAACTGGTATATTTCTCGGTCTGATAAAGTTTAACAAAGGGAACACGTGTCTCTTAGTTTGTGGTATCTTGTACCCTCTCTAAGTTGCAGTAGGTGAAGTTGACCTGTGGTGCACACACCCTCTTCAAATTAACCCTTCCTGAGTCTAGAAACACCCTTTATTTGGTGCATCACCATCCCTAGTATAGTTTCATTTCTGTAAATCTCTTTCCCTAAAACCCCATGAAAATGTTAGCATAGGACTAGATAATCATTTTTGTTACACTAGGAGTAGTACAACACCTAGTTTAGGAAGAGGAAGCCGGCCTTCTCCGGAGGTTCACCTTGAGCCCAAGTCCCATAGCTTGAGAGGTGATCCCATGTGTCCCAATCACATCGAACATCCTATTCACATCTTGGCCATTCGGAGGGTGCAGTGATTTGGCGACAACAGGAGTTTTGGAACATTTTCTGTGTGAAATCTATCCTTGGGCCTGTGATGCACTTGTCCATCCTTCCCATTCCTCACCTCTTCTTATTCCATGATATTTTTGAAATATTTTCAACATTTTCCTTCTCTGGTGTATCACCATTTTAGTGTAGGCTTCTATTTTTTTCTCTTTTCTCTCTCTCCCTGTCTCCTTGGAAGTTAGATTAGGGTTAGATTAGCTTGCCTACACTAGAATAGCTTGTGGTAGGTAGTTTAGGAAGAGGAACCAACCTTCTCTGGAGAGATTTCCCCATTTGCAAAGGTCCCACACTTGGGAAAGCTCAATGTTGTGCATTCACACCAAATGACATTGCCTTAGAAAAGCAAGATCCATAGGTCATTTTGGGGGTGCTGTGAATTTGCACTAATAGTTTTGGCATGCCCGGTGGGACCTTAGAGGTCTTCCACCTTATTTTTGACAGGTTGGTGTGTTCCTATTAAGGATTCAGCCTTTGGAGGCATATTCAAAAGCACATCTGGTGACTCCATCTGGTAAATAACTCATTCTCTAAGTTCTAGACATGTTTTCCATCCATTTTCATCCATTCTTCTTTCCATCTCTTCCATCTTCTTTCATTCCATGAAGTTGTGCAATCATGACTTCATTTCCATCATGGAATTCACATTTACAACAGCAACAATATATTTCACCTCCAACATGTTTTACAACTCCTTCAAATCAGCATTTTGATCAAATTCAAGATCAACATGCTTACCCATATGAGCAATACCAAAATTAGTTTGGTTGTGAAGCATATCAAGAGCAAGGGTACGCATGCAATGAAGACAATCAAATGGAAGATGTTGATTTTGTGGAGAAAATCCAAAAGATGGAGGCAAAAATGGTGCAATCAAGAGCAACACTCAAATGAAGGCTTTCAGAATTGGTTGTAGGACTCCTTGTCCATGGGGAGGCCCTTTTCCAAGACACTTCAGCCCTCAAGAGAAGCTAGACTTCATGATGGAGATGCTGCCCCAACTTGCACAATGGACAGTAGAGATAGAGGCCTATAAACTTGGTGCTGAACAACCTTGTCAATGGGTAAGTTCTACACCATCATCTAGTTTTTCTCTTTCCATTCCTCAAGCAGCACCATCTCATTTGGAATGCCAAATTCTAAATCCAGTCAATGCTGCCCCAAGAGTTAATTCCATTTCTCCATTCCCTAGTCTTCCACCCCATCTCAATTCTTCTGTCCTTTTCCCTTCCAAACAGCCATTCCCTCCAAAGAAACAAGAATTTCTACCTCCTCCAACACCACAAAAAATTGCAAAATCAATTGAGTCACAACCCACCCCTCCTCTTGCATTCCCAAATCCATGTTGGGAAGATAAAAATTAGAATTCCAGTCAAGGAAAATAGCAGCAAGAAGAAGAGCCAAACAAGGATGAAAAGATCAAAAGTTTGGTAAGCTTGGCTCTCAAATTTGGGATAACAAAGATCCCCTTGATGGTTAAGCCTTCAGAGGAGGTGAAAGTTGAACAAGTGGTGGTTAGGACTGATTTTGTTGCAGCAGAAGAAGAGCAAAAAGAAGAAGCAGATCAGCAATCAGTTTGCTCAGAATGTAGTGTCCATGTTGGCACTTTATTTGAAGGAAATGTTGATCCAATTCGAGTTGCACAATCAGCCATGGAAGAAGAAGATCTTGCAGTCCCAACTTGTCCTCTAGAGCAGCAGATTGAAGAGTTTGACTTGACAAACCTCATGCTAGAGGGAGAGTTTAATCAAGAGCAAGATGGTCTTCAAGAAGCAGAGGAGGAAGAACAACCAGCTCCAAATCCCATTGAAGAGGAGCAAATGGATGAGATCAAGTCAGTTTTTGCAGCAATGAAGAAGGAAGCATTATTGATACATTTTTGCTTTCATTTGAAGGGGCTGATTTGATTGATGAAGCCATTATGGAGGTGAACAAAATAGGTCCAAATTTTGAGCAAGAGGCACAAGAAATTTTATGTTTCTCTCCCACTTCATCTCTCCAAAAATCTGATTTTTTGGATGAGTTTGAGTTGACAAGTTTCATGTTTGAAAATGTAGATTTGGAGGTCACCATACAAGAGGGAGAGACCTTGCAGCAATAGGACATTGAAGAGTTTGATTTGCCATCAGACTTAGAAGAATGTTTGGATGAAGAGCCAGCTGAAACTACAATATTTTCTTCTTCACCATTCGTTCTCCAACATCAAGAGCCTGCTGCCACAAAGGAGAACATTGAAAAATAGCAGCCTGTGTTTTGTGATAGCTCTTTGGAACCAATGTTGGAAGATATTAATCTTCCATGTTCTTCACTAGAAAAGGAAGGAAAACAACAGAAGAACTTCATCACTTCTTCCACACCATCCATTCAAGAAGGTCTACAAGAAGACTCCATTTTTGGAGTTGAAAATCAGAGCTATGGGCATATCAAACGGATCAGACCTTGCCCAATAAGGTACTTGGCTTCATTGGAGCCAAAGGAGAAGTCACAACTAGTCATGCTTGCTTCTAAGCATGAGGATGAGCTACAAAGTACCAAGGATCAGTTGTCATACCTCTTCAATCCAAATGTAGAGCAACTAAAATAGGTATTCAATTTGCTTTCAGTTGAAACCTTGCTAATTTAGGTAGAAGACTAGCTTCTTGTTGATTTTCCACTCATCCAAGCAGCCATACTCAAATCCAAATCATTTGCATGGTTGTGAATTTTGAAGAAAGGAAGCTATTTTACACAACCAATTGCAGGGTTTGTTTAGCCCATATTTGCTTCCAGTTAGAGCAGAGTAGGTAGGTTTGCTTTGAATAGAAGAAGTGCTTGTGCACACTCTGCATATCCCACTTGGGGTATGTATGATTTTCAGTTTGTACATAGTTTTTGGTGCTGCTGGTTTTGCTCTTGCATAGTCCATTTCAGTGGCATTTTGGTGAAAACAACTCCAGTTCAGTGGGTTTCCAAGTGGCTCAGAGAGGAAGTTTCAAAGTTTAGATCAGTTTACAGGCTACAACTCATGACTCCATGCCCAATGGATGCTTCAAAGGCTATTGATCATTCATCTAGTAGGTAGATGACCCCTCTGAGTCGCCAAATTGTTATCCAAAATAAGCCCCATGCTTATTTTTGGCTAACTCCTCCTTCTTCTCCTTTTCTGGCACTTAAATGAATTTTTGGCATGCTTTGGTACTCAAAATATTTTGGAAATGATCCCATCAGATAGGATTTTTCCTCACCTTTCTAGAAAGGTAAAATTTTCCTCCTAACTCCTTGTATTTCTCAAGTTATGGCTCAATGGAGTTTTTGAGGGAAATTTTCCTGGGAAGGCCCGCAACCAATAGGAATGTGCCACATGGTAGGGCGGAATGGTGGGTCAGTAGAGGTAAGTTGGAAAAATCACCAAAGAGTGGGTGGGAAAAAGGAAAAATTTATCCCGTGGAGGAAAAGAAATAGCTTGAGGCCGCGCTACGAATGAGGAGACGCCATGTGGTGGCGGAGGTCGGACCCAGCGGAGGTAAGTTGCAAAATTTTCAAAAATGGCGCAAAGAAAATTTTGGCCCAGAAGTCCCACATTGAATGAGGGTGGTAGGAGTCGAGGGTGGAGTAAATTTTGGCTTTTTCCAAAGTAGTAGAAGGCGTAAAGGAAAAAATTGGCCCGTAGGCCCGCCAAGGAGGAAATGGAAATTTTGGTTAAATCCCCGCGGACTAATGGGAGGATGACATGTGTCCTATTCTCGGCGGAGGTTGGGGGCACAAGGAGAATTTGGAAATTTTTCCAAAGTGGTCAGCAACATCAAAGGCAAAATTTGGAGTGCGTGCCCACAAAGTGAATAGGGTGGTGACATGTGTCCCGGAGCAACGGCGAGCAGAGGAATTTTGGATTTTTTTCCAAAATTCAAAAAAGGTAAAATGGCCATTTGAACCCATGGATGAATGAGGAAGCACCATGTGGTAGTGGAGTGGTGGGGTGTGGAGCTTTTGGGGAATTTTTCCCAAATTCAAAAAAGGGGAAAAAATTTAGGTTTCGGCCCGCCGACCGATTTTTGCCCAGATTTTGCCCTAAATCTTCAGAGGGGCATATCTTTTGATCCAGAGCTCTAATTTTTCTTGATTTTGGTGTCATTGGAAATATATTGAAGTCCTCTACATGATGGAATCTTCACTTTTGTTTTTGGTGGATTTTAGTGAAAAAAATGAGAAAAATGCATTTGGCATGGGGAAAAGAGCAGAACCGACATTCAACCACCATTTTTAATGCAGTATGGCTTCCATTCTTCTCCAGCATGGTCAAAAATCTTGGGTAATAAATTTTTAAGGACACCCATGCTATTTTGATGAATCTATTTAGTGGTTGAATCATTCATTTTAATTTTCCTATGTTTCTCTCAGTAACAAACCGTTACACCAAAACCTTGAGGCATTAATGAAATCCGCACATGAGGATCATAACATCCCACCACGCTTCGGTAGCCTATACCTTGGGATAGATTTTTCTCGTATAGTGGGACCACACCCTACCCTATATGAGCCCCAGGTGAACACTGCAATGCCGACGTAGCTACCCATGCTGGGACTCGAACCTAGGTGGTTGCTCGATACTGAATATTGTATGGTTTGAAGGTTGCCCCCTCAAAGTGGAAAAGCTATTATATGAGAATATTTTCATCATTTATCTATATTTTGGTGTTCTCTCATGTTATTCTGCTGTATATGTTCTGATTTATACAAGTGGTATCAGAGCAGCGATTTCGGCCAAAATTAGGGCAAAAACCCTAATTTTTTGTTTCGAATATATCTTGAAGAGGGTATCTAATTTTTTCCCAATTTTTTCATCATAATTTGGAAACACTCAAATTCAGAATATCTGAAAATTTCAGCTCCATTGGATCTGTTTTGTGGATGTTATTGGTGTTTTAGGTTTTTTCATAAATTTGCTTTTCAGGAAGCAAATTGTCGTATTTTTTAGAAAAATTTATATTTGCGGAAAGCTATTGAAATTTCCATTAGGGTTTATTCTTTGTGTTTTTATCCATCCACTGAAATATTTTTAGAATTCCTAAACCCTAATCATGATCACGAGGATAACAAATTTTTATGGAAATAGTGAGATGGATGCTAAAGAATGGTGGATAAAATTTAAGAATATATATTTCTCATATTTCATGACAAGGAATAGGTTTTCACATTATCTTGGTGGTCCTACATGGATTTGGTTTTCTGAGTTAAAAAATGACAGGAAGGATTGGTCTTGGGAGGAAATGGAACAACTTTTTATGGATAGATGGGACCACAAAGAGGAAGAAGAGTCAAAGGAAGATGATGGGGAAGAATATATTGAAGAATCAAGAGAGAAAGAAGATGAAGAGGAAGGTGAAGAAGATTCAAGGGAAGATGATGGTGCAACATATATTGAAGAATCAAACGTAGAAGAAGTTGAAGAAGACTATGAAGAAGAGGAAGAAAAACAAGATATTGATGCAAAAGAAGATATTATAGCTCCCAAGAAGGAAGATACCATATTTTAGTTTCATGGATGCATTCAAAGGAATAAGATAATTGTTTCCATAAACCCTAACAACAAGTATAACTTCATCAACAAGGATATGGCTCAACATCTACATATTCAAGAAAGTAATATCAAAGTAGTTCAAGTGAATGGTAAGAAAATTCAAGTTTTGAAGATTTAAAACTTACTATGGACAAATATACTTTACATTTAGATTTTTTTCCTTATATATGGATGGTTTGGATATTTTTCTTGGTTATGCTTGGTTAGATACATTGGGGACAATTAATATTAATATGAAAAATAAGTTTATGAAGATTTGGTACAAAAAGAAGAAGACCACTTTACGGGATATCGGGCTTAATGGAAATCAAAGAAAAGTCAATATACACCATGAGGATGATTTAGAATATGGAGAAGAAGGGAATAATGATGATTCAAAAAGGAACATGAAGAAAAAGAAGGAAATGATGATTCATCTACTCAAGAGAAAAAGAAAATATCAAATGCAAAGGTGGAAGAAGAAAAGAAAGTTCGAAACAAAGTTGATAAGGTTGAGGATACTACAACCTGCAGCATATGGAAATCAACGTCAACATGAGAGAAAAAAATCGTGGAGATATCCCGGGGCACATCATATTTCCAACCAATATAGATATACAGGTAATTGGAGGAATAATCACTTTATTTATACGGGGGATCAATGGAGCAACAATTATGAAGCATGGAATCCTTATTATGGTTATACATGGAATCCTTATTATGGTTATGCATGAATCCTTATGTTAGTTATGCATGGAATCCAAGGATGATAAACTATGGTCATGAATGGAATCAAAGTAGCATTTTGGAATATGTTTTGGTTAGCTAATATATCTAGTTTGGTCTTCTACTTGGTAGAGGTATATGGAGGTGTCCTCAAAGTGGATTCCCATCTTAGGAGATTCATTATTGGTGGAGTTACTCCTTCCTTAAGGAGCATGTCAAGGATGGTGTTGCCCTACCTTAAGGGTATTATCGCATATATTGATATTAGGGCATCTTGGCCCCACATATATCCGGTGTTGTGTTATCTTCTTCAATTTATGATTTATTATTCTTAAGAGGTCGGCCTCAGTATTGGCCATAGGTTAGAATGGTATATATAGGGGTTATAAGGTTGTAGTTAATCATGATATTGAGTATTGGAGTGTTATTATATGGTTTGGAGGTTACCCCCTCGAAGTGGTATTGGGAGGTTGCCCCCTCGAAGTGGAAATATATTATATGAGCATATTGTATCATTTATCTATATTTTGGTGTTCTCTCATGTTATTCTGTTGTTGTATATGTTTCGATTTATACAAGTAATATCTTTATCAAGTGGTACCAGAGCATCGATTTCGGCAAAAATGTGGGTCTAAACCCTAATTTTAGTGATTCGGCTATATTTTGGAAACAGCTGTGAATATTTTCTCAATTTTTTTACCACAGTTGTGGAAGGGTTTCATAAAGCTACAGTCCAAATTTCATAAATTTTCAAGCTTTTTTGTTGAAGTTGTTACATTTTTAGGGTTTCACCTAAATTTGCTTCATAGGCCGCATTGTTTAGAATTAATTTTTAAAATTTTTACCAGTGTTTATAATCCATATCAAAAAGATATGGTAAAAATTTTAGAATTTTTGGATATATTTTGTCAGAGTTATTGCAGTTTTATTATTTTTCACTATTTTCCTCCATAGGCCGCAATTTGAAGAATTTTCCTGAATTTCTTACATTTTCAGAATCCTCTCAAAAATTAAATTGGGGTTTGTGTTATGTGATTTCTGATTTTTGGCCGAATTTTAGCCGAAAGGGTTAGAACAAGTTTTTATCAAAAGGGTCTATTCCTAAAACCCTAGTTTTATGGATCATGGGGATGGTAACTTTTTTGGAGATGACAGGATTGATGCTAGAGAATGGTGGAACAAATTTAGGCATAAATTATTTGAACCATCAGATATTTGGTTCTTCAAATTGTGGATTAGTGGCTCTGCATAGATTTGGTTTTCTGAGTTAGAAAAGGAAAAGTCTAATTGGTCCTTGGAGGAACTGGAACAAGTTTTCATGGACAGATGGGAAACAAAAGAAGAATTTAATGATAATAGTGAGGAAGAGGAAATAGTAGAAGAAGAAGAAGAAGAAGAAGAAAATGTTGATGATGAAGTTGTTACACATGATAGTGCATCTCCAAAGAAGGAAGCTTCAATATTTTAGTTTGAAGGGTGTATTCAAAGGAAAAATGTAATTGTTTCCATAAACCCTAGTAGCAAATATAACTTCATCAATATGGATGTAGCTCAAAATATACATGTACAAGCAAAACATATTAAGGAATCTCAAGTGGATGGTAAGCATATTCAAGTTTTTGAAGATTTAAAGCTCTCTATGGATAAATATGTTTTACATTCAGATTTTTATGCTTTAGATATGGATGGTATGGATATTGTTCTTGGATATCCTTGGTTAGAGAGCTTGGGAACAATTAATCTTAATGTGCAAAAGAAATTCATGAAATTATGGTACAAGAGAAAGAAATTCCATTGCAAGATATCACACTTAGCAAAGAAAAAAGTAATGTAAAATTGGATCATGAAGATGAATTTGAAGATGATGAAGAAGGGAATAATGATGAATTAGAAGGAGAGGATGAAGAACATAAAGTCACAAATAATTTCTCTACTCAAGAGAAAAAAGAAGTAACAAACAAGGTGGAAGAGGACAAGAAAGTTGAGGAAAAGGTTGATAAGGTTGCAGAGTATACGAAGGAGGCACCATATAGACACCCACATCATCATGAGAGGAAAACATCATGGAGACATGCTAGGACACACAAGGGCAGAAATCTATATGGATATATAGGGAATTAAAGGAGTAATAATTTTGGCTATACATGGAATCAATGGAACAATAATTATATGACATGGAATCACATGAATAATAATTATGGATATACATGGATGCCGAGGAGGAACACATATGGACCAGGATGGAATCAGATGAGCACAAGGGAATATGGAATCAGGTTTGGAGCAGCATCACCCCATAGGATTTCATATGGGTGGTTGGATGATTGAGCATGGCGACAAGTGTGCAATAATTTAAAGCACACTCATTATATGGCTTCTTCTTATGTTTTAGGGATGAAACATGTCAAAGAGGGAGGTAATGCTATGTACCTTGGGATATGATAATATAATATATATGGGTTGATGGAGATGCCGACATGTGGCACACATCCCCTTAGTTAGTTATATGGGCTCACATAGGAATTAATTATATTGGGTAATGGGTTGGCCTACATTGGGATTAGGTGTTACCTATCCTATTTAAAGGATGTGAGTATCTTTATGAGGGAGGGAGGTATGAGTTGAGTCTTGTACTTGGTAGAGGTATATTGGAGGTGTCCCCTCGAAGTGGATTCCCATCTTGGGAGATTGTGGAGTTACTCCTTTCTTAAGGAGCATTGTATGGTGTTGCCCTACCTTAAGGGTATTATTCTGCATATATTGATATCAAGGCATCTTTTCCCCACATATATCTGGTGTTATGTTATCTTCTACAATTTATTGATTTATTATAAGCAATGATCTTATCATTCTCCTTCCGAACTCGGCTTTTTTATTGTTAAAAGCCAATTTTGGCTCATTTGTAAAGGGTTGTTCATCTTTTCTACTCTTCCCTCCCTTATTTTCTTCCCTAGGGTTGAAAATGGAGTTAGAACCTCCTCCCATGCTCTGTAATGGAATTTTTTCCTTTTACCATTAAAATGATGTTTTGTGCAAACTTTTGGAGCAATAAAAACATGTTTTGTGATGCATCTGTCCATCCTTGCTCATTTTTTCTTACCTCTCTTCATTGCAGGTATTTGTGCATGTTTGAATGTTCATTGCAGGTTTGGAGTTGTGTTCATGGAGTTTTGGAACATTTTCTATGTGAAATCTATCCTTGGGCCTGTGATGCACTTGTCCATCCTTCCCATTGCTCACCTCTTCTTGTTCCATGGCAGTTTTGATAGATGTTCAACATTTTCCTTCTCTAGTGTATCACCATTTTAGTGTAGGATTCTATTTTTTTCTCTTTTCTCTCTCCCTGTCTCCTTGGAAGTTAGATTAGGGTTAGATTAGCTTTCCTACACTGGAATAGCTTGTGGCAGGTAGTTTAGGAAGAGGAACTATACGTGCCCAAAATTGTAAGCTCATCAGATCTGCGGAAGCGGTGTAATAAATGCCCCGATGATGATACAGGTCTCCTCGCAAGGTGTTCGGGATCCGGAAAAGCCCTCGGATTATGCGTTAACATCCCGCATGCCCCGCTTAGCCCTCGCGCCCTTTGTTTTCCCCTTTTTCCTCTTTCCTTGGCCTCTTGACCTTGATGGCGAAACCGCCGCCCTTCGGGGCAGCGGTCCGGTGATCGTGGCCGCCACGAAGAGCGGCGGTCTCTGTGAACCGCCGCCCCGCTCAGTGGTGGTCCTGTGCATGTTTTCCAGAATGCTCTTTTGACGTGACCCACGTGAAATATCATGACTCACCAGCTTTCCTTGCCGACTTAAGCATGCATTAATGTTTTGGTCCCCTGAAGTGTTTTTCTTTTGTTTATTATTTAGGAGTTCAATTTGATTTTGGTTTTGAGTGTTGGAATTCCTATAAATGCATGGTTTGTGCACATGCAAATGGCCCCTCATTCTTGTTTCAAACTCACCATTTTCAGTAGTTCAGTCTTCTAGTTTGCTTAAGTTTGATAGTTTAAATCCTTTACATGCTTGGTTGCATTACTCAGTTGTTGGTAAGCCACAGATCCAACTTGTGCAAACAATATTATTGTTTTTGGAGTAGAATAGTTTAGGCAGCCATTAAAGTTGCAGGTTTTGCTCTTCATACAGACTAGTTTCAGGTTCTGGACACTTTTTGTTGCATGATTCGCAGTAGACCCCGCTAGGAATTGCATAGGCCAAGCTCTGCACTCTTGCGCTATCCCTCTCCTATCCGCATTCTATTCTCGTCTCGCATTCGAAGGCTGTCCATCGATCCAAATATCTAATCCCGATGCAAGCATTACACGCTTTTCTGGATTCACGTGAGCACAAAGAACGAAGAGATCATACTGAGGGGACAAGAACACACACACCATCGGATTCGCCACTGCTGCGTGAAATCCCAGGTTCCATCTTTCAAAGTTTTAGTTAGAACTAAAACTTATCAAATAAAGTAGTTAATCACTTTATGTTAGTTATTTCCATTCTCGATATTGCTGGGAAGTTGTGGGGATTGATAGTTTCGAGAAACTATGATTCATTCCTCACTTCGAGGTAGGATCAAGAATCTTGCAAATAGATTAGTTATTTCGTTGTTTAGAATAGATATACAAAATTACATGACAAATAGCTACACTCGGCTATTTTGTTTGTTTTATGCTATTAGTTTAGTTGTCAATTCCAAATATTTTAAATAGTCGCTTTCTTATAAATTGCCTTTAAAATACAAAAATAAATTATATATGCTAGAAGTGTACTTAGATTTTACTTTATTGTAGTTTGTTTCATTACTGCTTTTGCATGACAATTACGGGACCTAGGGAGCCCAGGGAATATATTTTCGAGCCAATTGTGCCCCAACCCAATATCGTAGTGGCAATAACTGACATTGACCAAAACCTTAGGATACAAGTCTTCCAACAACAATGACTTCCAACAGTCGAGTCACGGTTGAGAGGGTTAAACATAGAAGACGACCAAGCACACACATTTTGGTCAAATCAGCCAAACTACAGGTTATCCTAGAAAACATCCACATGACTGTAGAAGGGCTCGAAAGAGAACAAACATTCGGGTGTGATCCTTTAGTTCCACAGCCAGACGCTGGAGACATCCTCGTAGATATAGATACCAGCTTAAGAATCCAGGTTGCAAGAATGCCTGTAAGATATTCTGAGAAGATCGCACAACTGTTGGTTCTAAACGTAGAAGCTGAAAAGGCGTACGATTACTGGATACTAGGGATTAGAACTTGATCTCGCATATGACCATAACGGGACCGCAACATCCAAGAGTTTATGGTTGTGATCCCCAGATCCCACAGCCCAACGAATCCACAAGTCAGTTAGATATAGACACTGGCCTACGCACACTAGTATTTCAGTCCACTCTATTTCCACCTATCATCATCGAACAACTGTCCTTACTAGATATAGCGGCTAACGAAGCTAGGGAATTCTGGACTAGGCCAGAAAATCGTCCATAGAGTCGACTATTTTCATCGTCCGCCATATGACCTTATCAGGAGATATATACGAAACAATCCCAGGTCATTTCCCACGTATTCCATAGCCCATAGATCGAATCACGCCAGAGCTCGATATTGATTGGAGCCTTCGAGCAGTCATCCTCGCTTATCGATCTATCACACCAGTCCAAGTTAGAAGGGCCTTCTTTGTCTTAGATTCGCAAATTCCACTAGTGCGTGTCGAAGACATTAGACTCCCTAACTAGTTTGTCTGCATATTCTACCCCCACCGGCCTGTCTCAAAGCACGACCTCGGGAGGTCGGGGGCACGCGGAAGAGTCACTTGTTGATTCTCACGCCGCCTTTCGTTGCTTTTCCGACGTACAAAATTGGTGAACCCGACGTGAACCAAACAATTATTTGACCTTCTCTTTAAGAAGTTTTATCTTCTCTCTTTCACCTTCGCTCTTTCCCATTATTCTGCGGGTATTCATATACCCCGAATATGTCGGGATTCGACGCATATGGCGAGAACCCTCCGGGTCTTGAGGCATACTACGCCCAACTGAATAGGAATCATCACCCTCGCTCTCAGTATGGGGTGACAACTATTCAACTAATCAGTTGTCAACGCAAACGCCAAGGACTAGATATAGTTCGTCCTTCCAAGCAGAGGGGTTGGAGCAACTCGCTCAAACACAAACAGAGCCTTCAGGCTCAAACAATATGACATTGACTGGAGAATCTGCTTCATCTCCTCAGGTGCTACTTAGACCACATATTAGCAGACAATCAGATCCATACTCAGTTCTAGATGACGAGTACTCAATACGTTATCCTAGGAATGAACAACGCTCTCAAGGCATGTACCCACCTGTAGGAATTTTGCAAATACAGCCCGAGTTCTCTCCTCAAGAAAATACCTCTATGCCATCACGTATAGAAAATACTCTCAGAGATGCTTGGCAGGATAGTGATCAGTTCATAGCAGGATATCACATACCTCCGCAAAGCCATGTTATACAACAAACGCCACCAAGGCACGATATCGTGACTTCACCAAACGAAGTCATTTCAACTCTAATAGAAAAGGTTAGAGGATTAGAACTTGCCCAAGCAAGTCAAAATTTGAAATTCATACAAACAGGGAGTTCCAATCCTCCACACCATCCTAGCCAAGTAGATCTCCTCACAGGAGTAGGCACGTTAGGTATGACTCCTCAGTATTCACAACAAGTGCCAACTAGACCCACTATCGCTAGCACTGTTCCTCCTGGTCCAGTACAGAGCAATCCATTCCTGGATAGTACCCCTTCGTACTTAAACATGTACTCCAAATCACCACAAGGGGATATGTACTCATCCCCCGGCATGTTTACTCAAATGCAGGGATTGCCTTATGCCCCTGCCAACGCGTACGTTATGCCATATCAACAACCCATTCCGCCATTGCTCCCGCAGCAACCACCATCAATGGTCGAAAGCTATGCAATAGGGACATATTCAGAATATCTAAAGGAACCCTTAGATTTCACCATACGAAGCATCATGCTTCCAAGACCTCTCCCTGATTTTCCCAAGTTCAAGGGCGAGGGAGATCCAAATGCGCACATCAAAGCTTACGCTACAGCCATACGAGAATTACTCCCTTGGGATGGGGTTGTTGCTAAAATATTTCCCAAAACCTTGGAAGGCATCGCTCTCGATTGGTATTATAGAATACCTGAGGCTTCCATACATTCATTTAAACAACTCGTGTCAGAGTTCATCAAAGCCTTCGACATGAACAAACTACTGAGAACAGGAATCAGGGAATTCTTGCATATCAAACAAGAACACAACGAATCTGTCGCCCATTTCATCCAGAGGTGGCGTACAGTTCTTTATTCATCAGCAAGTGCTCCAAACATGGATCAGATGGAACTATGTGATTTATTCCTTCATTCTCTCAGTAGAGAAGTGAAGGAAGAAGTCCAGAAGTTCCCACTAAGGACTTATGATGAGGTACTTGAGAGCGCTCTGCGAATTGATCAAGCAGCAATAGATAGTGGTCGTAAGACTTACGGAGCAAATGGGAGGTTAATCACCTCCACTCAAAATACTACAACTACCACAAATGTCAATCAAGGACCCAAAATCCTTAACAAAAATCGTGGGGTAACAACGGATGGGGTAACCGACCAGCCCAAGAGGGTAAATGTTGTTAATACTCCGTCACAAACAAACAACCAGCGAAACAACAACTTTACCCGGTGATCAATACAGTGGATTTTAACCATCCACAACAACAACAACAACAACAACAACAACGGCGAAATCCCATACAAGGGCCAAGCCAAAACTCATTTGGTTACCAAAACCAAAGTCAAAACCAAAAACAACAATTCCAAAACTTTGGTCCTAATAGGCAACAGTTTGATCGGAATTTTAGGCCACAATACACACCAAACCAACAAAACGGGAATTATAATCCCAATTCTTATTGTGGTTTCCATAAAATTCATGGTCACGACACTAGAACGTGTCGTGACTACAATAAATTTATGCAACGTTTGCCAGAAGAACAAAGACAGTTCTTCACAGACTTGTTTTTGGCAGATCCTGTCTCATCATCACCAAATACTCTCGCAGGGGCCGTTTCCCCTCAGAATGCTCCCCTCAGGATCTTTAGCGATCCACTCCCAAATCATGATAGCAATAGGCTGAATCCAACTGGAACAAACAAAGGTACAATAACGGGAAACAATGACCATGAAGCTTGGACTTCATTAAATCCCTCAGTTGCGCCACAGTTGGGAGCTCAACCAAGACCTAAGATAGTTAGTTTGGTAGAATTAGACGCTGAACTACCTATCGAGGCTATAACAAGAACACGAGAGTATTTCTCTCAACCAAGCCCAAGTCATCTGCCAGAGATAGATAGGAGTCAACAAATAATTGAAAAACCCATCGGTGCCTATGATTTAATTAGTGACCTAACAAAAACCTTTTCACACATTTCATTCTTGGACTTGCTAAAGAACTCTCCCCTTCACAGAGCTGCTCTTTTAGAAGCATTAGGTCTAGGCCATCTAATTAACATCACTCCACCTCCTGAGACACAAGTAAATCACGTAGATTTTGACATCCACCCTCCGGGACAGCCGGACAAGGATGTCGAATTCATCTTTGAAATAAGTAAAATGCCCACAGATGCTGAGATCGCACGCCGAGGTGACCCAGCCTTACACTTACAGGTGTGGGTTTATAATAACTATGTAAAAAGGGCAATGGTTGACGACGGGGCTGCGGTTAACATAGTCCCTTTCTCTTTCCTCCAAAAACTTGGATATGGAGAAACGAACTGTTCTACTACACAAAATACCTTGAGAGGCTATGATAGCATTAAAGCCACTTCAATAGGAACTATAATATTACCGGTCACCTTGGGACCTAAAACAATCCTGACTGAATTTTATATTATAGATCGGGAAACTAACTATAATATGATCCTCGGCCGACCTTGGATACATCGAATGAAGGAAATCCCTTCCACGCTATTTCAAGAAGTAAGATTCTTGCATCTGGGAAAGGTATTTGTAGCCAAAGGCGACCCAAAACCTTTCGATTTGCACCTAGCTGATTTAAAGAAAAGACCAGGGGTGCACTCAGAATTCGAACTGCCAACAAATCAACTTAATAAACCCTCTGACCCAAAGCCAGAGGAAAAGTTGATACCTACGACGGATCTCGAAACTACCAACATAGCCAAAACAATTCCAACCCCTAAAGGTAAAACTAAAGAAACAGTATCATTAGGGACTACTGCGAAGATCGTTGAATTGATAGAACAAGATTCACCAATGTTCTTACCATTCGATTCAGTAGGCATCGGATTTTCCCTAGGTGTTGGTTCCTTGCCAGCAGAAGATCTCTGTATGGTAGAATTAGAGTGTGCAAACGCAGCAGATACCCCTACATCTATGCTCCCGGCTAAGTATTGGACTCTCCATTTCGATGGAGCTAAATGCCGCTATGGAGCGGGGGCAGGTATAATTCTTACCTCACCCGAGGAAAAGGTCCTCCCATTCTCTTTCAAGTTGAACTTTGAATGCACAAACAACGGCGCTGAGTACGAAGCTCTCCTCCTTGGCCTTACCTTAGCCAAAAGAATTGGTATTGATAACATCAGAGTCCTCGGAGACTCGCAATTAGTAACAAACCAAGTTTCTGAAATATATGAAACTAAAGCCGAACATTTACAACTCTACAAAGACGCTGTATTAGATTTAAGCAAGGCGTTTAATTTCATATCCATTGAAGCAATCCCACGAGAGAAAAATCTTCTCGCCGATTCAATAGCAACTTCGGCATCACGCTTCACTCCAAGCAATGAGCTAGAAGATACTCACTTCACAGTATCCATTCGTAACGAACCATTGATAAAAACAATGACAAATCCTCTTTCAAGCGGAAATGAATCTACCATCCTAGACCATGTTGGAAATGATGCGGCTACTTTGGATTACTTAAATGCCTATGCAGCATTACATCTCTCCTATCACACACTAGATTTATCTCTGATCCCGCATTCATCTTCCTACTTCGGAAATCCCGTAACGGATCTTCCCTTGCAAAGGGAACCTAGCATATACGCAATAGAAAATGGGGATGATATAGATCTACCTCCAGCACCACCTGAGTTCGAAGAGGGTAACGCCTCTTTAATCGAAGAAACAATCGATGTCAACATTGGGACAGAGAATGAACCAAGGATATTGAAACTAGGTTCTTCATTAACCCCAGAAGAAGTAGAAATACATACTCAGGTTCTCAAAGAACATCAAAAGGAATTTACGTTTAATTACAAAGAGATGACAGGAGTCGCACCCCACATTGCGGTGCACAACCTCGTCACTAGATCAGATGCAAGGCCAATTAAACAAAAATCAAGACCCATGAAGCCCAAAGTAGCTCTCATGGTAAAAGAGGAGGTAATAAAACTCCTTCAGGTAGGATTCATCAAGCCAGTTGACTACTCCCAATGGGTATCTAATATCGTTCCCGTTCTCAAAAAGAATGGAAAGATACGCATCTGCATAGATTTTCGAGACATCAACAAAGCGTGTCCTAAAGACGATTTCCCATTACCATCCATAGACGTTATTGTTGATGCAACAGCTGGTTTTGAACTCTTGTCTCTCATGGATGGATTCTCGGGATACAATCAAATCAGAATATCCGAGCAAGATCAAGCTAAAACCACCTTTATAACTCCTTGGGGAACCTATTGCTACGCTGTTATGCCATTCGGTCTCAAGAACGCCGGTGCTACGTACCAGCGGGCTATGACTTATATATTTCACGATTTAATTCATAAAATCATGGAATCCTATGTAGATGACTTGTTGGCTAAGGCCAAGAAGCGTTGTGACCATCCCGAAGTACTCCGCATCATTCTTTCACGCCTAATAGAATACGGAGTCACGCTAAACCCAGAGAAATGCGTCTTTGGTGTAACAGGAGGAAAGCTCCTAGGTTACATCATATCGTCACGAGGGATCGACGTTGATCCAACCAAAATTCGGGCTGTCCTCGAAATGGTCCCACCTTCGAGTGAATCTGGAATCAGATCATTTCTCGGGAAGCTGGGTGCAATCCGGAGATTCATCCCGGACTTAAGCTTCGCTATTCATCCAATCAATAATTTACTCAAGAAAGACTATAGCATTGATTGGACCGAAGACTGCAACGAAGCTTTCAACGCAGTTAAACGTTTCTTACTGTCACCACCTACGCTAATGCCACCTAAGCTAGATCGCCCGTTAATTCTATACTCACGGGCTACCGATGTCTCGCTGGCCTGTATGTTGGCCCAAGAAGACGATGACAAAAGAGAGCGTGCAATTTATTTCATTAGCCGAACATTGCTCGACTATGAAACACGCTATACACAAGCAGAGCGAGAATGTCTTGCCATAGTCTTTGCTACTAAACGTCTAAGACATTACATGCTGAATCAAGAAACAAAGGTCATGGTAAAAACGGACCATTTACGGACTTTTCTCACACAAGGGTCCTTGTCCAAAAAAGCTGGACGTTTTATAACCTTAATGGGAGAGTTCGAATTAACGTTTGTAAACCAGAAGTCAGTTAAAGGACAAATCATCGCAGATTGGTTAGCTGACAACCCATTAAACGGAGGTGATTTAGTAGATTTGGATTTTCCAGACGAATGCGTGTACTACATTGAAACTCGACCTGCTATTTCTGAGTGCCCTTGGTACACTGATATCATTAATTATATCATGGACCATACGTACCCAGAGGCAGTTACACCGCAACAAAGAAGGCGGTTACGCATAATCGTATCTAAGTACGTTATTATAGAGCAAGTTCTCTATCGAAAGGCGTTCGATGGAATGCTTCTAAGGTGTGTTGACACAGAAGAATCCAAGAGGATTCTCCATGAATCCCACAGCGGTATATGTGGAGGCCACTTCGGTGGCCATGCCACTGCTTGAAAAATACACCGAATGGGCTATTTTTGGCCCACTCTAGAACATGACGCGATAGAGTTTGCACGCAGGTGTCATAAGTGCCAAGAATTCTCTCACGAGATCCACATGCCAGCACAGGCTCTGCAACCAATCGCTACTCCATGGCCCTTTTCTACATGGGGCCTAGACTTAATAGGGAAATTCTCTCCTTCATCCATAAACAGCCACAATTTTATAATCACGGCCACTGAGTATTTTACCAAATGGGTAGAGGCTATGCCTCTTACTACCGTACCTGGCTCGGTGATCACTAAGTTCATTTTGAACCAAATCATTTACAGGTACGGTATCCCGCAAATCATTATCTCAGATAATGGAACTTCTTTCAAGAATGAAGAAGTTCGTGAGCTATGCAACAAATTTAAAATCAGCCATCATACGGCTTCCTTGTACTATCCCCAAGCCAATGGGCAGGCTGAAGCAACGAACAAAACACTGAAAGCCATTCTCCTTAAAACGGTAAAAGAAAACAAATGGGATTGGCATTTAAAGTTATATCCGGCCTTGTGGGCCCACCGAACCTCAATAAGAACACCAACGGGAGCAACTCCTTTCTCGCTAGTATTTGGGGTAGAAGCAGTTCTCCCGCTTGAGGTCGAAATACCCAGTCTCCGCATTTCGCTACAAGGGATTCGGATGAAGACGCTACAGAGAAGCACGTCTCTCCCAACTAGAAAGCCTAGATGAAACTAGGTTAGATCTTTGAACAATGCATAAAGCTTATGCTTGACCGAATGTCGGCAAAGATAACAAGAAGGTCTATGAACGCGACATATATGAAGGTGATCTAGTTCTAAGACTAGACAACCGGATCGACAAGAAGACCGGCGAAGGAAGGAAATTCCGGCCCAAATGGTTGGGCCCATACCGAGTCATGAAGGACTACGGGAATGGTGCTTATCTCTTATGTACATTAGAAGGTGAGGAGTTTGGTGAAACAGTCAATTCCTTGCACCTCAAGCGTTTCTACGCATAAGCAGCTAACGCTACCTATATAACTATCTACATTGCATTTTCATATAAATTAGGATCATTTTGTCCACTTGTTCTTACATAAATTGTGATCAAAGAATCTATTCTCAAAGCAATTCATTACAAACTCGTGATGTTTCTGGCATAAAGTTCTTTAATCATACCTCTCCATCTTCGTATCATCAAATCATCTTGGAATCTTTTATCAAACAAAATCAGACATGACGAAGTCTTAACAATAACCATACCAAGATCTGCAAGTTTGTTCTCGCTTTGATTTCTTCTTAGGATAGGTGTCTTGCCTATGGTCTGTTCTAGAAGCTTCATGGTGTCACATCTATCCCATATACACATCTCTTTGGAAATAAGCATATACTGACATTTTACTCAAAAAGACAAGTCAAGAAGTGATTAAACTAGAAAATTTTATTTTACACATTTCCTTGCCCCACCAACCTTCGGTGATGAGCTTGCGTCTCTTACTAGTGACGTAGGGTTGGGAAAGGATGGAAATTCCCTTACTCGCCTATGCCTTGCCCACGGTGATAAACCCATGCTTCTTACAGGTAGCATGGGGCAAAGTGTAGGGGGTCCTCTAGACAAAGTAAATGTTAAAAGGTCATAAACAAACAATTCAAACTTTGAGTCAAAAACGAATGAATCAGATATTCAAAATTCCAAAAAGAGTTAAAAATCCTAAAAACCCAGATTTTGTCTGCTATGTGGCCATCTACGGGTCTAAGTCTGGATAAACCGCGAAGCAAGTTACATCCAAAACTATGAAGTTGTTCAGGTAGAGTAAGCTTGTAGTTTTCAATTTGGTTCCACCAAAGCTTCGTCTGTCTTTCATCACTATCATTTCACCATATTTCATAACTTGCGCCCTTCTTGGCTCTTGGTGATGAGCCCTCGCATCTTACTAGTTGCGTGGAGTTAGGAGTGGGGCAAGTTAATCTGTTCATCATGCTGGTCATTTTCATCACTTTGCCAAAACAAATATGAGGTACCCAAATTGCTAACAAAAGTTAAGATTCAAGATCACAGTATATCTACAATATCATGTATCAGCATCATGAAACACAAAAAGAAAGTAAACATTTGCATCATCTATTTCCCATTGCATACATTCTAGAAAGCATATAAAACATACATCGTAGTATACACGAGAAAGCTAGAAACGGAAAGGGAAAAACACAAGTGACAAAGTTTTGATCCAAAATCGACGCATATATATAAATAATCAATGTTTGTATACAATGCCATCATGCTCTAGGCATGGTCAAAACGCTCAAAGAGCCCGTGATATACAAAAGAATCTATAGTACAAAGTACAAGGGCCAAGTGGCCTCTCAACCCCTGCGCGATCCCGCCGAAGGTGCGCGCCCTCGCCTAGGACTCCGGCTACGCCGGCGCTCTGAATGGACGGAGGGCTCAGGGTCCCGAGGAGCAGCCGTGGTCTCACCATGAGAGTGGCTCCTCATAAGACGCTCGGCTGTCCTATAGCCTGCCAACTCTGTACGGAGAGTCGACACCATCTTGGCCACATGCCAAACGGGAGCGAAGACGTCGGTGTGTGCTCACGGCCTGGCCGAGGGCTCCCCCGGCATCTACAGATAGCTCGCACGGTCTTATCCATAGGTATCATCAGAGAATCAGTACATACCCTATAGATTAGATCCCGCCACTTGTCAATGGTCTCTGCAAAACAAAGAGGAAAGACGAATTAGAAACTAAGCAAGAGGCTAAAATATACAAAATACAAATATAACGAGAGATAGCAGTTAAAACAAGTCCTAAATCAAACTAACACTAAAAGAGGAGAGGATAACTTACTCGGATCACCGGGCCTCCAAGATGGGTCACTAGGGCCAGCACTGCCGCAGATGCCGCCGCCGACTGAGGAGCTGCTCCTGTAGTTGGGGCAACATGACGCCCCGCAACGGACTCATCATCTCCAACATGGCCCCGGGAGAGTGGCTCCTCGGAAACCAGAGTCTCTCTCTCTCGCGCTCCGCTCCGCCCTCTCCACTGCATGATATCCCGAGTGTCATGCCACTCGTGATCACTCTCATCCGTCTCGCTCCTCCGACCCTCCTCTCGTGGACTCCTCGAATCGGAGTCAATAGCTATAGGGTCATCGCTACTATGAGAAGGACCTGCGGTAATCCAAGTAAAAGTGCCCGAGGCGCACCCGCTCTCCCTCTGGCCCAAACTATCCCCCTGGCTGCAATAGGAATGCCAGGGGTAACCACTGTCCAACCACGGCCTCTAGGCCCCCCTCTAGCCTCCCGAACTGATCTGTAAACTGGTGCTACTGGAGGAAGCATGCCCACATATGGGAGGCCGAACTGCTGAGGAACCCTGCTGAAAGGATGTACCTCCACCCATCCCACACGGTCAATAAGCTGCCCTGTGATGGAACAGGAGACCAATGTCATGGCCTCCTCTCCCCATACGCCGGCCATAAGCTGGTACGGTGTGGCCTCCATGTCTGCTGTAGTGAGGGAGGCTACTGGCTGGTGAGGTGCTCTAAGCACCGACATATCTGACCATCTGGCCGCCCTCACAGCCCCAGGATCTGCCACCTCCACGCCTCTGCCATAAGGAATAAAATGCTCATACACCCAACTCATGACTAGAGTTGGGTGGCTCAACGACTGTCCCTGTAAACGGACCACCCTATATAAGTCGTGATAGGTGGTCCCCAAAATGTCTGCCCCCCAGGCGTATATCCGGCCATGCCCCTCTATCTGTGCAATGATGGGGGCCCAACAGTATAACAAAGTGTCCCCTCCCTTGTCCCCGATCAGTCTCGAGGCAAGGATCCCCATGATGGCCTGTCGAAATATGGGGATGGGCAAAGAAGGGATGGATCTGACTCTCACCCCCTTCTTCGACCCCGTGGAGATGACTGCATCTCCCATATATGTCGCCCACTGTGCAATCTGTGCCCGTGAGCCTGCTGTCTCTAATGTAAGTCACCTCCCGATGATCGGGACCCCCAGAATGCGGTAGACGTCCTCTAATGTAATGGTCCACTCACCACGGACCCCTGGCAATCGGAAAGTGTTCCGATCTGCATCCCAGTATGAGAATAAGTCACAGAGTATGTGACTGGACGGAGCAACGTGAGGCACACGCGATATCCGCAATATGCCGGCCCTCTGCAATGTGTCCTCCTCATCTGCTGAGAGGGCATCCAATACCCCGGGCAGCCAGTCACACTCTCTCTCCCGGCTCCATCTAATGTACTCCTCCCTCGCCTGCATACACCCAAAAACACACAAAACAGAGCAAGTTAGTATCTAATCAATGCAGGGAGAATCATAAAAACATACACAAATGCTAAAAATACAAGTGTAAGTTTTCAAAAGAGGTCCTTTTGCATTCTGTGCAAAACCGCCGCCCTGGGCAGGGGGGCGGTTTTGTAACCGCCGCCTTGAAGGCGGCGGTCTCGTGACCGCCGCCCTGGACAGAGGCGGCTGTGTCTCGTGACCGCCGCCCCTGGCTGTGGCGGCGGCGCGGTCCAAAACCCGTGCGGTTTTTAACCCTAAAAAGTCCAAAAACTGGCAAAAAATGACCATTTTAGCTAAAAACAAAGCCTACCCAGTAGGCGCCCCCCCTAGATGGACCTTTTAAACCTAACATTTTCAAAAATGACCCCCCGTTACAACAAATTTAGCATTTCAAAATTGAAGAGGGAAAAGCACAAAATTGAAGAAAAACCAACCTGTGATCTCGTGGGGTGGCGTTCCGCACGTGGAGGCATGATCACTGTCTCGCTGTGGACGTTTTGACTCTACTCGTGTGAGAAACCGTTACCGTGGGCCCCAGAGCTCAAAATCTATCAAATCGACTCGCGCAAATGAATAGGAAAATGGGCCCACTTTTATATATATAGCACTCTAATTCATTTTAAATCCCCTTTTCACAGGTTCGGAGCACCAACGGAGGTAAGTTTCTATCCTCGCACTAATGGTACGTCCTCTTCCCCTATTATTTTAGCGTTTATTTTCCAAGTTATTGTATCTATCTGCACTTGAGTTCTCCTTTCATTTTGCAGGTAGCGGGAATTTCGGATGGCGTCATTTCGACACACGGACGTATAAGGTATAACTTCTAGCTTCCCATTTCGGGACGGCCATACTCGGACCCACCATTTTACGCCTCTTCATGGCTAAAACGCTTCTCCGAGGGGGCAATATGTACGTACCCAAAATTGTAAGGTACTGTACTGCGGAACGGTGTAATAAATGCCCCGATGATGATACAGGTCTCCTCGCAAGGTGTTCGGGATCCGGAAAAGCCCTCGGAGTATGCGTTAACATCCCGCATGCCCCGCTTAGCCCCGCGCCCTTTGTTTTCCCCTTTTTTCCTCTTTCCTTGGCCTCTTGACCTTCAGTGACGAAACCGCCGCCCTTGGCGGTCATGACCGCCGCCTTAACAGGCGGGTCAGAAACTGCCCGCCCGCAGAGGTGGCGTTTTCTAGAAACGCTCTTTTGACGCGACCCGCGTGAAATATCACGACTCACCAGCTTTCCTTGCCGACTTGAGCAAGCATTAATGTTTTTGGTCCCCACAGGAAGTGTTTTTCCTTTGTTTATTGTTTAGGAGTTCAATTTGATTTTGGTTTTTGAGTGTTGGAATTCCTATAAATGCATGGTTTGTGCACATGCAAATGGCCCCTCATTCTCATTTCAAACTCACCATTTTCAATAGTTCAGTCTTCTAGTTTGCTTAAGTTTGATAGTTTAAATCCTTTACATGCTTGGTTGCATTACTCTCATTTGCTGGTAAGTTTAGAGATCCAACTTGTGTGCAAAATATTATTGTTTTTGGAGTAGAATAGTTTAGGCAGCCATTAAAGTTGCAGGTTTTGCTCTTCATACAGACTAGTTTCAGGTTCTGGACACTTTTTGTTGCATGATTCGCAGTAGACCCCGCTAGGAATTGCATAAGCCAAGCTCTGTACTCTTGCGCTATCCCTCTCCTATCCGCATTCTATTCTGTCTGCATTCTGAAGGTCTGTCCATTGATCCAAATATCTATTCCTGTTGATGCAAGCATTACACACTTTTCTAGATTCACGTGAGCACAAAGAACGAAGAGATCATACTGAGGGGACAAGAACACACACACCATCGGATTCGCCATTGTTCTGTGAAATCCAGGTTCCATCTTTCAAAGTTTTAGTTAGAACTTATCAAATAAAGTAGTTAATCACTTTATTTTCAGTTATTTCCATTCTCGATATTGCCGGGGAAGTTGTGGGGATTGATAGTTTCTGAGAAACTATGATTCATTCCTCACTTCTGAGGTAGGATCGAGAATCTTGCAAATAGATTAGTTATTTCGTTGTTTAGAATAGATATACAAAATTGCACAGACAAATAGCTACACTCGGCTATTTTGTTTGTTTTACGTTATTAGTTTAGTTGTCAATTCTAAATATTTTAAATAGTTGCTTTCTTATAAATTGCCAGAAAATACAAAAAGAAATTATATATGCTAGAAGTGTACTTAGATTTTACTTTATTATAGTTTGTTTCATTACTACTTTTGCATGACAATTACGGGACCTAGGGAGCCCAGGGAATACATTTTCGAGCCAATTGTGCCCCAGCCCAATATCGTAGTGGCAATAACTGACATTGACCAAAACCTTAGGATACAAGTCTTCCAAACAACAACAGACTTCCAACAGGTCAGGTCACAGTTGAGAGGGTTAAACATAGAAGACGACCAAGCACACACATTTTGGTCAAATCAGCCAAACTACAGGTTATCCTAGAAAACATCCACATGACTGTAGAAGGGCTCGAAAGAGAACAAACATTCGGGTGTGATCCTTTAGTTCCACAGCCAGACGCTGGAGACATCCTCGTAGATATAGATACCAGCTTAAGAATCCAGGTTGCAAGAACGCCTGTAAGATATTCTGAGAAGATCACACAACTGTTGGTTCTAAACGTAGAAGCTGAAAAGGCCTACGACTACTGGATACTAGGGATTAGAACTTGATCTCGCATATGACCATAACGGGACCGCAACAACCAAGAGTTTATGGTTGTGATCCCCAGATCCCACAGCCCGACGAATCCACAAGTCAGTTAGATATAGACACAGGCCTACGCACACTAGTATTTCAGTCCACTCCATTTCCACCTATCATCATCAACCAACCTGCTGTCTTACTAGATATAGTGGCTAACGAAGCTAGAGAATTTTGGACTAGGCCAGAAAATCATCCATAGAGTCGACTATTTTCATCGTCCGCCATATGACCTTATCAGGAGATATATACGAAACAATCCCAGGTCATTTCCCACGTATTCCGCAGCCCATAGATCGAATCACGCCAGAGCTCAATATTGATTGGAGCCTTCGAGCGCTCATCCTCACCGATCGATCTATCACACCATCCAAGTTAGAAGGGCCTTCTTTGTCTTAGATTCGCAAATTCCACTAGTGCATGTCGAAGACATTAGACTCCCTAACTAGTTTGTCTGCATATTTTACCCCCACCGGCTATCTCGGCACGACCTCGGGAGGTCGGGTACGCGGAAGAGTCACTTGTTGATTCTCATGCTCACCTGTTGCTTTTCCGACGTACGGGAACCAACCTTCTCTCGGAGAGCTTTCCCCATTTGCAAAGGTCCCACCCTTAGGAAAGCTCAATGTTGTTCATTCACACCAAATGACATTGCCTTAGAAAAGAAAGATCCATAGGTCATTTTGGGGTGTCTTTGTGAATTTGCACTAATAGGAAGACCATCCAAAAATTCCATCTTGGGCCTCTTTTTAACAATTTCGGCATTTTGGGTCATTTTGGGCTCCGGAGGCCACCAAGGCTTGAAAAACAAAAAAAAAAATTCCCGCCATTTAATTTTTCAAGATTTTTAAATATAATTTGTATCTCGCATTATATTATACTAATTTGCGAGTTTCCATAGTCCACCTGCAAACTTTGTAAGCGCTTTCAAAACTGGTAGAATTGTAATAAAAATAGCTAAAAAATGGTTCTCAGTAACACTCACGAGATCCTAGATCTCATTCGCAGTGTTCGGTATATACGATGCCTGCAGGAAGTGCTTACGAGGTAAAGCCATCATGACTACTACTACACTTAACGCCTAATATAGCTGCAACAACATAAATGTCCCGGGCATCCTCCCTTTAAATTGACGGGGAGTAATAAGGTCACAGTGCACACACTATGAACCATCATATCCGTCTATGAACAATTGCATGACATAAATCTGGATTGAGAAATTATCTGAGTATATAGTGAAGTTACGTGCACGTATGAGGATATTTCTTTGAGCTAGTGTCAATAATCGCATAGACCCCATCCGTATTGTCTTTGTACCATGTATTGAATTCTTTCACGTACGTTAACACCTCTTTCACATACCACCGGGTATATAGAAAGGGTGAGCTTCTTCCACGTACCGCCGGGTATATCGGAAGGGCACGCATATAGAAAGGTTCGGTATATCAGATCGATGGTATATAGATTGGGAGACCTTATACAGAGTGATAAGAGCCAAACCCTATCGGTGACCTCTCGCAAAATGGGCACCAATGCCCCCAAATTTTTTTCTTCCGATTCACAATTACTCGGAGAAAACAACTATGCTACTCGGCCGGATCAAATACCGATACAACACAATAGTAGTAGTTTGATAAAGTAGATCGAAGGCCAAACTCATCTTGTTTGGAGTGTCGATGATGTGCAACCCAACATTTGAGATACAAAAATATCCAAATAAGAATGGGATAAATTGAGCACATGATATACGAGGTCAAGAACAATAATGTTATACTAAATTTACAAAGTCAGTTACACACATTAAAGTTCAAGCAGAATGAAAAAATAGAAGCTTTCCTAAGAAGAGTTGTAGAATTAAGGGCTTCACTTCTAGCCCTAGGAGAACTAGTCATAAATGATGCTCTCATTCCCATTGTTCTGAGAGCACTCCCCTCTTCTTACTGCATTTTTGTCACAACACTAAATGTGTCAGATAAGACAGTTGGTTTTGACAAGCTGGTAAACCTACTGCAACAAGAGGAAGCAATGCACAATAAGGATGATGAAGAGGAGTAGGCACTATCTTCACATCAAAAATGGAAAGGAAAAGATAAAGGAAAACCTAATTCCTATAAAAAATCCCAAAATTAAAATCAGTATCAAGGGGATAGATAGTATAAGAAGCAATGTCGAATCTGCAAAAGAGGACATAACCTACAAGATTGTTGGTATAATACTTACAAGAAAGGTTCATCAAGCAACTCTGGACCTCCACAACAATCTAACAAGGGACATTCTAACTACAATCAAGGGCAGAAAAAGGGGAACTGGAAAATAAGACCCCACCAGCAAGGTAATATTGTTGAGTAACAAGAACAGTCAGACAATGAAGACTTCTTGTTCATTGCTCGATCAAGTGAACCATCCACGTCATCTAGTGATGTTTGGTATGTTGATTCAGGGGCCACTCGACACATGACCGGCCATAGAGACTGGTTTATTTCAATGAGGGACATGCCATTAAAAAATCATGTTTTATTGGGAGATGATTCTTCATATATAGTTCAGGGGATTGGGAACATTTCTCTACCCCTTGGTTCACGTAAATGCAGACTATCAGATGTCCTATATGTCCCTGGGTTGACTAGAATCTTCTTTTAGTCATTCAACTCCTAGATCACAACCTAAAAATTGACTTTAATAGTCAATTTGGCAAGAAAACGTGTTTGATTCGAGACAAATCAAGAGGATTGAAAATAATTGTAAAAGCCTCCAATGTGGGACACATGTTCCAACTTGATTTTGTTCACAGAGACGATCAAGAACTTGTGGCTAAGAACTCCACCTCAAGTATAGTTGTGGCATCAGAGATTTGGTCATGTAAGTTTCAAATATCTCGAAACACTTCACCAACGTAATATGGTACATGGGCTACCATCTCTTCAAAAGGATACATACAAATGTCCTCACTACCTAGCAGGCAAAAAACATAGAGCTTCATTCCAGATGAGTACATTTCGAGCTCATGGTAAACTTGACCTGGTTCATACCGATCTTTGTGGTTCGATGTAGCCAAGTCATTCTGGGTTCCAGTACTTCATGCTTTGTGTTGATGACTATTCGAGAAAAATGTGGATTTTTGTCTTTGCAAGAAAAGTGAAGCGTTTGAAACCTTCAAAAAGTTCAAAGTAGTAGTTGAGAACAAAACTGTTCATCACATTAGAACTCTCCACTCAGATCAAGGGGGAATTCACTAGTGATGAGTTCAGATACTACCTACAAACTCACGGGATTCATCAAAAAATTCCTCCTCCACACACACCACAACAAAATGGTGTTGTTGAGAGAAAAAATCATACTATCATGGAAATGGTGCGATGCATGATCGATGATTTTGGACTTACAAAGACATTCTGGGCAGAAGCAGCAAAGACAACAATGTATTTGTTGAACAGAGTGCCCACTGTTGCTCTTGATGGAGTAACACCACAAGAAGCATGGTCAAAATGGAAACCATCTATTGCACACCTTAGAGTATTCGGGTGTAAAGCAAGCATGCACATACCTAAATAGAACATAAATAAATTGGACATGAATTCATAGAAACTTGTCTTCATTGGGTATAGTGAAGAGACTCTTGGGTATAGATTGATGGATCCTAAGACCAAAAATTCTACACCAACAGAGATGTTGATTTTTTCAAGAAGAAGAAAACAAAGACTCCTCCTCCGAACTCACAAGATGTAGAGTTTTCACCAGTTGTAAAAATTGAATCCTATGTTCCCTCAGAAGATGAAACTGATGATGGGGATGATGGTGTTGATCAAACATAACCACAACCCATGAGAACAGTTCAGCGTATGCCTAAATGGTGTACAAGTACATTACGAGATGCAAGAATGGATGCTCCACTAGATACATCCACCCCTAGACCACAGACTCGCAGTAAAGCAAGAGAAAAAGTTAACTTTACCTTGATGAGTAGAGTTATTGAATTAGATGAGCCCTCAACAGTCCAGGAAGCCTTACAGTCAAAATCTTGGAAAGATGCCATAGATTCTGAATATCAATCAGTGATGAAGAATAACACTTGGTAACTTGTCGATCTTCCACCAAGGAAGAAGCCCATTGGATGTAGATGGATATTTAAAACAAAGTACAAAGCAGATGGGATAGTGGACAAGTATAAAGTGAGACTTTTAGCAAAGGGGTATGCACAAAAAGAAGGCATTGACTACAAGGAGACATTTTCTCCCACAGCCTAAGATCAAAACAATCGAATGATCTTTTCTCTAGCTACACAGTTTGGGTGGAAATTCCACTAGATGGACGTAAAAAGTGCCTTCCTAAACTAAGATTTACAAGAAGAAGTCTAGATGACTCAACCTGAGGGATATGTAGTACCTGGTCAAGAAGAAAAGGTATGCAGACTCAGGAAATCTTTGTATGGCCTCAAACAGGTACCCCGGGCATGGTACATCAATATTGATGAGCATCTCATACAACATGGATTATTAGAAACCCATACGATCCCAATCTCTACCTCAAAAAGAAAGGGGGGGAGATGGTGATTGTTGTTGTCTATGTCGATGATCTAGTCATCATTGGAAGTTCATTGAGGATGATAGATGTAATGAAGAAAGATCTTAATTGATCGTTTGACATGAGTGATCTTGGGTTGATGCATTATTGTCTTGGATTCGAATTATGGTAGAAAGAGAATCACATTTTTGTTTCTCAGATGAAATATACCAAGACTACGCTCAAGAATTTTAAGGATGATGGATTACACACCAATTTCTACACCCATGGAGAACAGATTGTAGTTATCTCGTTCAGATTCGTCTCCTAAGGTAAGTGCCACTCTCTATCGATAGCTGATCGGGAGTCTCATTTACGACCTACACTAGACAGATATTAGCTTTGCAATGAGAAATTTATCCGGGTTCATGCGGGAACCCAAAGTTTATCATTGGAAAGCAACAAGGTGCATTTTGAGATATCTCAAAGGATCGGTGTATCTTGGTTTAGAATACAAGAAGAACGAAAACTTCTTCTTGATTTGGATATTCATATTTAGATCATGCATGGGTAACATTGATGATAGAAAATCCACTTCTAGATTTGTATTCTTTATGGGATCGGGACCAATATCATGGGGAAGCATGAAACAATTTGGCTACGTCACATACTAGAAGGACTTGGAATACCACAGGAAAAACTGACCACCATGTATGTTGACAATGAAGGTGTTCTCAAACTTGTTTGCAATCCAGTTTTTCATGAGAGAACAAAGAACATTGAGGTACAGGTTCATTTCATATGTGAACATGTGTTGAAGCACAACATCCAGCTTCAATATTGTCCAACAACTAAACAACGGGAAGATATCTTCACAAATTCACTTGCACGTGACAAGTTCGAGTTGTTCAGAGAGTTCCTCTCCTCATCCCTTGAGACAATGCACAATTAAGGGGGGGAATGTTAGGATAAATTAATTATGCATTGTATGATTAATTATTTAATTAATCTTATTAATTAAATAATAATATTATATGGTTATTGTATGTTGTTATATGGTTTTAAAACCATATTTGTCTCTTTGTTTCACAGGATAATTGTTATAATTATTACAACAATTTATGTGCTTCAGAGATAATATTTGGAAGTTAATGTATTTTAGATTTTCTTTTGCATTGTTACAAATTCTCTTTTTTTGTATCCGATTGTGCAATATATATATATATATATATTGCAGCTTGCTTCTATGTTTTTGGTTGATTCATATTAATACAATCTACAAAAGGCTTCCATCCCTATTCTACAAAACCAAAACAATTTCTTCATCAAGCTCGGGTAAAATATTCCACGAGCTCTGAAGCTCCCAAAAATTTAAACAATTATAAATTTTAGAATCAAGTGTGATTCAATAATACAAACTAATGCGACCATCAAGTATGGAAAAATTGCATAAACCTCTAGATAGGTAACTCAAGCTCCCACATACGAAATCCATGTTTCAAGATAAATCACGGTCATTTGTTGAGCATGAACTCACTACGATCATCAAAATCAAAGATAATATGACTCTTGATAAAAACAAAACATGCTTAATTTCCCTTATCAAGGAAATTATTGCAAATTATTGTTGGATCCCAATTTCCCAATATCTAAAAATTGACATTGATTGATCCCAATTTCCCAAAATCTAAAAAATCTACAAATTTCAAAAAAAACAAAAAAAATTAAAAAAATTAAAAATATTAAAACAATACAATCAAAAATCAAAGTTACAAAGATCAAACATTCCAATCGGTGTGTATACACATGGATGTTCTTTCTCCCTTTTCTTTTTATTCCTCTGTAAGTCATCCACCATTGTCATCCCTTCGATGATATTTTGGTTATTCTATTCACATGCATTTTATGACATTTATCTTTATGATATCCATTTGACCTTCGTCTTTCATCACCTTGGTAAATTAAAGTATGATTGACCTCGTAGAGATCCTATCACAATCAACATCTAATAAACTTGTTGCAAAGCAATTTTGGATATATTTTTGACACTATCTAATGTCATCATCACAATCACTTCCACATCCTTCGATCAATCCATAAGTGATTCTTAACCCCTTTTCAAAACAATCAAGAGAGCTAAAATAATTTTTTAGAAAGCAAAAGAATAAAAATCAATCAAATCAAAACCAACAAGAAAAGGCAAATCAATATATAACTCTCTCATGGGGTATTTCCAATATCTCTACCAGGATATATGGATGTGCACGGCTAGTAGTAGAGAAATGTTGCGATTAGAATCAAATACATCTCTATTAGGGATATGAACATCCGGCTAGTAGTGGAGCAATGTGAGGCTCGATTCCACCCTCCATTCATGAATCAACTTAGAAAATAAATCATTCTTACACTTTGGCTAGGGTGTCTTCACTTGTTGTCTCTTAAATCTTCCCTCCAAGAGGTAATAAATTTCCACATACACACATTGGATCTCAATGAGTGACTATGATTAGTATGTTAACAAGTGTCCTTTTTTGGACCTTATTCAGACTCTTACCTTAGTCCTTATCTCGTCTCACAATTTTTTCCTTGTTCCAATCACTTTTTCTTATGAGGATTCTAACTAAATTTTCCATGTCCTTATATAGCATTCATGTTGTTCTTATACTTCGTTCAGAACATCCATGTGTATAAGATTTCCTTTTACCATGTGTGAGGGAAACTTTGTCCCTTCTTTCAATAAACAATCTTCTACTTCCTTAATATCATGTGCTTTTTGGCCATCTCACATTGGGGCATCCTTTCTCCTTCTTAGAAATTCATTAACTTGTGTTCATCATCATGTTGAACCTATATGTCTTGGCCTTGATCCAAATTTTTTGTGTGAAGATTTTTCCTTGGTATATTTCCCTCTATTTTTGGGCGCATTTTCACATCTTCACCTTCTTGTACATACACATTGCATTATGCCCTTATACATACCATCTATCACTTAGGGCATCCACGTTCCCTTACTTTCCTATACATAATTTCATCTAAAACTTTTAAAAAAACTCAAAAACAATATAAAACTTTCACAAAAATCCTAAAAATTTGAAAACACTGTATCAATCAACAAAAATTGGTAATGATCATGCACGCATGAAGCTTGTATCACATGCATCGTAATTAAACATAAAAAATTATCATACAAAACATATTTCTTTGATTCTCACCTATTTTTTTGTATGACTCGTGGATCATCTGGATCTACCTCCATTAACAAATCTAGTTTGCTTACTATGTTTGTACTCCTTGCACAATGAGTTGTTTAGTACTGTTTCATAGTGCATGATTACTTTTTCATAGGACCTTTGTGTCCTCCATGTTTTCCCTTCACATGTATCCTTGCTTGGGGCACCATCATTAACCCTTCTCATTAATTTGCACAAGTCATAATTGAATCTTGATAACAAAAAAATTGAACAACTATTTTGAACGTTGTTTGTTTGAGTATGTGTGTTTGTACTTATTTTCCATGTTAGGTTAGCTTGTTTAATTTCTCGTATTGCATTGCATTATGTATGTTGCATTGAGTTAAGAATTTTTAGCAATGAACAAATGTTCATATTATGGCTTTTCATGTCATCTTACACTTTTGTTGTATGCTTATATATAATAAAGGACCGATGATGTAGATCATTAGCAATATGATGAAATAAATTTTTTTACATTAGCTAGATGCAATCTATTTCCATTATCTTCATCTTCATTTTCCTCCCTATCATTCTCTTCTATCCTACGCTATTCTTCCAAATCACTTGGGAAATAGGGATCACTTGATACAAAACATTTCTATAGATCTATTAATAACAACATATCTTACGCTTCACAATGATACCCACATGAACATTTTCAAAAAAATAGTTCATCTTTGGTATTATGCAGGATCGATGCCCGCATCTCTACTCTATATAGATATTTGGTATATCATCATTTGTGTCCCATTGCAATGATATTGCCCCCTCTTTTCCTTTCCTCTTCATCTTTTCGATCTTCAATTGACCTGTCTCATCACCCCATCAACACTCGAGGGGGAATCCTTCATTCTACTAATTTTTCTTCTACCCCTTCAAAATTTACTTTCATGTACTTTTATACTATCTTTAAAGTGGCATCTCTTACACCACCTCAAATATGGGCAAATGTAGACACCTAAAATACACTTACACTAGTTTAATGTTTAAATTACATTGACTATCTTCACTTCCTCTCACTTTTTTAAATAATGACACTTCATTATCTAACTATGCTTCTAATTCACTCAGGATGCCAATTAACAACATTTTGATTAGTGATAATCCTCTTAATTAGCTAATTATATGTTAATTAAGCCTCTAATATTGCATTTAACCAATAAACCTTCTTATTGGCTAAGTCCCACTTCCAAAATATATCCAAACCCCTTCCATATACTCTCATAAACTTCCTAAGCCTATGTAGGATCTTTAATTAATCCTAAAGATTAATCAGCTCCTAATATAATCAAAAAGTGCATTAACTTGTAAAAATTTATTTTGGCTTTACCTTTTGTCCCACATGCACTAGGATTCTAAACTTTCCCAAATGGAAACCTATAAATACAAGCCTAGTGCACCTCTTCTAAGTTGACACCTCATTTGTATTATCCAAAGCTATAGACATCTGATCTTGAGCCTTACTTCCATTGTTGGAATAGCTTGCTCACCTTGCATCCATTCTTCATGTTTGGTTAGTAGAGGAATATCTAACATGGCCTTGTAGCCATTGTTTAGAGATATCCTTTCACCACCTTGAAGAAAAACAACAAACCACTTTGATTACTTTAGGATCTAAATAGGTTCATTTTATGTTAGCAATCTAAAGAGTAAAATGACTTAGCATGTTAGTTTGTTTCATTCATGTTGCATGCACTTAGAAGTTAGTTTTATAAGCTCTTATCTTGATGTTCTTGTTTAGTTAGCTTTGTTTTGGAACTACTAGGTGTTAGTTTCAATTCATATGGCTTAGTTATCTTTACATGCATACATTGAGAGTCCCAATTAGAATGATTTTGTCCTATTCTCGAATGAGTTGGGATGAAAAACTATCAAATGAGGGCATTTTCAAAGTGCTTCCCGAGTGGCTTTCGTAGCATGAAAAGTGGACATAAAGATGGAGTATTTAGGACCTAACTTAGAAAGAATCGATAATATCAACTGGGAATATTTCTTCTCCACTTTACATTCCTGTAAAAGTAACCTAGTGTGGAAGAACTTTGAGAAGAATGCCTGTAGGTTTTCAAAATCGCTAGGACTTAATCCTAGTAGTTTGTTTTCCAAATTATGTTCTCTTATGTCATCTTATTGTCCAAACATATTATCTAACGTTTTTCATGCTTCATTAGGTGTTTCAGAAGACTCAATGTGGAAGAGAAAGTTGGGAGAAATAAACATACATAGAAGACCTAAGGGTTTGTCACTTCGTTTCAGCCACTTATATTTTTCAATCTCATCATCAAGTTCAGTCTCAACTCCCATGGTGATGTGAAATAATCCTTTACCCCTTAGTTTCATTACCATTTTTGATCTCCATTCAAAAAATTTGAATGACATGAGCAATGGAATTGAAAGATCATCCACAATGAAGAGAGAGAGAAATAAGGAATGCAAGAAGAAATAGAAATAAATAATACCACCCCGAATAATAATAATCACCCCGATTTTGGTACTTTATAGTTTAGTGCGTTGGATACAATTAGGTATGAATGTGCATCTTGAAATAGTCATTCACTCACCTTGCAATCAGTATAATAATGCACAAGTGTGGATACCACAATCAATTTTCGTTGATCGTGACTGTATGTCATCGCGGGCAAGTAAAAAAATGAGCTAAAAGAAAGATAAGGGGTGAATGCGGGTCATGTGTGATAAATAGTGTCTCAAGTCATATTATAAACCCCTTTATTGTAAGATTGTAAAGGACGCGCTCACTAGTCCATAAGCTTGATAATAGGGGTGATTATAATGGGAAAAATGGGCTCAAGACTAATTGAGGGGACCTCCAAGATGCCGAAAACGCTCCTGGAAGGTAGAAAAAAACTAAGAGAGGTGTTGCACACTCTAACAAAAAATTATCACCAAAAATCACCTAGTAACGCTTAAAATTACACTTTTAAGTTTTCCAATTAGCCTAATTTTAGAGATTAAAAGGTATAAAAATGACAATAACATTATAAATTGATAAAAAAGCTAATTAATTAATATTAAAGAACTAATTAAATTTAAAATCCCAAATAACTAAGCCTCTAATTTATTTAAGGTTCTTAATTAAATTAAGGTCCCTAATTAGATTTAATCACCTTGAAATAAATTAAACCCTAATTGAATTAATAAAGAGACTAATTAAAAAATACCACCATTTAAAACTTACCTCATAATAATTAACCACCAAGATTAATAAAAACAACCATATTTTAATAAACACCTTAGCCTTTAACTATTAACTTAACCCTTTAAAATTAAAAACATCGATTGAAAATTAATTTTCAAAAATGAAAAGGCATGCAATTTGAGGGAAGGGTGCTCGATCAATGCGAATGAGTGAGGATGTGGACCACATTGGAGGGATCGAGAATAAATTCATTCAATAGGGGATCAAGGCACATTAGAGGACTCGATCGTAGATAAGGATGTCAAGGTAGGAGGCAACTCGATGATTATGTTGAGTGACTCAAACAAGAATTGGAAAAAGATCAAGGGATTGACCGGTTCACAAGTTAGAGCCTTTGAACGGCTCAAGAAAGTTTCACGTATCATGTTGCAATGGTTGGCGAGGCATGGAAATATTAATGGCAGGGGAATATGTGTTAGGTGATAAATCTACGAGTTAGAGATGGCCAACCATGACGCATCATAGAGGGATAAACTATTATTAATCTCAAGGAATCAAGGGTAACCAACAACAATGCATCCAAGGGTAGAGCCAACCTCACTAAGTAGAGATGGAATCATAGGTTCGGTGTAAGGAAAACAAAAGAATGACCCGGTCAAAGGCCAAATCACAACAAAATCCAATGAACCAACACACAAGGTATTTTAAACTAGCTGAGAAAACTAACTCGCCAATGCAACAAACCCAATACGATGAAAACTTGACTTGATGGAAAAACACAACAATGCAAACACATCTCGAGTCAAATAATTTGACCCAATGCAAGAACAAATAGAAAACAAATCCAACTCACCACGGTGCAAAAGAAAGAGACTCAATGCAGAGAAGTAACTTGATGAGAAGCTCAATGAGCTCTGCAAGAGATCATCTAAGATGATTGAATAAAGAAGGCAACAAACATGGCTCAAATAAAAAAATACAAACTAGGCGGAAAGGAGGCCAAAACCGAGAGATCTAAACAATTTTTTTAAAATATTCACTTTTAATGAAAAATAAACTAATAAGACTGAAAAAGGAACCAACCTCAAAATTCTCTTTCCCTCTCGAAATTAGTTGTAGCTAGCTAAATATGGTTGAAAAACACCTAAAACCTGCACATGCACAACCAAAAAAACTAGCACAAACTCTAAAAACGATATTGTTAAACCATATAAAAAGATTCCAAAGAGTGATCGAAAACTTGTACAAGAAGCATGAAAATTTAAATAGAAGTAATCAATAAATGAAACTAACGAGTTCACATTTCTTGAACAACTTCTCTAATACCATATGATATTGTTCTCGTAGGGATCAATATGGAACCCATGTACATCAAGAGGCTCCACTTCCAATGGTGACATGAATGCTCCAAGTAATTAGTAATAAATCTAATTCCAAAGGAAAATCAAGAATGAAATAATTGGTCTACTCATTCTCATAGCTCAAATAGAAAGGGTACATATATAGAAGTGTTGTGTAACTCACATGCATGACACATGGACATAAGACACAATAATTAACCCTAATGACCTATGATATCTCCAAGAAAGATTACTAACCATATGAGGTACACAAGAGGTTGAGTGATAATGAGGAGAGTCACATACACCAATAGTAAAGACTGTAATGGTTATCAAATATCAACCCAAAGGAAATGTCTCATACATATATTTTACACAGAAAGTGAAGACCCAAAATGGGTAAAATTGACCACTATGGAAAACATTTCTATAGTCAAGGCTTCACATAATAAGAAGTCCTAGAAATGGGTGTAAAATGCCTTCATTTAAAATGTCACAGTCCACTTATATGAATAAAAAAAGAAAACCCAATTAGGTTACCAAATCGACCTAGAGAAAACGTATTCTCGTCATACATGTACAAAATCATGCAAACCCAGAAATGGGATGAAAATTTGACTTCATTTAAAACATTTCATAGTCATATATTTCACAAAAAGTGCAGACCCAAATGGGTAGAACAATCGACCTCAATAAATGTGTTTAACACATAGATAATGCACAAAAACCTGCGCAGGACTAGAAATGGGTACAACTTCACCCACAGACAAATGTTTTACAATCATATATTTTCATAATAAGTAGACCTGAAATGGTTATGAATCAAAATATTGCAAAACATTTTCACAGTCCAAATAAATACTAAATTTGAAGTCCCACAAATGGGTGTTAAACCCTATATTGGTTTTCAAACTTCAAACCCAAAATGGGTGAAATTTCAACAAAGCATTTCCATTTTAAATAAGAAATTTTCTTCAAAACGCAAACCAAGAAATGGGTGAAATATCAACAAAGTATTTCTACTTTTAACAACAATTTTCTTCAAAATATAAGCCCATAAATGGGTAAAATCTCAACAAATAATTTTCATTTTTAACAAAAAAATTCCTTTCTAACTTTTTTCAAAGAAAACATAATAAGAAGAAAAACATGTGCCACTTAAAAATGATTTCCAACTCCTACCAATTTCCAATTTTATCTTCCTTCCAAATTTCCAATGCTCTAACCTCCAAGTCCAAGTAAAAACCCCATGTCTCCACAATAAACCAAAAACAAAATGAAATAAACTGCTTCCAACCATCCCTCCATTTTCTCATGCAAACCCTAGTTCGACTCCTCTTTCCACATTTTCTTGCTCCCAAAAACCACATGTATCCACAATAAATTCCACATTACTCACAATTAAAACCAAAACAACTTCCCATTCATTCTCCACTTCCTTTGCATTTTTCCACTTAAGTCAACATGCCCAATGATTCAATATTGGTGCATGTTTTATTTAAAACAATTAAAATTCAAAAACAACACTTATCTCTCCCTCTTACTATCTAACAACCAAGCTAAAGCTCCATGCAAAGTGGCCAAGTCTATATGCATGACAACCATAAGTCAACAATTTAGATTTAATATAATGAATATTATATTATATTATTTCAACAACCATGTCATGGTCAACTTATATGTAGACCATTCCATGATAATGACAAATTCAATGAGATTCATAATGGATATTTTATAATGTCAATCAACCATCATCCACACACAAGTGAATATAACACACAAACATGGTCCATTTCCTTGTTACATTTTCTGACTTATATCCATAAGTCTAATAAATTGCCTATAAAAGGAATAAACCTTCACTCACAACATCGTATTAATAGTGATGTATGATGGTTGGGTTATGTCGGTGGCATTTAGCCACATCAGCGTAATCCGCTCATCGTTTATCAATATCAACCAAATAGATGAAAAAAATCAAAACATAAAGAAGTCACACATCACACAAGTAAACTAAATGCTACCCAATCCCATGGTGTGTGTTGGTTCTCATATTACCTTCATTGTTTTAAGTTCAATATCTCGATCTAAAAACCTCTCTCGATGATGCCCTCCCTCACCATTTCAATGAGGGTGTACCTGCTCCTACATCCACCTCATGTCACCAAGAAGGTAGTTAGTCCAAATCATTAAAATTTAGCATAATGATAATAAGCATGCTAATTTCCACATTTGAAAATGATCATAACAAATAATTATCCAATTTAATCATCATGATTAAATAAGTATTGAATTTTTAAATCCACATAGGAGGGATGTGACATCCTTCCCTTCCCAAAAATTCATCGTCCTGATGAATACATCCAAATACAATACAACTATAACTAATTGTAAAAACTTGCATTCTTTTCCCATTTTCATATTTTTCACATTTTAGAATTCTGTAAATGCATGATAAAATTTCTAGCAACTACTATTTTTTATGCAATTTCCAAATAATCAGTCATAAAATTGTTTTACAATAATATTTAGCTGAATAAAAACTCAATTCCTTTCGTATTTATCACAACTAACATAGAAAGTTTAGTTTCAAGTTTAAACTTAATAAAATTAAATTATTTTTATTCTAAACATATTATTGTAATGTATGTAAACAACAAATTAGAATCAATATTTCTATCTCAAATCAACAAGTATTATATCACTTTCAAATGGCCATTTTATAGGGGCCAATGGCATTGGGAGCCAAGTTTTCAAGAATAAGTGATATCGCCCTTGGGTGATGGCAGATGGGTAGGATGTTTTTTAAGTTTCCTAAATTTTGGTGATTTAAAATGAGTTCAAAATTGGAGATGGCTGTTTTTAACAAGCTATGCCCAATCATAATGTCTATAGGATTCATGTCAAGTTCACCAAAATGTATGTACGACCAAGAATGTGTCTCAATGGCTTGCACTCCTAGGTCTTCCATTCTACAAGGGTATGAGGCAACGAATAGGAGACACATAATTGATTAATTTAAAATGGGATACAACAAGTTCTAAGGTTTCATATACAAATAGGAGTAACGCCTACACTAGGTCATCCTAGGGTTTCCAAGGCCCACTTTCAAGATAAAGGAGGGTACCCTTCTAGGAAATTGATTAATGGGGGAGAGATGTAGATAGATAGAAAGATAACACAAGTATGCACAATCTAAATAAGTGAAATGTAAATGAATAAATGCCGAGGATTTGATCATGTAAGAGCAATATGCTAACAAACATCATTGTACATAGAATACTAAGCTAACATAAAGCAATGGGAAAGGAGATGAACTAATCTATGCAAAATGAAAAAGAGGGTTAGAGCACTTACCTGAGGGGTGGTCATTGATGCATCTATCTCTCCATATAAATAGTACACCGAGAGAGAATAATTATGTGTGGATAAGGGGAACACCATTCTTTTCCTAGACTCAATATAGATGATCTAATTATATAAGAAATCCAACAACAAAAAAGAGTGTTCAATCCAAATAAAATGAAAGATAGAACAAGAGAAGAGCAAGAAGATTCGAAGATGGTGCAAAAGAACAGAGAAGATGGTTATTCGTTCATGTCATTCATTTCTTCTATGAGATGTCATGGTGTGATGTGGATATATACTCGATTTCGTCTCTCGCAGCGATAGTGTCTACCAAAGGAAAACCTAACACCGACACCATTACCCACAAGTGATGGCATCGGTAAAGGAATAACCTAATTTTAATTGGGGTAAAAAATGTGTCATGGATCAAGGAAAATTCAATAGAATAATTGTCAATGAAAAATTCAAATGCAAACTAGTGTCGAAGTGATAGTGTATGCAACATAAAAGGACCGATAAAGGTAAGGGTAACTAAAGATAGGGCTATATATAAGTACATATCTTTTTGTACTATCTATAATCTTATAATGACCATGTATATAGTCATACCCCATTCCCTGTAGGCCCCTTAAGGAACCCACTCGATAAATAGATGCATTAGCAACCCTTATCTCGCACAAAAGTGTTTTTAGTAATAACATGAAAATTAGGTGTATACACAAATACTCACCACTTCCAAAACTTGCCACTACTAACATTATTATATTAGGTTATTTATATTATCTCATGTTCACCAAGGTACTTTATTTACCTTATATTTTAGTTATTCTTACACACTTATGTTTAGATATTTATTTTTTCTTATTTAGATATTATGAAGATATTATCTCGTTGTTATATATAGTTATTTCTTTTGATCTATGGTCTTGACTATTTCTTTCCTTGATCTATGGCCTTGACTAGTTCTTTTGATCTATGGTCTTGACTAGTTCTTTCCTTGATCTATGGCCTAGACTATTTCTTAGATTGATCTTCCTTTCCTATATAAGCAAGGAACCTTCTCATTGTACTACATAGAGTTCCATGAGATATAATATATGATATTATTTCTCTTTGTTTGCAAATATTTTTGTAAGGTTATTATGTTGAATTGATTTCAGCTTATTGAATGTGATGTTCTATTAACATCTGAGATCTTTATGGCTTGGAAAAATATGGTTATCGTTCCTTTTATGGTATTAGAGTAATAGATGTTGTAGACATCCATCTATAATTTTTTTGCAAATAAGAGTTTTTTCCATATATTTTGAATTTCTTAGTATTGTTTTATTGCGTGAATTTCTATGCAAATCAAAGTGCATTATTGAATATGGAAGATGGAAAAACTACAAAATTGATTGTAAACTCGACCATTGATGAAGGTTGGCAATTTTTGAGTTTTTTTTTGTTTTATAGTTTTGAATAGATGCGCGAGAGACTCATATAGATCCACACATAATTATGCACTTGTGCAACATGTGATTGGGAAAGACCCATAAAAATCCTTAGCCCTTGGTCATATGATGCCTTAATGATTGGGATTCCTACTAGTAGATGGTTAAGTGTAGCCCCTTAAAAAAATTAAGGATAAAAATAATTTAAATTTTTGTAGTGCAAGTTTGAAATAAATATTAGAGTGGGAAATTGATAAGCTTGTATCTTTTGATCGTTACTCATAATTGAGTGTCATTTTAAAAAAATTCTCATTTTTCCGTGTTTGTTCCATTGGAACTATTTATTTTGAGAAAGCAGACTAAAATTATTAAGCACCATTTTTGTTAAGCACACTAAATTATAAAGTACCAAATCTAGGGGATTTTTGCATTCTTTTACTCTTTATTGATTTTTAAAATGATTTTTATCTTGTTCTACTTTAGAAAACACATAATTACCACACTTGGAGACCAAGAATGGACACAATCATTAAATGCAAAGGATTGTGGCCTTTAACTTTCGAGAACAACCAAGTGTTCACTAGAGAATATGAGAAATTTCAATACCAATGTAAATTGGATGAGTGTATAGGTTTGATATGAACTTATGTAAGTGATAGTATTTTGTTTCATTTGGAATTATGTGGATCTCCTTTCAAAATATGAAAGAAATTGGAGGGCTTATTTGGTGATGTGGAACACATGAGATCCATGCAACTTGAAATTGAGATCACTTATCTTAGTCGTGAATATTTTCCATTGATTATAGACTATCTTACTAAGTTCAAGAACTTGTTGAGACACAATTGAAGGGGAGTGGAAGAGATACTAAATATGAAGAGTGAGTTTACCTAATTCTATCCAATTTGATAGGTCTATTCCAAATATTTAATTCTAACTTTTTATCTAGCATGGATGCACTAGGTGACACATTCCAAATTCCTACCTTAGAAATATTTTTTGAAATACTTACTAGGGAAGAATAAAAAAGGTCTAACCTTGAGTATTTCACCTCACGAAATTAATTATTAGCATTTAATCCTAAGGAAAAGGAAAACCAAAAGGTAAATCCAATTTCACCCCTTCTTCATCTCAAAGTCATCCTAAACCAAAAAAAAACTCTAAACCCAAGGAGTCTTCTAAATCCAAGAATAAGTCTATCTTTTCATGTTATTTTTATGGGGAAATGATCATGTAGAAACTAGGTGTTGGAAGTGAATGAAATCCTTAAAGGATGTAATAAATAAACACAATAGCACTATCTCCACTCCACTTCCTTTCAATGAGCATGAAAAACATTTAATGATGTTGGGAGATCTAAGGAAAAAAAATCAGATAGTTGAGTTATATATGTTTGTGCTTCTCATCACATGACTTCTTCAAAGAATTATTTTGAATCTCTAGGTTTGAGTTCTACTTCCAAAATTGAAATTGGAGATTCTTTATTTATTTATGTTAAGGGAAAATGTGATATACAACTTGATGGTGGCATCATCCATGATGCACTCTATGTTCCTAACATCACTACAAATTTTCTTTTTCTATTTCTATCAAATTTTTCATTCTTGTTAAGGCAAGACAATAAATTTTACACCACAAGGGGAAGAAGTACAAACCTTGTTGGAGCCTCATTCACTTTTTTAATCATGGTATTGTTTATCATAGTTATATACTATATCAATTTGTAAGATTTTATCACACTTCCTCAATAGGGATGGGTTTGGTTTCTCATGAAGATTTGGTGAATAAGATTTGGCATGAAAGATTTATAAATCTCAATTAGATGTATTTGAAGGATTTGAGCACTCATGGTATGGTTAATAGTATTCCTGGAGTTTCTTATCTTAAAGGAGTGTTACTTAGTTGTGCATTAAGGAAACAACACCAAAACACCAAGATGCATTTCCTAAGGGTGTGTCCAAGAGATATTCTTCACCACTTGAGCTTGTGCATAGTGACTTGATGTTTTTTTCATATCCCCTCTTTCAATGAAGATAAATATGCACTTAAATTTATTGATAATTTATCGAGGCATACTTAGGTTTATTTTCTCAAGTACAAAAGTGATGTTTTCACACTTCAAAATCTTTAAGGATTTGGCCAAGAAACAATCTTCAAGTTATATAAAAACCTTCACTTTGATAATGGGGAGTACTTCAACAAAAAATATGATTCTTTGGAAATTCATGGCATTATTCACCATCATTTTGTTTCTCATACTCCACAAAAAAATGGCTTACTAGAAAGTAAGAACTGAACTTTGAAGGAAATGGCTAACTCCATGATGCATTCTAGAGATTTGCCTCCTATATACTCGGGTAGAAGAAATTAATTGTGTTATCTACATTTAGAATTGCACACCACACGTAGCAATTAAGCATTTGGCTCTAGAGGAGACTTGGTCCAAAACTAATCCCAATGTCTTATTTTTTAAAGTCTTTTGGAGCCATTATTGGGCCTTTGTGTCAAAGAATAGGAAATCCTTGGATAAGAACAAACCCTTAACATTTGTAGGGTATTGTGAGGAAATGATATCTTATCAAATTTTGGATCCTGATACTCATGAGGTTATTTTTCAAACATGTGTTCAATTTGATGAGCACTTCTCTCCTCATGATTCTTCATCTTCTTACATGCCTCGCCCTTCTTCTTCACTTAATCTTGAGCATCCATTCTTTGAGGTAGAAACTAAGGAGGTCATGGATGATGATGAGGATATTAGCTCCAATGATATTATAACTATGTCTAAGTGGTATTGTAATATGGTTTATAAGGAAAAACCTTCCATACATGATCTTCTAACCACTAGGAATCATCATGCACATTCTACATGTTCAAGAATTTTGTGTCGGAGTAGTTTCTCGGGGATCCGTGGTATTTTTCATAGGCTCATGGGATATAGGAGTGGGATGATATGATGGAGGATGAGTATTATTATTTGATGAAGAATAATACTTGAGATTTGGCCTCTCTTCCTAAGGAAAAAATATGTTTACGTGTAATTGGATATACCAAACCAAATATGTAGCCGATGGGTCCATTGACAAGTATAAGGCCCATTTTATTATAAATGTTTTCTCACAAGTTGAAGGTATTGATTACTATGAGAATTTTTAGTCTGTTACCAAGATGGATTATGTACACCTTGTACTTGTTATTACTACATCACAAGGGTTTCCATTATACCACATGGACATGAAGAGTTCCTTCTTACATGGATATTTACATGAGGAAATATACATGGAGTAACATGTTTGGTTTGTTCATGACTCTTCTCTTACTTGTGGGTGTGAAGGTCTCTTTCTGAGTCTCAAACAAGCCCTTGGGCCCTGGTATGAGAAGATGGATTATTTTCTTCTATCTACTGGTTTTGTTTTCTGCCATTCTAATCCTACAATGTATCTCTAACATGTTGGTGAGGATATTGTTATACTTGTCTTATATTTATATGATCTTCTACTTACTAGTATATTTTATTCCCACATATAGACTCTTCAAATGGGCTCTTTACACGTAGTTTGACATGATAGATCTCAAGTGATTGCATTATTTAATTTGTAGATTTATTAGACATATTTAGGGATTCACTTGAGTAAATAAAATTACACCCATGATCTTCTTCAACATTTTAATATGGTTGATTGCAATCCAATTCCATCTCCTTTCAAGTCTAGGGTTACTCTTACTTCCACCTACATGACTCATCTTTGTGATCCTACTTTGTATAGGAAGCTGGTTGGAAGTCATATGTACTTGACTTATACTCACCCTAATATTTCCTTTGTAGTAGGGCTTGTATCTCAGTTTGCACATTCTCCTCACAGTAGTCACTAGAAGGATGCTAAAAGAATTTTGTGATATCTCGTGCAAGGCACTTCAAACTTTGGACTATAATGCACCGGAGGTTCTACGATGACAACCATTCTAATTATAGATATATTTTTTTGTTACGTAAAACCTAGATATAGGTAATTTTACATTATATTTAGTGTGTTTACCTTAGTTAATTTTACCTTAGATAAATAGGTCACTTACAAGGGTAGTTAGTTGTTTTATATTTGTTATATGGGTATGAATTGTTATATTGTTCAAACCATATATTTGTTTTATTATTCATTCACGTAGATTATTTTTACGCATGTACAACTTATTTGTGTGTATTAATTTTTACAATACATAGACATTTCATATTGATTTCTTTGTAATCTAGTTTTTTGGTATTAATAAAATTTTCAGGAATCCTCCCTATTTTCTCATCTACATTTTTTAGCGGGGTAGGTTAGGAGCATGTACATTCATGAAGAAGTTGTAAGAGGAGTGAAAAAGAGAGTGAGAGGTATTGGAGAAGAACTATGCACATTTTGTGAGCTCGTGTAGCCTCATGTAGCTTCCCAACCCTACTCCTACATCCCCACACTCTACAATATCCACTTCTAATTTCATTTTTGCAATACACTGGTTAAGGAAGAGTCACCCATGCATTACCTCCGGCACTAGGTTTCTCTATGGGAAATTTTGGATCAAAAAATTGAAAAAAAAATCAATATGGCGTTTTCCTCTAAATTTATAGGTGTTTTTATATACATCCAAACTTGGTTATACCACTATATTTAGTGGAATTTGTTAGTTGCAAAAATAGAGTTGCAAAAGAGGTGAGTTGGGGAAACTAGTCAGTTCTCTGCCAAGTTTTGGGAAAGTTACATTGAAATATTCCCTATCAAGTTAGGTGAGCCCCATAACACCTCCACACCATGCTACACACTAATTTTTGAATCGAGCTACCGAGATGAGTTTGAGTGAGTTGTATCTCGTGGAGATAAGACAAACCCCCCACATAGGCCATGTCCAATCTACCACATAGTTGGGTGCATACTAAGTGGGTTGGAAGGAGGAATAACCAACAAGGCTAAGACATTAACCAACCTAACCCATCGAGTTACATTATATCAATCTCTTTCGTGAGCTCATAACCATGTTAGTCCTCCCCTGCATTTGTGTTGAGCCTCCTCTAAACTGAATTGATGATTTCCTCTTGAGTTACAATGGTGATATGTGTTTGTTCTTCAATTATTCAAGACCCCAACCTTGTGGTCGTACCTACCAAGTTAAACCAGAACCCTCAACCTGCATCAGTTGATCCAATATAAGGTCAAGTTGCATTTGATCTAGCGAGCCCATGCACATTAACAAACATTGAAGCCCCATATCGATTCATCATCGTCAAGCCCTGAATAGGAAGCCACCGATTCAAGAGAACCTATGACCTCGTTAAGTTTGTTGAGAATCCTATAGTGAGCTTGCATAGCAGAGATAACATGTAGTGCAAAAAAAAAAAATATTCAAGCAAAACATAGAAAATGTGGTTATAAGTGAAGGTAAGATATGTGAAAATCCTAACCCGAGTCACGAAACCATCTTTCCCAATGCATCGGTCAACTCACCGAGTTGGATGAGCTATCTCACCAAGCGATGAGTTTCTTTTTTTTAAAAATAGCAATTTTTTAAATATTCGCCAAGTTTAGCAAAAACTGCCATAGTTAGTGGTAGATATCCCCTCTAAACCACCTAGTTATCACTAAAACCCCTTTAAATTTAGTAGGAAAAACACTATTTTGGCCAAAACAATCTCCTATTTACTCTAGAAAGTGATTTTGAGCTACTTTTGTAAATGAAGGGGTGATTGAAAGGGTTGTTTTTAGTATTTTTTTTTATTTTTCACATTTTAAGCCATTCTCGAGCTTGGAAGCCACCAAGGCCCCATAAAACAAAAATATATATTTGGCATTCCATTTTTTCCACACAATCACCTGTAATCAAATATTTTCAGTGTATTATTGAATTTTATTATGCTACCACACCATTCAGATGGGAAAATATAACAACCCACTATGGAAAACAATGCTCCCAAGCTCTTTTTCGTGACTTGGAGGTGTTATGTGGGGATAACTATGCCTTGTGGAAGAAAAAAAATTGAACTCAACTCGAGTTTGAATAAATTCGGTTGGTTGTAAATGTATCTCGCAACTAGATCACAAATTATGCAACATAATAGTGTCGAGTTTGATAAAGGCCAATTAGAATTCCAAATTGATTATCTTTTAATAGTAATCGATGAAGTGTAACCCCACATTTGAGATTCCAAAACAACCAAATAAGCGTGGGAAAATCTGAGTATATTGTATTTGTAAGCTATGAAAAATACACTACTAACAAGAAAGTAAAATACCAATAATCGTACCTCCTCCTTCGCGTTCCGTAGCAAACCTCAGAATGGGCTAGGAAACTTTGATTGAGCCCTGATTTTGTGATATGTAGGTGATTTTCTTCAAGACGGAGCAAGGCCTTCCTGCAACAACGATCCTCTTACTTTGCACTGGATGGGAAAAGGATTATGAGGCTATTTTGGCATTAGGATGAGGCAAAAGGATGTTCTTTGCTTAAAGGATGCAAGAACTTAGATATGGCATGAAAGCTTATTCTCCGTGTGTTTAGAGGGGAGGGGTAAGGTTGTATTTATAGCCTGGAGGAGTGATTAACTTAGATTAATTTAAGTAATCATGGTTTGAAAATGTGGGCAAGATTAGGTGAGTGGTTTGAAAATGTGGGCAAGATTAGATGAATGGTTTGAAAATGTGGGCAAGATTAGATGAGTGGTTTGAAAATGTGTGCAAGATTAGGTGAGTGGGGGCCACGAAGAATGGGTGAGGATTTGAATTATATTTTTAATTCATAAGTGGAGGATTTTAGGTGAGTGGGGACCACGAAGGGTGGGTGAGGATTTGAATTTAAATTTTTAATTCAATAATGGAAAAACATGGAGAATAATGACATGTGATGAGGATTAGATTATTTTTTGGATTTTGAAATGGATAATTAATCAAATTATATTTGATTAATTCGAAATGTATTTTTGTGGGAAATGAGGAAGGGGAATTAATTGATTTAGGATAGATGTGAAATTGGGGTGTCTACATTTGCCCCTCTTTGGAAGGGTACTATGAAAGTAGTGTCCTTTCAAAGAAAGTAGACGGTATGGGGGAAGAATTCAATCTACTTTTTAAAAGGTAGAGTGAATGTTTGTTGGGGAGAATAGAAAGTGGTGAGTGACGGATGTCATAGTATCCTCCAAGACAAAAATGTCATGAGAAGATGTGATTATGGATAGATGTGGTGATGCCCCTTGAGAGGACTGATGAGAATGAAATATATGACAGAACTCTTGAAAAGAAAGGAAATGGATTCGGCGGAGAAGAGGATGATAATGGAGTGGAAGAGACTGGAATGACCACACGACGCAAATGGAGAAAGGATTCAATCGACCTTGAATGCTAGGTGTGAGGGTGTGTGCGAAAGATAAAAGGGAATGGATATGATTGGGGGTTGATTATGAGAAGAGTAAGGGAAATAGGGGAGGGGAACAAAAGGAAGGAAAAAAAAAAAAAAGAAAGAGGGATGATAGGAGAAGAAGGGAATGATGAAGGACAAACAAGGCAAAAACAAAAAGTGACAGAGTAGAGGGTGAAGGGGATAAAAGAGAGAGATGTGCAAAATGAAGGAAGCAACCAGAGATAGTAAAGAGGGATGCATGGAAGTGAAAAATCAGGAAACGGGAAAGGATAAATAAGAAGGAGAAAATGAGGTGGGAGTAGGGGGTGAAATAGAGGAAAATAGAAAGAGGATGAAAGAAGAAGTAGAACGGAGAAAAAAAAGAAACTATGAGGGGCGAGGAAAGTGTGAAAAAGAGGAGAGAAAGGAAGAGAAACATATACAAAATGAACGAAAAGGTAGGGGTGGTATAGAAAAGGGGAAGTGGTCAGAAGAAACGTGAAAATTAGGGGAGAGGAAAGGAACTAGAACGAATACAAGGAGAAGATTGAAGGAATCGCGTCATTGCGAGGAAGACCAGGGCAAAGAATATGGAACAAACCGTATGGAGATGCATGTGGAGAGTGGGATGATAAAAAAGACAGGACAACGCTGAACAACCAGGTTATCAATGGGGATGTAAGGAGGAAACGTGATGGAAAAAGGGGAAGAAGATGATACAGGGGAAGGGAAATAAGACGAGGGGTGGGAGAGAGAAGAGGATAACAGAGAAAATGATGTAGAAGGAAGGGAATACAGAAAGGGGGTAATAAGTGGAAAGGGAACGATAGAAGGAATGTTCAAAGAAGAAAGAGGGGAGGAATGACATCGATTGGAAAAGATATGGAGATGCATGAAATGAGGATACTAGGATGACGGGAAAATAGAAAAAGGATGTATGATGAAGACAGTAAAGATAGTGAAGAGGTCAAAGAGGAGATGGAGAGATGGGTAAGAAGCGACAAGAAAGGGTGGGAGTGAGGGAAAAGAATAGGAGAGAAAAGAGAATGGGGGATAGAAGAGGCAATGCCAATGAAAGGATGTTAGGGAAATCCTCTTGACAATGAGTGGTGGGGAAGGGTGAAAGAAAAAATGAAAAAAAAAAAAAAGAAAGCGAATGAGGACTGGAAAGGGTAACGCCAACAAAGGGACGTTAGGGAAAACCCGTTGCCAATGAGTGGTGGGCTTAGAGGAGGGAAGGAATGAAGGGAAACTCTAGAAGGTCCAAGGGAGTGAATGAGGTCGTGCGGAATGAGGATTGATAATTTTTAGGGAAAACCCGTTGACAATTATGAGTGCGGGAAGAGAAGATGATGATGAAAGAATGATATAGGAGTATTAACAGTAATGGCAAAATGTGTGTGGGTAGAAATGTAGGGGGAATGTGAGAAGATGAAGGGGAAAGAGTGAAGAAGATGGGAGGGAGGAGTTGGGACGAAGTGAAAGCAAGGAGAGGATGGGGGTGATGAGGATGAACGAGGTGAGGATGAAGAACCAAGACATGAAAAGAATGGGAAGAAATGGTATGAAGGATGATGGATCAAGGAGGGGAAAATGGGGGAAAAGAATGTGATTGTAGGTGGAAGAGATGAGGTGTATGTTGTAAGAAGATATGTGGAGAAAGGATAATAGTAGGAGGAAAAAGTGGGTAATAGGAGATACCAGGTGGAAGAAGCGATCAACAAAGTGAACTAAGAATGAGGCGGGGGAGAAGTTCACGATGAAAAGTTAAGTGTAGGGAGGACCCTGACATAAGATTGTCATGTGACGGAAGTGGTTAAGTAAGATTGCTATGTGAACAAAACTAGAGATGACAAATGGTCAAGCAAGAAGTGGTGTTTGCGAGAATCGAAAAGGAGGTGAAAGGATGTGATAATGGGGAATGCCGAGAAAAAATGAAGGGTGAAGGGTGGGTAGTGATGGGGAAAGGCAAGGAGACAGATCATCCTTAAGAGGGACTCTTAAGTGAGATCGCCATGCTGGGTGAGTGGTTAAGTAAGATTGCCAAGCAGAGGAGGGTGATAGTGGTGGTAAAAAGATGTGATGATGGGGAATGAAGAGGAAATATGGTGGTGAGATTGGAGAGTGATGGGCGAGTGTAAGATGACATGTCATGCTTAAGAGAATCTCTTAAGTAAGATCGTCATACTGCTGGAGAAGTTTCGTAGGGTCACCCAACCGACAGGGATGATATGCAAAGAGAAAGATAAAATGATATTGGGGATAGGGGTGGAATGGTAGGGTGAAGAAGATGATCGTGATGAGAAGTGGGAGAAATAAGATGGGATGGGGGAAGGCCACAGGGCAGATCAACCTTAAGTGGAAGTATTAAGTAAGATTGCCATGCGGCTGGAATGGTTAAGTAAGATCGCCAAGCTGAGGAAGAAGAAGGATGATGTTAGAGTTGGTGGGAATAGGGTATGACAAAATGGACTGAAGGGGAACCCTCAAGTGAATTTTCCATACTACGAGAGCGTGTAAGTAGGATGACCAGGCATAAGGTGGATTTGGGGAAGGATGAGAAAAGAGTGAGTGAGGTATGCCTAAGTGGTATATGATATGAGATGAGGTGATAATAAGAAAGAAAGGACACAAAGGAGTGTAACATGAATGGATGAAGGAATATATGCAGTGGAGGGCGGAGAGTGTGAGGGGAATCCTTAATTGGGATGCCCACGTGGTGAGAGTAATGATGCGGGAATGGGAAGTAGAAGAGGTGGAGTTGGAAGATGTGTTTGGTGGTGATGGTTATTTGATGAGAGGGCATGTGGTGAAGAAGCTTCTACAGCGGGAAGATCTTAGGGAGAGGGTAAACCTCCACTGAGGATTCCATATAGAAGGGGTTATTAAGTAAGATTGTCAAGCGGGAAGAAAACGGGTGAAAGGAAAGAATACCAATGGGTGAGAGGGGACAGGAATGGTGAGAAGGGTAATATGGGTATAAGCGGCGGAGGAGTAAAAATGAGAAGTGAGAATGAATGGATCAAATACATGGTGATCATGGTGGGGGAGAAGGAGCTGCTGGATAGTGAATGCTACTTGAGAAAGATCGTCAAGTAGGATTCGCAAACTGCAACGGTGATCAAGTAGGATTCGCAAACTGGAGAATGTATTAGTATGGGTGAATGGATGGGGTGCAAAGTAAGATGTTGATCATGCAGGAAGATACTCACGTGACGAAAAGCATCTTAATTTTAATATAGCACATAACAGGATGCATCATGATATAAAAGATCAGGATGACTAGACTGTAATATGCATGATAGCATAGACAGGGGCCATCAAAAAGGTTTGATGCCCCGAATGATATGCAAATGGAAGAGAGCATAGACAGAGGCCATCAAGAAAGTATGATGCCCCAGTACGACATGTAATCAGATAACATAAGAATATTACAGAGAACACCAGGATATATAAAATCAAGATGCCCCCTGTAATATATCAAGATACAAGAAAGCAATTAATAATTTGCCACTAATAATGCAACACAAGAACTAGTAAACATGTCCCTAACGTGTTCCACAGTGATGATTGATTAGATGTGCCCCCAAGCAGGGGTACAAGGGATTGGGTCAGTCTCCTCAAACAAGGAAACAATGAGAGCCGGATTTTCCCCAAGCGAGGATTCACGCGAGGAGAAGTGGTTTGAAATTGGTAGTCATAAGGTGGTTGGACCATTCGTTTGGGATAATAGTTCAAAGGATGAACTGTGTTGCTTATTGAGTTTTTTACGATTTTGTGGATGTTTTTGGTCTTTTGAAAATTTTGCAAATGTTTTTGTATTTTGGATATTTTCTAATGTTTTTGTTTTTGGATTTTGGATTTTTTTAGATTTTCTAATGTTTTTGAATTTTTGGGATGTTTACACGGTGTTTGGATTTTTGACGATTTTCAAATGTTTTTGGATTTTTGACGATTTTCAAATGTTTTTGAATTTTTGGGATGTTTACACTGTGTTTGGATTTTTGACGATTTTCAAATGTTTTTGGATTTTTAGATTTTTACATTGTTTTTGGATTTTTTACGATTTTCAAATGTTTTTGATTTTTACATTGTGATTGACAATTTATGGACCAGAGTGCAGACTTATTTTTGAGAGACGATGTACCGTGTTCCGCATTGTAACTTATGCTCAAAATAACATAAATTCACTTTCCATTGGCATGATATGGTGGTGATGATATGATGCTCCATTCTTGACTCCACACAACTAGTAAGATGTGTGGGCTCATCACCAAGAATCAAGAAGGACGTAGGAGGTAGATAATGAGTATAGAGACAAATGCTAACAACAATCCCTTTGGGAAATTGTGACTCCATTCTTCATAATGGTACTGAACCAGTTTCAAAAATGGCTTTCACTTTATGAGTCACATGCTAGACTTAGACAGTTATGTGGCCTACTGATTGATAAGATATGAGGTTAAGGGATAGTTCTCTCTTCACTTAGGCATCTAAATTACGTGTTTGGGGATTCTATAATTTGTAAGCATTGTAAGATTTTGTATTTTTGAAATGACTCCCTATGCCTTGCCCCATGCTACTAGTGAGAAGCAAGGGCTCATCACCAAAGGTAAAGTATAGGCGAGTGAATTCCTTTTTGTCTTTTTTTTTTTTTGTTTTGTTTGGTTTTGTTTTTAGTTTTGTTTTTTTTTTTGAATATTTTGCAAGGTTTTATGCTTTTATGAGAATGACCCTCTACGCTTTGCCCCATGCCACTTGTAAGAGGCAAGGGTTTATCACCGAAGACAAGACGTAGACGAGTAAGGGCACCTTCCTCCATTCCCAGTCTCACACTACCAGTAAGAAGTGTGGGCTCAACACCAAAGACTATAAAGGACGAAAGATGTGGCAATGAATTATTCATAAGTTATTGAATTGATAGATTTTTTTACAATAGTGCTTTGTATTTGGGAAGAAACGTCTACCCCCAATCTCAGCCCCACACGACTAGTAGGACGCGAGGGTTCAACACCGAAGACTGAGATGGACGACCAAATGAACTGGGTAACGAAGTTTAGAGCTTTGTTATGAAAGAGAGAATGTCTTTGAAGGGAATATATTACCATCAGTAAGCTTCTAGGTATGACCATAGAGGAAAGTGACTGAAAATGGAAGAAGTATGATGCTCACAAACTTAATAGGATTTATACTAGCACTTGTCTCATGATGATAAATATGAAGATGTGATTTTGATAAAGAAAATATCTGCCAATGGAAATGAATGAATTTAAATTATTCGGAAATAAGCAAGACAAAAGGAACAATGTACATGTTGTTGTTTCCTGGAATATAGAGTTATTTCAAGAATAAAATTTCTTTGAATGGAATGCATTCATGGGTTTTTCAAGGACTTGGCCGGTGTCAATGGCCAATTTATAAGCTCCAAACCCAAAACTATCTATGATTTCGTTGGGCTCAAATTTTTCTTGTTTGTCTCGTTCTTTGGGTGTGTTCTTTCGATTTTCTTTGAGAATGAAATGATTGACCTTAAATTTTCTAGGTTTGAATTTTTTATGGTAGCTATGTCGTAGCTGATTTTGATACACTTGAAGATGATCTAGGGCATTAAGTCGATTTTTCATCAAGAAGCTCGAGTTTATTAAGGCGTGACTGTCGATAATAATATTGATTGATTACATCTTTGAGGGATATTCTGAAGGATGAGAATTCAACCTTGACATGTAAAATAGCTTCCCAACCATAAATAAAGTAGAAGGGAGTGGCTCCAATAGGTGTGTGATAAGATGTGCAGTAAGCCCAAAGAGTGGGATAGATTTGGTTAAGCCAATAGCTTCCATGTGTGTTGACAATGATGTTTTGTGTTATGTGGTTTTTTACTTCTATTTGTCCATTACTTGATTGTTTTGAGGATAGATTCACAATTAAAGATGGAAAATGTTGTGTAAAGATATTCTTGGGTATAAGTACCTCGTAGAATGGATGCACGTAGAAGTCTTGACAGGTGAGACTAATTAGTGATGAGATTCCTACAAGATCGATAGTTGAAAGCATGATGGACACGACGGGTTGCATTGTCGCAAGTGTCCAAACTCGATGTGGTTGTGTTTCGATAAAAAGGCTAGAGATGTTAGGCATAAGAGCCAATATAGAATCAAACTTAATGGTACCTGTTGATGGAACCTCGTCTATAGTGTCTACAGTAATATCAAGGTTTGAAAGGGAGTCTTGAAATGAGATCAAGGTCTCGTTAGATGTTGGAAGAATGTTGTCACCCAAAACAAGTTCAATATATGTTTGGGTTGAAAGAGAGTCTTGAAATAAGTTCAAGTGCTCAGTAGATGTGGGAAGAATGTTGTTGTCCAAAACAGGTTCAATGTATGTCTGAACTAATGGAAGGAAATTTGAAGAAAATATGGATTGGTTTGGAATTAGAGAGTCTTGACTGTTGTCGTCATGATCTCGTGGAATTTCAGTATATATAGGAGTTTCGACAGTAGTCAGCTCTTCATGGAAAGTTGTGGTATTGGATGTGTCGTTGGTTGCAAGAGCATTGTCATCAAGTTCTACAAAGATGATGTCGTCGTCAATTAAGTCTTGGACGTAATTCTTAAATCACACACATTTATCTATGTGATGACCATCAATGCGATGAAAGTCACAGTATGTGTTAGGTTTGTACCAACATGGCTTAGCTTCCCCTTTGACAAAGGGTTTTGTAATTGGATATCTTATCAATTTAGCCTCTTTTAGTTGATGAAAAACACTAGAGAGACTTTCTCCAAGGGGGGTAAACTGACGTTGGACTTTACGTGAACTGATTTCTTTGTGAGGTTGTATGATCAGCTTTTTGGGTGATTTCTCATTGATTTGGGTAGCCATATGAGAGAGTTGTGTTGTCATCTTATTAATTTGTTCTAATAGCTCATTGTGTGATGTTTTTCGTGAATTCATCATGTTTGAAAGAGAGGGAGAACGAAGAAAGGTGCGATGAAGAAATCAACCTATTGATTGTGATCTTTGTTTTGGCTCAATTGAGTTTTAACAAGTAAGGCTATAAGGAGAAAGCTTAAAAAAGCTACTCGGGATAAATATGTGATAGCTTAAATAAGCTATAATGAAAATGGTTTAGATTTGGCTTAAACAAGCTCTGAATTGTTGATGTGGAGAGTAACCCAAACAGGTTAATCATGATATGGTTGTGATATAACTCAAAATGAGTTATGAAAGGATTTGTGTTGGCTGTGATTTGGATAAACACGATGGTGGACAGAATAATGAGTGAACTCAAACAATTCACCCAATATTAGTTTGATATAGCTGGAAACAAGCTATGAAGGATGTTTTGATGATTGACGATTGACGATATGGGGAGTGAATGCTAGTCACTCAATATCAGTTGGATATAGTTGAAGATAAGCTATGACAAATGTATTGTTAGCTGAAGCAAGCTAATGGAATTGGTGCGATGTTTTGGTCTGTGTGGTTGGATTTTTTAGATATTTTTGCTTGGTATTGAATTGGTCGAGAACTGATTTTTTTGTGGAACACAACTAGGGTCTGAACTTTTACAATGAACACATTGATATCAGCCAAGTTTTATGATAAAACAATGCTAAACTATTTTGTTTTTAAACAGCAAGCAATCAATTGGATTCGATTGTTTTGGCTTATGAGGTAATTTCTTCAAGAATGATCATTATTTCATGCAATCATACAAGTATGCTGTGAAATGGTGGATGCAGGCTCTTATTACTCCAAGAAGATGCGTCCTCGATATACCCTAGTCCTGATATACCTAATTCTGTACGGGGACAGAATTGGTACGGGGAACCCTTAGAGCACTGGAGGAGACTCACCAATTCTTACTTTCCTATTTCGGAGTGAATCACCACGTCCAGAACAGGTTTTGTGAAAAGGTGGAAGGTGATGGAGGGATGAATGTGTATGGTGTCCTTATAACTCCCGAAGATTTACAGGGACGATGCCCAGGCTTCGTTGTTACAGCTATTTAGGCGTGACTCGCATGCGCTACACGACAGCATTACCTGTAAGTGAAGAGCAGCGGCGAGGTAAATACCGAACGCTGTGATGAGACTAGGTCTCAAAGTGCAATGCAGATGTAAATGTTGTTGGTGCGTGGTAGTCAAGTCCACGTCACCGGTGTAGCTTTGGTGGTGATGAAATCCACCTTGTCTACGTGCTAAAACAATATGATGAAGTGATTAAACGTAGGGTTCTTTCCAATTTGAAATAAATCACTAGCAGAAAATAATTACGTACCTGAGCGTACTTTTTTTTTGGTTTCAGCAATTGTCTTTGAATGGTGGTATTTTTGCGGGATTTTTGTTGTTTTTGTTTTTGTTTTTGTTTTTGACAATATTCTAGCAACGCGGTTCTACAGAAAACAAATTAGTAGTTATCCTGCAAATGAAATGTTAGAAAAGTGATCGTGGTTGTTTTTAATTTGCCAAATCGCTCAAAGGCGCAGGAAAAGAGCATACACAACCAACGAACAAACAAATATTAAGAATATGACAAAGGAAAATAATTATTAAAATGATAGTTGGAAGACAAAGCTAGGAAAAATAAGCTACTAACAAGAAAGTAAAATACTAATAATTGTACCTCCTCCTTCGCGTTCCGTAGCAAACCTCAGAATGGGCTAGGAAACTTGGATTGAGCCCAGATTTTTTGATATGTAGGTGCTTTTCTTCAAGACGGAGCAAGACCTTCCTGCAACAACGATCTTCTTACTTTGCACTAGATGGGAAAAAGGATTATGAGGCTATTTTGGCATTAGGACGAGGCAAAATGATGTTCTTTGCTCAAAGGATGCAAGAACTTAGATATGGCATGAAAGCTTATTCTCCGTGTGTTTAGAGGGGAGGGGTAAGGTTGTATTTATAGCCTGGGGAGTGATTAACTTAGATTAATTTAAGTAATCATGGTTTGAAAATGTGGGCAAGATTAGGTGAGTGGTTTGAAAATGTGGGCAAGATTAGATGAGTGGTTTGAAAATGTGGGCAAGATTAGATGAGTGGTTTGAAAATGTGTGCAAGATTAGGTGAGTGGGGGCCACGAAGAATGGGTGAGGATTTGAATTATATTTTTAATTCATAAGTGGAGGATTTTAGGTGAGTGGGGACCACGAAGGGTGGGTGAGGATTTGAATTTAAATTTTTAATTCAATAATGGAAAAACATGGAGAATAATGACATGTGATGAGGATTAGATTATTTTTTGGATTTTGAAATGGATAATTAATCAAATTATATTTGATTAATTCAAATTTATTTTGTGGGATTTTTGTTGTTTTTGTTTTTGTTTTTGACAATATTCCAGCAACGCGGTTCTACAGAAAACAAATTAGTAGTTATCCTGCAAATGAAATGTTAGAAAAGTGATCGTGGTTGTTTTTATTTGCCAGATCGCTCAAAGGCGCAGGAAAAGAGCATACACAACCAACGACCAAAAAAATATTAAGAATATGACAAAGGAAAATAATTATTAAAATGACAGTTGAAAAACAAATCTAGAGGATCCTGCAATGTTAGAACAAGAAACTAAAAAATGTGACCGTTTCTGATTTTCCAGATCGCTCGAAGGCGCAAGAAAAGAGCATACGCGGATACAATTGGAATAGTTTCTGATTTTCTGATTTTCGACTTTTTTTTTTTTTTAAATGTTAATAATTATTGCAATTTAATCATGATTGCGAAATAGCGATAATGATTATTTTCACAAAAAAGAAAAACGATGAAAGAAGAGGGTGAAAACGTTATCTAGAAGTGTTGTCGTGGAAAATTTAAATGTAAGGCAAAAAATTAAAAATAAAAATTATTTTCTAGAGCTCGAGTGGCCTCACGTTTCTGATTTCCAAGATCACTTTTGAAGTGCGAGGAAAGAGCATACGTGTGAGGATGTTTCGTGAAATAAAAATTAAAAAATAAATAAATAAATAAATAAATAAAACTATAATTTTGTTGTTTTTTTGTTAAAAAGACAGGTGTTAGAAGAAATGAAACCAAATTTTTTTGTAAGTCTAAATCTAAAAATTATTTTTTCATTGCATAGATCTTTTCAATACCTTTCCGTTAAAAAAATGAAGTCATTCCGAGTTCGGGAGCAAAAGTTATGGCTTCCGGAAGATGGGCTACGAGAACGCTCTGAATGAAAATTTTGAACGTGAGAAAAACGTCCCAGGAGCTGGTTTTTTTTATTTTTTGACTTCTGTACTTCACCTGAGAAGCTAAGATTTTGACAGCAAGGTTAAAAAATAACAATAATCAGAAGGAAAGAGTTAGATCATAAAATGATTGACTAAAATAAAAGAAAGAAAATAAATAAATAAATGATTAACTTCCTACAAAGCAGTTATTTTAGCAAAAGGAAATAAATAAATATATTTTCCGGATTGGTTGTCCCATGACAGTAAGATGATAAACTAATGGATAGTTCATATGTTTTTACAGATGACGAGTAAATAGCAAAGCCAAAACTGTCAACTAAACACCAAGCACCGAGGAGATCAAAGACAAGATGAGCTTCAGAGTTTCATTATTGCTATAACCTGCAGATACACCACAAGACACCACACAACAAAAACACTACCCAAAGCGTGAAGGTTAACCAAAGAAGACCAAAAGGAACAGAAAAAGAAATAATAATAAACAAAGAACAGATAAAACCACTAATTGAGAAAGTAATGGTAACAGATCGAAAGTAACCGGGCGTGCCAGAATGTAAGCTATGAAAAATACACTACTAACAAGAAAGTAAAATACCAATAATCGTACCTCCTCCTTCGCGTTCCGTAGCAAACCTCAGAATGGGCTAGGAAACTTGGATTGAGCCCTGATTTTGTGATATGTAGGTGCTTTTCTTGCTATTTTGGCATTAGGACGAGGCAAAAGGATGTTCTTTGCTCAAAGGATGCAAGAACTTAGATATGGCATGAAAGCTTATTCTCCGTGTGTTTAGAGGGGAGGGGTAAGGTTGTATTTATAGCCTGGGGGAGTGATTAACTTAGATTAATTTAAGTAATCATGGTTTGAAAATGTGGGCAAGATTAGGTGAGTGGTTTGAAAATGTGGGCAAGATTAGATGAGTGGTTTGAAAATGTGTGCAAGATTAGGTGAGTGGGGGCCACGAAGAATGGGTGAGGATTTGAATTATATTTTTAATTCATAAGTGGAGGATTTTAGGTGAGTGGGGACCACGAAGGGTGGGTGAGGATTTGAATTTAAATTTTTAATTCAATAATGGAAAAAACATGGAGAATAATGACATGTGATGAGGATTAGATTATTTTTTGGATTTTGAAATGGATAATTAATCAAATTATATTTGATTAATTCGAAATTTATTTTTGTGGGAAATGAGGAAGGGGAATTAATTGATTTAGGATAGATGTGAAATTGGGGTGTCTACGATGATTAGGCCAAGAACAAGAACACCATACTGAATTTGCATAGTCATTTGTATACACTGAAATTCAAGCTTAATGAGAAATTTGAGGCTTTCTTGTGTAGAGTTGCAGCATTGAGGGCTTCATTGTTAGCCCTAGGAGAGGAGATATCAAATACTATTCTCATGTCCATTATTCTGAGAGCACTTCCTCCCTCATATATAATTTTCGTGATGACAATCAACTTTTCATATTATACCATCAGTTTTGAAAGTCTAGTGAAATTGTTATAACAAGAAGATTCGTACAATAAAGATGAAGAAGAAGAGTAGACACTATCTTCTCATCAGAAAGGGAAGAACAAATCACACTCTTCCCAAAAGTCCCAAAAACAACATCAACAAGGGGACAAGCAAAAGAAAAAGTGTCCTATCGGTAAAATAGTATATGAGTTGATATATTTTTAGTATAACATGTATAAGAAAGGGTCATCAAGAAATTATTAACCTAACAAGGACAATCACACTATAAGTAAGGGCATAAGAAGGGGAACTAGAGAAATAAAACCCATCAGAAAGGAAATGTAGCTAAGCAAGAAGACCATTGGAAGGATGAGGAATTATTGTACACTACCTATTTCATTCAAGCAACCATGTCATATAGTGTAATATGGTATGTTAGTTTGGGCTCCACTTGACACATGACTGGATGTAGAGACTAGTTCTCCACAATGTGAGACACACCCTCCAAAAATCATGTTTCATTGGGGGATGAATCTTCCTACACAGTCCAAGGTATTGGGAAAATTTCTCTACCTCTTAGTTCACACAATTGTAGGTTATCAGATGTCTTATATGTCCCTGGTTTGATAAAGAACTTACTATCATTTAGTTAACTTTTAGATCATAATATGAAGATTGATTTTGACTATCATTACGGTAAAAACATTTGTTTGGTATGAGATAAATACATAAGCTCAATTTTTGTGCAAGATCTTAAAATGTGGTACGGATGTTCTATCTTGATATTTTTCATAAAGATGAGTAAGAAATAGTGGCTAAGAATATACTGCTACATGTTGTGAAATCGTAGACTTGGTCACGTCATTTTTAGATATCTCGACACACTTAGTTGGTACAACATGGTGAGAGGTTTTTCATCTCTCAAGAACAATATAGAAAAGTTTCCTAACTACCTTGCGGGAAAGTAACACAGAGTATCATTCCAAAAAATTACATATTGGGATCTAGGTAAGCTTGATTTGGTACACACCAATTTTGTTGTTTGATGCAACCTAGTCATTATGGATTTCAGTATTGTCACTTTGTGTTAATGATTATTTGAGAAAATGAGGATTTTTATCTTCATAATAAAAGTGAAGTTTTGAGAACTTCAAAAATTTCAAAGTGGTTGTTGAGAATTATATTGGTCATAGAATCAGATCTCCTCATTTAGTGTAGACACAAAATCACACACTTTGGGTAATTATCTAGTCCTGATCACATACTACTTTTCATATGATTCCTAAGTAAGAAAAGTAATAATCAACCCATGTCTTTGGCCATCTTTTATTTCTTTCTATTGCCACTTTTTGGTCTTGCACACCTTCTTTCTTAGTCTGACCTCCGACCCTTCAATTTCTCTAAGTTTGCACACCAGTGCCCAACTAGGATGTCGTGTCGGGAACCCCCATCGTCTTTGGGCACCACAACCTCTTTGTACTTTACTCACATATTTTGGGTCCTTTATAGTCATTTGAACATCTTATATTTTTGGTAGTCAGCATTTTCGGGGTTAATTATGAAATTCAAACTAGGGAATCATATAAATATAAAGTTATGTGACCATAATAAGGGACCAACCACTAAACATTTGCTATCACCACCTAATTTTGCATCCAAATGTTATTCAAGAGCATCCAAGCATCAATTCTATGGAAATGGACTGCATTCTTCTACATACACTTCATATGAGGTGAATTTCACTTTATTCCATGCACACATCTACTTACATCTTCTACATTTAGCTATTTTCTCACTATCAAGTACAACATGCAGAAGATCCACATAGGGCACAATTCCATGTGTGTATGCATGCACACACACATACTCATTCCTAAGTTCACATGTTTGATAGTAGAGGATATTATGACCCCTCATTTACATTCTTTTCTTTTTAGGATTTGATGCACTCTTGAGGGTTTTGCAAGTTAATATTTCATTGTAGGTTATCAGTGACATCGGAAATCATTGCGTGACATACTAGTGACCAAAGGCAAAGGACAATGAACATCTCACAATCATGTGAAAGAGTTTTCCTGAGGGTTTGAGTAGTCATGGGTACCTAGAGAAGGTCTAGGACACCCACAGATGCCCCTACCCCTTTCAATGTTCCCCAATCCAAATAGATCGTCACCTTGCACATTTTTGAGTCTTTGTGCAACACTTATACCTCTTTGTTGATTGGGTGAGCACTTTGGCTAATCCTAGGATTAAGCTGTGAAACAACTAAGTCATTCTATCTCCTCTTTGCACCTAGGGTTTCATAGTTTCTATCTTGATTTGTTTGGGTCTATTTTTGTACATACTTGCATATACATTTATTGTTACATTGCAATTAGTATTAGACATTTATGTATTCAATATTTGCTTAATCATCGATGTGTCAAATTCTTACATGAGGGCGTATAATATATAGTTCTTAGTGATCGTCAATCATTTCAATATTGCAATCACGATCCCAACACTACACTTCCTACTCTAACATTTGCTACCACCAATGACCCACAACCTATAGAAACTCTAACTCATATTCTTCCACTTGAAGGTGTTATTTGAATGTTAAATATAGTCTCGTATATACCACCATCTCCTCCTTATTCTACTACCGTTATGATTCTCTATTGGGGGCTTGTGCGAGACATTGGACGTCATTCCATCTCCTTCACCTTCTCATGCACAAACTCCATTAGCACGTCCTCCATTTACATGCACATTTTTCATGAATGACTCTTACTGGGAACACATTCCATTTGATCCTACTTGCTCAGATACTATATGCACACATGATGGGTTGGCTTGGTTAGGATTACAATTGACGACATCTTTCCTCCACCTCATGATCATCATTTGTACCATGGATTTTTTCACATTATCATTGCTTATGGTCTTCAAGTATTTTATCTCATAGTATTTCTTGCACGTTCTCCCCACACTTCTCCACTTACATTTGGATAGTTTTTTCTTGATTACAATGGGGGCACATTAGACCCTGATCATAATAATATATCATTCCCCATGTCGTTTGGCCGCGTCTTTATTTCCAATGACTCATTTATTGGCTATTCACCAAATCTTACTCGAACATGGTTGTCCATTACCCTCATTCACTAATGAATAATATGCTATGGGAATGTATAATTTATGCCTCAATGGCTCCTTACTCAACCAACCTAACATGATCATTTATCAATTCTCAGATACTTCAACTTTCGGTTTTGATCATGACAATGATGACCTCCTAGATGACATTAATTGATCTCTCTTATCATCATAAACATGAGGGCATAACACTTATTTATCCCCCCTTTTAGCATCAAAACGTGTCTTATATTCTCATTATTTCACATCTAATCTCTCACATACAACATACACATCTTGATACATTAGTATCGTCATTACCCGATGACGCACTCTCGTGCTACGGTTCACACTTGACTATTGAGGGAATCTTTTACACATGAACCTCACACAAAACACATCACACACTACACTACACATCATATTACACATGACACACTCGACACACTTACAATAGATACTTTTCATGCTTATTCATCAATGTAAATTAAACATAATAACAAAACATACCATTTATGCATATTCAACACAACATACAACATGCTCAACATGCCCACAATCAATCTCTTTTGAAAAAATCAACATAATCTACTACACACTCGACATCTTTGCAATACAATACCAAAAAAACAAATTCACAATTAATCTCCTACACAAGCAACACATTCATGACATCTTTCTCTCATGTGTAAACAACACACACATTGCATATCCAACATATCTATCACAATAAAAACATGACACACTACCCTATGACGCACTCTAGTTCCACGGTCCATACTTGAATGTTGAAGGTCTCCATCTCAAATTGACCTCATCATACTCACACATTCAATCACTCATTCACTCACACACTTAGACTCTACGCTTTGCACTTTGACAATTACATATTTTTAGTACACACAATTCAAATTATTTACGATGACGCACTCTTGTTCTACGGTTCATTCTTGATTGTTGAGGGGCTGTATCAATGAACCTCATCTCATACATACACATCCACTTGAGGGGCACATTACTCGTATCATTCACTCTACATTTCATTCCATCTCATCCACAACATACTACATATCTTGGTCATATTTAGTCTTGCTTACATTTACTTATTACATGTATGATTTTTACACATGATAGATAGATAGATATAGGTAAATACATTAAAAATACAATATATAATAGATAGATAGAAATCATTATATATTGTATTTTTATGATTTCTTAGTTATAGGTAATTTTACATTATATTTAATGTGTTTACTTTAGGTAAATAGGTCATTTACATAATGTGCTTTCTACTAGTAACTATCTTTTGGTTACTGTTGGACATAATGTTTTATCTAGATTTTGATCCTCTTTTGTTGTCCCTCTATAGCTCTATTTGGCTATTGAGCCCTTATTGTAATAGGGTATAGTCCCTTCAAAACTATTTACCAATAGTAAAAAAATAGGTCATTTACATGGGTAGTTAGTTTTTATATTTCTTATATAGTTAGGCATTATTATATTTTTTAACCATATCTTTGTTTTATTATTCATTCATGTAGTAGATTATTGTTGTGCTGTACAACAACTTATTTAATTTTATTCAATTATAAAATGCATGTATATGTTGCAACTTGATTTCTCTATAATTTGTTTTTTCCATATTAATAAAATTGTCAAGCATCCTTCTTATTTTCTCATCTACATCATCTTGGTTCTTCTCTAGTTACTTGGGCATGTAAGAAGCAAAAGATTATCAGACCTTGTCATCTATAGAGGTAGAGTATACAAAAGCATTTATGGCAATTCAAAAAATTCTTTGGCTTTGACAAACAAGGTTTGGATTCCCACGGGATTCACCGACCGTAATTTGGTGTGACAACCAAAGTGCAATTCACATTTCCCACAACCCTATCAAGCACCAATGGACCAAACATATTGAGGTTCATATGCACTTCATTCTTCATCACATTATGGATGGATTTCGTAGCCTATATTTCACCTCCAATAGCCCAAGGCATGCTAGCACATCGTCCGGCTGAACTAAGCATTCACTGAAGCACACAAGGATACCAAGTTCCTCTTTTATGTCAGCTTGTTCCAGAAGTTATCATGATCATATAAATATTCCAAGATCCATAACAGATAACAAGTAACTTGTAATGCATAAACCAGATCTAGATCATAACGTGAGAAAGAATAACTTAAACAAGTATCAATATTAATTCCACCATGCAATTACCGGTAAGACACATGTTTACAACCAATATCCAGTGAAAACAATCCATTTTATTAATTAATGCAACACAGAAGCTTCATACATATACCATAATGTCACCATAAGCTATGCGTGCTCAAGATCCCATACAGCATAAATCTAATACAAAATTAGTGATCACTATCCTATGCAGATTATACATATATATAGGGGGTGGGGACTTGCCTTCACCGCCCATGCATCTCCAAAGTAGGCTACATGCTAATAATAGCCATGCCCCTTACGTGATAAATACAAAAGCATGCAAGCGCTAATAATAGATCAACTAATAAAACAACAATCTAATCCTATTAATAGCCTCAACACATTGTATGGCACTTGATCTTCTGGTTACTCAAAATAGTCTTCATTTCCTTACGTGCTCTGCACTCCATGTCTTAAAATAGCCTTTCATTGGAAAATGGCTAAGTGTTGATCCTGGGCATGCCCTACTTTACTACATTCACTCGCACACTTGTGTGCCCCTATATTTGCGCACCCAAACCTTATGCACCCTCCACACTTAGGCTATACTTTCTCAAGCCAATAATTTCTTTACTTGGAGTACATTCAGACTCAGCACCATGTTGTCGACATCTTTATGAAGCCTTTTACATCACCTCACTACATTGACTTGTGTGACATACTTGGATTTTAGAAGTTTTCCTTGGGGGTTTTTACGATGACATCTTCGTTCTTCTTTCTCTTTCTTCTAATGGGATTTTCTTTCCTAATTTTGGTTCGATATATTGTACTTGAGAACCTAATTAGTCCTGGTTGTTGGGAATCATATTGTGGATATCCCACTTTTGTTTATAAATTTTGGATAGGTTATGGTCGTAACCATGACTGCCACATATGACCATGTCAACTTGCTAAGGTTACGATTGTAACCTAAGAGGTTACACTTATTTTCGTAATGCGTCTCGATGGATATCACTAAGTGGGCCACATGTTTGTGCACTCACCTAAAACAAATTTTAAGTGTAATTAAGTGCAATTAGAAACATGCACACTTTGTTATAGTTAGCTTATATTCCTACTCTAACATTCTTTAATCGATGTAAGATATTATGTGAACTTGAATACTCCTTCATCACTTACTTTACAAGGAATCTCATTTTTTATGCACACACATTAATTTGCATGAGCTCAAATTAAGGTTTCAATAAAGGAGATCAAATTCATAATGGTTTGTAAAATAAATAGGTAAATTGGGAGATTTTTTGTGGATTAGACATGAAGAACACTTTCACGAAGTCATATTCATACATGTGCACATACATAGTCATGTTTTGTAGAGTTATTTCCATTTTTATAGGATTTTTATCTCCATTAAAATACTCCTCATCAATGTTTCTTTTGATTTTTGGAATTTGGCCATCTTGCCTTTTTGACATGTTTTTCACTATCTATTTCTTCTATATATCCTTAGATTTATGACAATTCAATATGATTGTAAACTTGCTCCCTCTCCTAGACTTTTCAATTACTTAAAATATTTTTTTATAGAGTTTATACTAAACAACTCATTTACATTCTACCAAAAAACCATGAGCACTAAATAATAAATTCCTAACATTCCCCCCTTAGTGAAAACATGAGGAAAACATCCACACACTCATGTGTAGTATGATCACCCTTGTGAAAAATGTCCTATAATGTGACTCATGATCTTGATCAAAAGAAAGGCTCTCTCCTTCCATGGTTTTAAACAAGCTTACCAAAAACCTTGACATGAACAGGCCCCATCAACTATCCACCTCATGTAGTTTTCTGGATCCTCCCACAAACCCTTTTAAGATCCATAAATTGACTTAGTCTGTTGTTTTTTTTGCCACTATGTTTGTACATCAATGAAGTATATAGGAATCACAACACACTTATTACAAAATTTAACAATAGAATAAATACTAGAAATATTTCACATTACTTCATATAAGAATTGCAATGTTCTTAATTGCAACCATTGTTGTTGATCGCTACCACTCGATCTCAAACAACATAGGAAACTGCCACTACCACTAGAAGCTTCCTTTGACTTTAGTCATTTTAGGTGCAAGATGGAAATGGAACATTGGTGCCATGTTCCCCCACAATGTGAAATTTCCACACAAGAACACTGAGAAGAAAACTGTATCGAAGACATACAATTGACTAGATCTTGTTAGTTAGATCTTGTTGCACATGACCACCATTGCAAGTGAACGTATTCACAAGTGGACCATATTCCAACAAAGTATGATAGTCAGAGGATCATGGAAGTTAGAGGATCACTGATAGTCATTTGTGCTCCAACACAACTCTTTTCCCAACATCCACAAGACACACTTAAAAGTTGAAAAACTAAAATGAAGCAAAACTAAAAAATAAAAACTCACACCACAAATATGTCACCACAACTAAAGCGGCCCCATCATTGGCGACTAACGAGAGGTCACTGAATGACCTCATTCCTTGATTTCCTTTGTCCTTCGTTGCCTCCATCCTCCGTTAGTTTTTTGCTAACTCAGTTGGATTTAATCATTGAGCACAATTAAAATTCAGATGTCAGGTTAAACAAAAATGCATCCATAAGGCAATTTTTTATTTTTACAACTTTTACAATGACACTTATAAGTTGACTTTGACAATTGACGCAATTTTGACAAAACAACAAAAACTACATAACAAACAATGAATTTATGACACTTGACACTATATACTATTACTCTTATTGACCACCAATTTGAGGACAAAAAAAAGAAACTTACAAGTGGAAATGGCTAAAAAACTATTTATATACACTCGTGACTCAACAAAAACAAGGATAAATTCATAATATATACACAATAGATTATAATTTTTACACAATGATATGAACGTATACCTTACGAACTATAATTAATAGAATAAATGGAATTCCATACATGAACATTTCAACAATACGTATAGGCACAAATTTCACTAACGAGACTCACTTTAATTGACTTAACGACAACAATTAAAACATTTAGTGTTTCCAAATAGAAGAATAAAACCCCACAACTTTATTTGCCTCTATAAAAACCGTACCATGAGGAGATGGTTTAGAAGGAAGACGTCGAGAATCGGGAGGATAATGAGGTCGAGATAAATTTGGGGTGGCACGTAAAGATCGGGAAGATAGGGATAAGAGCCAACAATATCATGAATGTCATAGCAGTCAAAGAAAATCAGAAAGCCACAAAGATTTTTCTCCACATGTGGAACATAGCATAGTTGTGTAGGACCAGAGATAAATTTTGATTCATTTTTGGTGTGTAAATCCATGACTAAGAGGGCTGAGATATGACGTAGTGAATTCTAATCCCAATCAAAATAGATCAACACAGAATTTTTTTTTTATATGTTATAAATGGCTTACTTAATGTAACAAAGTATAATACATATTTCTCATAGAACATTTGACAACAAGCACACATCTCATCAAGATACCTTAAAATTGGAGACACCAAAGAAATGAGCACAAACTTAAACCTAATGACTAGGGCTATGCATGAATCTTTAAGTCTGTACAAAAAATAATCTCTCGCATCACCAGGGGCAGTTACAAAGTTTGAGATGCCCCTTAAAAATCAATAGTCCATATTTCACCCACATGAAACCTTCTCTGATACCAAATGATGGTACATGCACAGATTCACACCCAAAAATAGATTGATTTCTCAGCATAAATTTTACATATTACAGTGGCTTTTATATGGTCATGGAGGTAGGAAAACTACCTCCTACAAAATAGGAAACTAATAACCCGTTTATAATATTATGGGTAAAACAAACATAACAATATGAGTTGTTATTAAACAACTAATTTACATTTTACCATCATAGTCATGAACACTAAATAATAAATTCATAACAAAGTGCAATAAGAAAAATGTTGTAGAATTGTGTGTATATTTGAGTTGGAACTATGCCAAAGAGGAATATAGTGTTGATGAAATGTTTTCTATATGATAGTAGGTGAATTTTTGAAGAGAGCGACGAAAACAAGACAAGAATCAAAGTAGTGATGCTCAAGATATGATTGAAATAGTGTGATTGAATTAATTAAGAGAATGAGTGCAAATAATGACTATAGCGATGTAGGCATCAAGGTTACTATACATAGTAATAGGAAAAGTGAATATGCATTTCATTTGAACTTTGCACAAGTGTGATTTTGAGCTCTTAGTGTGTGAAGATGCCACAAGTGAGAGCACTGTGATTGAGTTGATTCGAGATGGTGGTGGAAAATGTGGTGCCACGTATGATAAATGAGCTAGTAAGTGTAGTATTTTTGAAAATTGTAGTGAAATTAGTCATTTTTCATGAATATAGATCTATGTTGGATTGCATGGGGCTAGGGGCCATTATTTGGAGGCCATATCATGACTATGGTGGATGGCCCGAGGATGTAGTGGAGCTTGATGTATTCGTCATACTATGTGGGTAGAGGATAGGTTTCTTGGGGTTGTGGAGCTATTTCAGGAGAGAGCGCATGTCACGAAAGTTTGGCATGGCTCGGATGTGCCCCCAAAGCCATATATATGGTTGAGAGTCACGAGGGCACCGAGGAGGGCCGAGAGCTAGACCGGGGCCCAAAGGGGTGCAACTAGTACCCCCGGGCCGGAGGAGTCGAATGTGGCCATAGGGCCAATACAGGTGGATGACGCGGGTTATACAGAGGCATATAGTGCATGGTGGGAAGCACACCGATGGGTGCTATTATACCTAGTTGTCATGGATGCAACAGATTACCACCGGTAGGAGGAGGAGAGGGGTATGGGCCTGCCCCGACGGTGATGTCGTGGCGACAGTGATAAGTGAGCATGAGTATGTGTATTACTAGTTGTAGATTGTTACTTAGTTGTTTGAATTTTCCTATTGTGTCTATGAGGTAATACGATGTTTTGTATTGTTGTAGGGGATGTGTCTTGGTTGCTAATTGTAGACACCTCAATCCACACCTTGACAAGGAATATACATACCGACGTGATCATTAGAGGTGGGATGTTAGAGCAGTGGATGATATTGCGGGTTAACATGCTCATTTGTTTGATCCAAGTGGCGGTAGTAGTGGTAACATGTACAATGTTATTGAGTGAGAGGGATGAGACACTAGAGGAAATACAACAAGTTATAGAGGCTTTGGGTAGAGGTACCCTATCACAGGATGTTTTGTGAGGTTTGTACATTGCCTACATGTATGTTTTTAGAGTAGTCAATCTAGCTTACTTTATTGCATAGGCGGTGGAGATATATAGGGGCTGCGATCAACAAAGGAGAGTGAGTGGTGAAGCTTCTAGTTCTAGATCTCCATCAGTTGTAAATAGTGATAGTGATGATGAGATATGATGTATGTGAATGGAGGGTCTTGCTGCCCAGTGATTGTACTATGTAACGCTGATATTTTGATGATATAAATAGATGGATGATTGTTAATATTGTATAGTGTTGATGTGTTGTATTTGTTGATTTGATTTTACATAACATAGTTGTAAATATTTGACCAATGGATAATGATGTGTAGATGGATTATAGATAGATAAGTGATGAAAGAATGTATGTTATTATAGATAGTATATCAAATGTATGAAATGTGTAGTGTAATTATGTCGTGTGAGAGATAGATAATGTAAAAGTAGATTGTATGAGTCTATATGTGAAAAATGGTAAAGTATGTAGAAAATAAATGATGTAGAAGAGTGTGTGCGAATGGGATGATTGTAAAAGTGTAGTTAAGCATGCATTAGTATGATTAAGAGGGGGAGAAGAATAGTGATGCCCCTCAAGTGTGTGAATAATAAGGTTTATTTATATAAGACCCCTTAGCAGTCAAGAATGAACTGTAAAGAAATACGTGTCATCGGGAAGTGTTTTGATAGTGTACGCTAGATACATGGATCAATGAAGTGTTTAATGTGAGAGATGAAGCAAGGTTCTTATTATAATAAATCCCTCAAAAATCATGTAAGAACCACAAGAACATGAGTGTGTCATCGGGGGGGTGAAGTGAGAACATCACCTATCAAAGACAAAGAGGGTGTGGAGCATTGGAAACATGTAACGTGTAAGCAACATGAGTGTATGAGCTGAATTGAATGCAAGATGAAATGGTGCCAATGATAGGAGGTGCAGATGTCAACGTCTTAGGCAGCCGAGTGTGTAGTAGGAGCATAGCACGATGGATGAGATGGTGTAGTGGTGGATGGATGAGATGGAGAGTGTGCATGGATAATAACTTGTGGTGGCAAATGAATAGTGAGCTTACGAGCAGGTGGAGGAGATAGATGAGTTAAACTAGATGCATGCTTACATGGGATTTGTGACATAGACTACTCATGAGATCAAGATCCAAATAAAATGACACCCTTGTCTTCAAATTATTGTAATCGATCATAAAGGGCACAACAGTCATTGTCACGATGGCCATTGATGTGATGATAGTTGTAATACGGTATATCACATTGTCATTCCAAGAGATGTGGTAGATGATGTTATTTAGAAGGAAAGCAAATCATATGCTTATTATGTGTATGTATTTGTTAGCAATGCATGAAAATAGTATTAGTAGTTTGATTTTGTTTCAAAGCCACCTTTTCTTTGACAAGCATTTTCGGTTCTGCACAACGGATTAGTAATTTTCCAAAACATCATTTAAAGGAGATAAGATGTTGTTTTTGATTTCCATACACAACAAGGAAAGTGCATACACAACAAGGTATCTATCAAATTTTGCAAGGAATGGAAAATATCTAAGTAAAATGCAAAAATAATTTCCTTTTAACCAACTTTGAAAGTTAATTAAACCATTTTTCAAGTATGAAGAAAGTGGTGAAACGTTTCTGATTCCCAAGATCACCTAGAAAGGTGTGAGGGAAGAGCATACGCGTTTCAAACTTTCACAAATGAAGATGAAAATGTTTTAAACAAGTTATTATAAAATAAATTAATGAAGAGGAAACTTGTAAACCACTATTAGAACCCTGCAAAAGTTAGAAAACCAAGAAAATTGTAAAATTCTAGAAATCTATTTTTAGCAGTTTTTAACAATTTTAGTATTTTACATTTTTGGAGGTCTTCGGGAAATTCGGGAGTTTTTTTATAGAAATAACTATACCAAAGATATATTACTTTTATAATTTCCCTTGCAAATTTTCTCTTCGTTCTCTTTTCCGACGCCTATTCAAACTCTAAAAATAGGTTAGCAGGTCAAAAGATATGATCAAAACAAGGGACACCAAAAATTGGTAAACAAAACCAGATTAAACAGATATACCTGCACACCCCTCAGGGTGTGTGCGCGCCCTTTATGTGTGTGTGTGCCTCCTACAAAGACACCTATGCGTGGGTTTGGGTACATGCATGTGGTTTAGGCATCTGCGCCTCTATGTAACCGAAATCTGCGGTGTGTCTACGCCACCCGAGAGATCCCCGTGCTAGGGTGGTGGTACGTGCGCTAGGGTAACCAAAAGGAGATACAAAAACTCAGACGGTGTTCCCTGCGTCACCCAAGAGATGCCCGTGCTAATATTACGGTATGTGCACTAGGGTAGCAAAAGGAGGTACTGGAAACTCGGACAGTGTGTCTACACCACCCGAGAGATGCCTACGCGAGGGTTATGGTGTGTGTGTGCCACTGACAGTTTTTCAAAGTGCGGTGAAAGAAGGTACAATAAAAATAGAGTGTCTATGCCAAGTTTGATGTGCCTATGCCATGGTTAGTGTGTTTGTGCAGGGTAGCCAAACATAGATAAAAACTCGACAGTGTGTCAAAGCCACCCGAGAGGTGCTGCGCGGCAAATAAGTAGTGTGTATACACTAGGTTTAATGTACTGTGCGTGGTTAGTGCACATGCACCCCTCCTATAGTCAAAATATGGCTAAAGACACCAAAAATCTCACAACACTTCAAATTTTAGTATGTTAGCTTGAAATTGACAACAACCCATTAGAATTAAAGCTCTAAATGAGATCCTACACATGGAATATTAGCAAAATCCTAAGAAATTGAACATTATTTTCCATATGTGTATATCAAGGGTTAGCCAAAAACTTGAAATAACAATAAAATTTGAGCTAGAATTCTAAGGGACTAAGGACCCATCCCACTAGGCGTGCCAAATGTGTGCATGTATTTGTTAGCAATGCAAAAAGAGTTAGAACTAACACCTAGTAGTCCTAAAACAAAGATAAATCAAATTCAATGCACCATCATGCTTAGAGCTTAAGAAAAACTAATCTACTAACATCATTACATTAGAACATGAACAAATATTCAAACTAACATGTTAATCCATTAATCTCTATCTCTATTGAATGCTAATCAAATGAAATGAACCTATTTAGATCCTTAGCAATCAAAGGTTTGATTGTATGTTTGAATCCCAAGGTTTTCAAGAATGGAGTCTTGTCAATCCATGGCTACAAGACCATTTGACATATCCCCATATGACTTCAAAACTTGGGTGGATGAATACAAGAAATGAAAGTAGCTAGCTTCTCCAATGAAGAATGCTCCAAGATGACAAATGGCTATAGCTTATTTGTTATATGCTCACTTTTGTTTCTCAAGGAATAGGTGTAAGTGTAAAGGTAGGAGGAGGGCTCTTTATATAGCCCAATGGATAGAGGAATCTCTACATCCCTTTGTATGTGGGATAATAGAGATGTTGAGTTAGTTGTGGATAAGGGGGTTTAGAAAGGGTTGAGTTAACTTTAGGAGAGTTTAATTTGTCCTTTAGTGACTCATGTGGATAAAGGGGGTTTATTAATTAACCAAAGTGATTAATTAATAGGTGTGCAAGCTTATAAAATCTTTTTAGAGGAATATTAGCATGATTTAGACTATAGAAGGGAATTAAATCAACTAAATAATGATTTATTGGTTTAATGAAAGGGGAAGCTAATTAATTAATAATAATTAATTATTTTAGATAGAAGGAAGGATTAATTAACGGAAGGTCGTTAATTAGGGTATTTTTGAATAGAAGACTTAATTAATTAATGTCATGTAATTAATTAATGATGATAGGAGGGAAGATGAGCACTATTGACGATATGTCACCAATTTGCGGGAAAGGGGATAATTAGCACAATTTAAGTATTTAAATTGTTCAAGCTAAATTATAGGTGTCTACATTTATCAAGCAAAGCATGCAGCACATCATGAGGCCTAGCATCATGAGAAAAGTGTAATGGTTCTCATGGAGGGGATGGAGATGCCTTAGGTGGAGACTGACGTGGTGGAGGAGATGGAGAATGCTTATGCAACGGAGAAGATTGATCTTGCTTGTAGGATGGAGGAGATGGATACCTGGGAGGACTCTCAATAGATGGAAGAGGAGAAGAATTAGATGATGCAATAGTAACAAAACTAGGAGGAGGATCTATGACATGTGTAGCAATGAGATCTTATTCTAAATCAATGACTTTATAGCATAAGAGTGTGAATGATTCACATGTATCATATTGTAGGCATTGTTTTAAAGGAGGAATCAAGCCATGACAAAAGATGAATTGATTTTCTAAATCAATGGGCTGAAAAAACTAATTGATGCATGCAAGCATTGAAACACAAAATGTAATCAATAATGGGTTATGTCTTGCCTTGATGTAAGCTAGGTAAGTGATCATATGTGACTCTAGGGCCATTGTTGAGTATAAAGTGTTAAAGGAAGGCTTCTTCCATCTCTCAATAGGTACTAATAGATCCAAAGGGTAGATGTGTGTACCATTGGAGAACGTCATCAATAAGACTATGACGAAAGGATTTGAGAAACAATCAATCATTAGATTATGAAGCCATAACTAGATGATAATGTTTGAGATGCAAATATGGATTTCTAGTACCATCAAAACATGAAAATGTAGGCATAATAAAATCCTTATGGAATTTTGAATTGTGAATATTTTTTGGAATAAGGTTGTCATGTAAATATTTGTTATCAATAGAGGCATAATAGGCTTTGCATTTAAGCGTGAAAGATTGAACTTGAGATTTTAATTGGCCAACAACATGCGTGAGTGATAAGATGTCATGTGAAGGAATGGTAGAAGATGTGAATGGTGTATTGAGTGGTTAAATCTTTCCATTATGAGTGATCATAGGGATGTCAATAGAAGAAATGGAAGATGTCAATGCTAAGGGAACACTAGATATAGGTGTCAAAGAAGTAATATGCAGTGAAGTGAAGAATATGAAGTATCAATAGAAGTAGTAGGAATAACATTGGAAGTGTTATTAGGAGATGAAGTAATAGAAGGAGATGAATCATGCATGCTACTAGAGATAATCTCAAAAGAAGATGAAAGTGGAGTAGAAAATTCACATTGAAGTATGCAAAGAAGTAGAATCATTACTAGTATGTGTATCATCAATATCAGACAAAGATTTAGATGCAAGGATTTCATTAAGCGTATCATCAACATATAATGAAGGAATAGGAGAACTAGTATGTGATGCATTATTAGAAATTTTTTCAAAATGCAAGGAGTATGAGATGTAACTATAGAATCATCCTGACTAGTATGAGAAACAACATCATGCACATGTTTATTTTCATCATGTTTTTAGCTAAAGTATCATCATCAAGATTAAGCATAAAACTAATAATAACATCATCTAAAGTCTCAATAGAAATAGAAGAAGGTGGAGTGTGGCTAACTAAATAACAAGGTCTACAACCAGAAAAGCTTTCCGGATCAAAAACAATGCTAATAGTAGAATGATCAAAGCTAGTAGGAACATTGCATTCATTAGCTAACAATTTCCTTTGAGTATCATCTGGAAGAATAGTGTTGTGATATAGAGTGCTAAGTTCAACTATGGTTGCTTCATCATAAATAGGATTAACACTCACATGAGGCATGACTAGCCTAGGAGGAGAAGAGTTATTCTTAGCCATTAGGGTTTTAATAGATCCTGGGACAAGGGGTTCTAAGCTACGAGTTCACAAAAATGATTCAATAAAATATGTATATTTTATTAAAATCTGAATGCAAATATCTACTATAACTGATATATAATGAAATACAAATGCTAGGAAATTTATGTGATTTACTTGTGAAAGCAAATACAAAAGATACGACACTTACCTCACTTTCACTTATCCCTAAGTGTGTCTAAACTAGAGAATGTGATGGAATTGAAACACATACCATCATAATCCCACTCATAAAAATATAAAGGTGCTTAAGACTCCTGGACACGAGTTCCCTGGATAGGGGACGGGGGCACCCTAGACCTCACAGTGGGTGCTATATATTGTAAAAAGATCGGGATCTGGTTCCAAAATTGTTACTAGGGATTCACACTTTTTAGCCAATGATCACCTGAAATTCACACTTTAACTACAAGAGTACCTGTAAACCTGCAACACAAACATCCTCATGCAAAACCCTAAAAAAACATCAAATATTGAAAATAAAGATGCAATATGAGGGGTCAAATTGTCTTCAATCTGTCACAACGGTGAACTTATGATCGAGTGTTGCACTTCATCTCAGACCTAATGTAGTTCTATGTGATTGTGTGTGTGATAGTGCTCTTAGGTTTCCTCGCACCAATGATGCCAAGATGGTGGGAAGTGGATAGATAAAATGTAAATGTGTGGGATGGAATTCAAAACTTCCTGTTCCTATGCAGTGTGTATGTAGAAAAATGCACCCAAATGCAGTCCCTTGAGATATGTAGATAGATATCCCTTAATAAAAATTTCCCTCTCTTATAATGGTATGTATGTTATATTTATATAGGGATATCTTACTTGAATTTTGACACTAATGACACGAATTTCCAGCTAGGACCTCAAGATAGGAGTAGAAAACTGAAAAGGCCAACTACTAATGTCAAAAATAAGACCAAAACATAAATCGTATAGAACTCCCAAGTTGGATAGGAGCACCGGGTGCTAGTGTCTAGTTCTAGTGCTAATGTCCAGAGACAATTGATGACAAAGGTGAGAAAACCAATTGATAGGGATCCCTTTGACGTGACCAAAAATTGGTGCAAGAGAGAGAGAGAGGTGGCGAGATAACAATCAATAAAATACAATCAAAACAATAAGACTGATTAGGCAAAGTGTATCATTAGTGAATACTTTTCTTACGCAAGATCCATATATAAAACAATATACTTGGTGGTATATCAAGTGTGTGATTTTATGTCTACACATGCAAAGGTTATGGGTTTAGTGGAGGCCATAATGTGGTACCGACGATCTTAAATGGAAGTTAATGTGCATGGTTCCTTGGGAACCGATAGCTTCCTTTGGAAGCTAAAACATGTAAGGTTTACCACCATTCACATTTTCGACATTACCGTTTTGTTTTTGGCTTGAGCTCTACATGGAGGTTTTGGGGAGATAATTATGGAATTCTATTTGATCATTTGCATGCAAAGGAGAAGATATTTTTAATGAAAACTCGTATTTAAAAACTCTGTTTGGGATTTTGTGGAGTTATTTGTGGGAATTCGAGTTGTAAATTTCAAAGAAGTTAAAAGAAAGCAAGGGAGAAACAAGCATGGGTTTTCTCTCTCCTATTTTTGTTGTTTTTAATATGAAATTTGGAATACGTTCTAGGTTTGAAATATGGAATTGTTTCTTTGATTTTATTATGAAAATTTTGAAAAGAAAATAAGAAGGAAAAGTTGGGAAGAAAATAGTTTTCTAGGTTTGTTATTTTGTTTAGAAAATATGCATGTAGATTGTATATTTTAAATAGCTCGTTAGAGCTTGCTGATAGTCATTTTGTTTTGGGAATGGATGCTTGAGTATTGGCTGTTAAAATGTTTTCTTATTTTGAATGATTTTTTTGTTTTAAAAACTAGGATATTTCCTTGTTTTTGTCATGAAAGTTGTAAAGGAAATCAAGCACGAAACTGAAAATTGATGTGGATTTTTTGGAAAATAAGAGATTCGTAATTCGTTGTTTTGGGCATTCTAGGTTATTTTGTAATAAAAGTATATGATATTTTTCTCCTAAATCAAACTGGGTTATGTTGGATATTTTGGGAAGCTTGTCATTTTGGGTTATTTTCATTCGCAAAGCTATCTCATTATTGTTGTTGTTATGAATAGTCACTATCAACTTGGTTTAAATATGTTTTGGTCTTGAAATCGAGAGTATGGAATGATGATTTTCAACCCATAAAGGGCCTTGTTGTATCAATTTGTAACCAACTTATTTGAGCTCGTCATTGATGGTTTAAAACTCATTTTAATTTGTGAAATCTCTCAAGGAGTTGGGCCAATATTATTGTTATCATAATATCTTAGAAGGTATGATAACATCATTTAACTCATCTCTTGAGATCTTGTCATTATTTACAATTGTAAGCTCATAATGTGCTTATTGTTGCTCTGTTTGTGTAATGACTTTCCTTGATGAATGGTTGAGTGCTCCATTGTTGTTTAGCTCAAAGCAAGGCTTGAACATTGGTGGGTATTTGATCATTGTGGTTTGATAATTGAAAATGTTTAGCTCCTTTGATTATGTTGTTATCTACTTATAACTATCACGTTGTATTGGGTTTTGGATATGTGATAGTAGGATATTGATCCTTCCTAAGTATATTTAGTTTTCACTAGGTTGATTGTAGGTGTGTATTTGAGTTCAAACATGACTTGATGATTTAGTTGTTATTAAGTTTCAAAAAAGGGAACTGTTGAACATTCTCATTATCAAACACTAGATTATTGGATATAACCATTTTGAAGTAGATATTATGTGGTTTATGTTAGAAGTGATATAAAATTCTTCAATGTATTGGATTGTTTGCAATGATTATTCCTTTTAAGAGGATTGTTTTTCTTATTGCTTAAATGGAGGAAAGTTGGACAAGTACTTTGGTATTGTATGAATTTCTAGTGAATCTTGATGTGTTTTCATTTCCTTTGTAGTATTTATAGGAAAAGTAAATATTTACCAAGTAATGAGAAATGCATTCACTATTTTCATTGTTGACTATTAAGTTAAATGAATCATTTGCGTAGTTAATTACGAGATTGGATAATGAGTAGATTATGATCAATCACTTGAACATATAATTTTACTTAGTTTAAGGTTACATTTTGACATTAATATTTGTGGAAAGTATGAACGAAATTGAAGGATGATATATGAACCTTGTTCTTGATTTTTGTAATAAATATTTACAACAATATATTACCTAATTAATCTGAAAGTTACGTTTTCAGTTGAATTATTGTATTGTTTGAAAACATAACTTACATTATGAAGCATCATTTCATTGTGCATGATATAGTTAACTTATAAATAAACTAGGAAGTTTATTTAGTTTTAAATAAGTTAACCTTAACTTATTCTATTATTTCATTTAAATACAACAATAATATGAGTTAGTAAACTCATGCCAGTTCTTTGAACTAACCCATATATACATTTTCTCTCTCCTATAGTTTGCAGGAAGGAATGACATTCATGAAGTGATTGATTGGATTGTTTACACATGATTACGTCATGTGTTATTTGTTAAAATATGATAAGGATTGTTGTATTTATTTGTTAATTGAATGTATTATCTTCACAAGTTGATTAATGGGCATATTGCCTAATGTATTATCATGATGAATTGTATATCCTTATTTATGAAAATAATGGATTATCCTTATTAAGTTTTAATAAAATATTTGGTTGTTTGGTAATTTGTTCTATTGGATATGAACGAGTTAATAGGTTGTTTTACTGAGATGTGTATAAATAAATTTTATTGATCTTATGTTGTATGTTTAATAAAAATTTACTAATTCCTTGAGATGAAAAAATATGAGGGATGACGAACCTAGAATGATAAGTACAACTACATAAAAAACGTTAATTTATTATTGTATCTTACAAAGTAAAATGGGATAATCATATTAATTGATGAACTTATGAGAATGAGGACTATATTTAATAAGTATTACAATGGAACAACTTAATGTGGAACATGGTTAGTAAACCCATACCTAACAAGAAATGTTATGCTGCATTATTTCGATAAGAGGATCTAATGAAAGATAGTAACTTGTTGAGTTACTATAACCCTCATTCGAGAATCTAATATCGTGAAATGTTACATTATAACCTATGTAAAGACGAACTTATCTACTTTATCTTTCATAGATAACTAAAAGTTTGAATGAAATGTAGGTACTATGTCCCATCCTTCCTTTCGATAGTATTCTACCAGTGCCAACTTAGGATGACTACTGGAAGGGTAGTGAGGATGTAATGATGAAAATCATTATGTGGTCACTATCTTTTCCATAGGGATCCTAAGGTGAAACTGACTAAGATCCTTTCGATTAGAAGTGTGAGTCATGGTTTCTACTTCTTCAAAATTGAAACTTAATTTCTTAAGCAACAAAAAGAAATCATGATAACTATATTGAGACGGTTGTGTGGTGATGGGAGACAAGTTTCGTAGGCTAGTGTACAGTATCGAAACTAGTTTATAAAGGAATGCTTAAAAACTAAGGCCATAGTAATGTAAATGCTATTTACATTATCTGTTCACCATTTCTCCTAACCAATAGTGTCTGGATCTAGATGGAAGTTACATAAATACTTTACCAATCGGGCACTAAGAAGATGCATGATTCTCGCAACTTATAAAATGTTTAACCAAAGTATACATAGTATACACACTCGATTAGAGTGATCAAGGGAGATCGAGATAGATCTAGTAGACCCTTACAACTGCACATGGTTATCATATGTTATCAAATGGATTTTGGAATATTAATCAATGTTGGATTATTTATCAGCAAGCTAAATATTAATGTTAATCATTAGAAGCATTAAATGAACTTAAGGGTTTTTTAGATTTTCCCTTAATTTGAATGAATCATAACATTTGTGTTAATAGTGTAAGAAATCCAACAAAGAAGAAGTGTGTCCAATCCAATCCAAACCAAGTATAAGATGAAACAAGAGTTAAGTGAGCAAATGTGAATATGTTGCGAAATGAGCAGATCAGGTGGTAGTTCATAAGATTCGGGCTTCCTTCCTTTATGAATGTCAAAATGTGTTGAGTATATATACGACGCCATCGCCTATGGGCGATGGCATGAACAAGGAAAACCTTATAGCTACACCATCACCCATGGGTGATGACATCGACCAAGGATGGTAAATAATGTAATGTGTCATGTAAAGCAAAAAGAGGTGTCATAGATCATGTATATGGATGAAAAAAGTTTCAAATGGTGATTTGCAAGCAAGGTGTCATGAATGCAATGTGTATGAGG